>BMAW01067047.1:727244-767930 GCA_019974015.1 Nephila pilipes | reverse complement strand
TGTATATATATGTTATATATATATATATATATATATATAGTTCATACCTCAAAAATTAAATACCTTGAAAATAGTTATAACCTCGAATTTTTTAAGTATAAATTTTGGTTTTATGTTTAGTAAAAAAGAATATTTTTTTCATTCAGTTCTTATCCACTAAATAGTTACTGAATGAATCTCTATCTCTTGAAATCTTGTTATGATTTTTTTTTACTTACGTTTACGTACAAGAACTTTTATTTATTACGATTAATTTTTTTATAATACATGTATTATTCAATATTATTTTCTAGGTATAATAGTTTTCTTCAGTAAATATAAAATGTATGGGATTTGTAAATTTTTATAATTGTTTCATAAAATTTTTCAATCAATCAAGTGAATTTGCGGCAACAAACAAATACGCACCTTTTTGGATTTGTAGGTTCCAATCATGTGCATTTGAGGTAGGTACGAATTTTTTTTTTTTAAAAAAAGTAATGCTTTAAAAAATGTTTACGCGTGTATATATTAATTTAAATTCATAGTTTAAATTTGGCTGAAATGAATTTCCATTCCTTTATTTATTCTTTCTTTTATTTCTTTGGTTTAGTTACTTTTTGAATGAGGAACTTTTGCTAGCATTTGGTTTCTGATCCTTTTGTTAAAATTTTTTTAATATGTTGAATGTGAAGTACTGGATTCATAATACTAGTATAAACATGTATTCTCAGTCCCAAGCCTGAGACTGCATTTTGAATTGTTTTATTTTTATTTTTGACTTTATTATCTTTTTTTCTTGATTTTTGCTTTGTAGGCTTAAGTGATGTTTTTATCTATTAAGGCCATTGTAGTATTTGAATAGTTTAATTGCTGGATTTTTGTTATTACGTGTTAAATTTAATTAAATTCTTTATTGCTGTAGTTGAGTAATTTAATTTTGATTTATATACATGTGTATTGTTTTCATTCATGTATTTTTGAGTATTTTTATTAAGTATTCCATCTATAACAATTTAAAGACTTTTTTCCCTTTTTAAGCTTTTTCTCTTCTTTAATTTCCAGCTTAATTAAACTAATAATGGATAATAATGGCATTTTTTATTAATTTTAATTATAGATTATAAATTTGGTTAATTTATTTTTGTTTAAGTTTTACAATTTATTATTAGTTTATATTCTAGTTTATCTTGTATTTCTAATGAATATTATTAATTATATTTTTAAAAGCACACACGCACACACACATATAAATATATATATATATATACATTCAAAGAAAAGAACAACCAAAACGCTCGGAACTAAACGGTTATTTCTTCAAAGCTTGTATCATTCAGTTTTGTACATTCCGTATGAAGAGCTTAATTTCATGCCTAGTTTAGCACATGAACGAAATGAGACTATCGTCCAATTTTTATGCATATAAATTCATTCAATGAAATAATATTTACGCAAATGTTTCACATTCAGATACTTAATCCACAGCAATTTTCAGATCATGTTATTTGAATTAAAAGTCGTGATTCTTAATATGTAAGCGAATGAATTAAGTACCTATTGTCGCCATTCAAAGATTAAAAATACTGACCTTTAGCCTGGAGCTTTATGATAAAGTTTAAAAGTAAGCTTAGTAGCAACTAAAGTATTAAAATCTTGTCATTTCCAACAGAAATTAAACTAGAAAATTAGAATTAGAGAAAAAAAATGGCATTTAGTAGCAGAAAAAAAACATTCGCTTCTTGGTATCAGCCTGAGTAGAATACGAATTAGAAGGGGTGTTTTTTTTATACTATAAGTTATATATATATTTATATATATATTTGTTGAATCTCATTATATCAGATTACTTATGGAATTAGTTCCACCTGTTGCCCTGGACTGACAAATCTGTACCCTGATTAAAAAGTGATTTATCAAAATAAATTGCGCTAAATGTTTAAAATTCATTGTTAATTAATTTTAAACAATTTTTTCTTTTTAGAAAAGTTATCAATGCTGGCAAGACACGTTATTTTATTAGAATAAAATTGAAATGAAATAAAAATATTACAAAAGTCTCGGCTGTGCATTACATATATATTATTTCAAATTGCATTCCATCGCTTCTCTAGCAAATATGCTGATCATTGTGCAATAAGTTGAAGAAAAAAAATATGAGTTTACCGTAAAGAGAAAACTCAAATTTGAAAACTCTGACAAAAGCAAAACCTCCCAAATAATCAAAAGATGTTTCAAATTTACTTTTTTGATACTTTGAAAATAAAATGTCAATTAATTTTCAGCGCATCAGCATTTATTTTAAACAAATTGAAAATAGGGAATTCAAACAATATTCTTAATTTTTGGAATTTTTAAGTTACAAAATTTTAGAGTAATTTGTGAGAAAATTTTTATATGTAATAAAATTTGTATTAATAATTATTTTATGTTGCATGAAGGAAGGACTTGAAAACTTATGTTATAATCTAGTGAAACCACGAGAATAATTTCGGATGAAACTACCTAGAGAAATGCTGATAATATTTCAAGTGTAAATATTGGAAAAATCTGAAAATTTTATTTACATACTTTCTTGTATTAAAAGGCATCTTATTTCTTACATTTCGTAACTCTCATATCAATGTCAGGTGAATGGAACGTGCTCCCTTTTATTTCATCTGAATTTATTTTTATATAATCTGGATTTTTTTAATGAAATAATACACTCTTGTTTTTTTTTATTAGCTTATAATTTGAGTGAAAAATATGTTTTCTTTGTAACATATTTTTGCTGTGAGACATTTTTATTGTTTTGAAAAAATATAACGAGGAAGTTTTAGACGATTAATAATATTGTAATTTTACTAAGTTTAATCATGTGTGCTATTACATTATTGATTCATAGTATAAATTTTCTTGATAAATTTTAGAAATCTTCGGATTCATAAATTTTGGAGGCAATTTTAAGTAAAATGATTGTTACGTAGATTCTGGATTTTTGTTTTCTTTGTTTTGTTAAGGATAAATAAAACAATAAAGACTATTTTCGAGGCACAGTATAAGAATTACTTATTTGTGTTTTTAGTGAGAAAATAGAAGAAAAAAGTAATTATTATGATTAAATGCTGCAAAACTTTACTTATTTAAAATTTCATTAATATTTTATCGTCCTATTTTGCAGATTTATATGATCTTGGTACCAGAGGTTTAATTTTGATTCAAAGCTATTGTTCATCGAATCTTAAATAAACGAATCATTAATATAGGCTTTAAATGTTTAATTTAAGAGATAGATATATATTTTTTAAATATCTACTTTAAATAATACATATATAATTAAAATGTCGTTGACTTTTTTAGATCCATTGTGAGCGTCCTCATTTAAAGAACGTTCTCAGAATCCTGTTTAATCAAAAATCCCATTACTTAAATTCTAATGCACTAAATTTCATTTTGTTTACTTGTATTTTCTATACTTTGAACAACAAAGGGGCTTAATTGCATCATAATTAACAGAAAAATAAATATTTAATAAGAAAAATATGAGTGAAAAAACTTATTCATTTAAAAATGAAATTACTTTAAGTTATAATGTTGTGTGTTACATAAGCAAATAAATAATTTCACACACACATGCACATTTAAATTCTTTACATATATAAATTATTCTTTATAAATATTATATATATATATAAATATATATACGAGGGTGGATTGATAAGTTTCCGGCCTGACCAAGAAAAACAACGTTTTTAAGAATTTTTTTTTTATTTCTCAACATAATCTCCTCCAAGGCTGATACATTTCTCATAGCGGTGTTCTAGTCTAGTAATGCCCTCTCTATAGACTGATTCGTCAAGCTCCTCAAAATACCCATTTACAGCTTCGATTACTTCTTCATTGTCCGCAAATCTCTTACCGCCAAGCCATTTTTTGAGGTTAGGAAACAGATAATAGTCACTCGGGGCTAGGTCTGGAGAGTAGGGAGGGTGCGGCATCAATTCAAACTTCAGATCGTTGATTTTAGCCATCGCAACGATTGACGTGTGCGCTGGTGCGTTATCGTGATGAAACAAGATTTTTTTCTTCGCCAGATGAGGTCGTTTAATTTTCACTTCGTGGCTCAAACGTTGCAATAAGTCTGCGTAGTATTGACCAGTGATAGTTTTACCCTTTTTAAGGTAATCAATGTATATAATACCTCTTGCATCCCAAAAAACAGTAGCCATAACCTTGTTCGCCGAAAAAATTGTTTTTGCCTTCTTTGGAGTTGGTTCCCCTGGTCCAATCCACTGTTTAGACTGTTCTTTGGTTTCAGGAGTGTAGTGGTGGACCCAAGTTTCGTCAACGGTTACGAATCGACACAAAAATTCGCTTGGATTACGCTTATACAACGCCAAATTGGCGGTAGAAATGTTCTTTCGAATCAATTTTTGGTCGACTGTTAGCAAACGCGGCACCCATCTTGCACAGAGCTTTTCCATATACAAATGTTGGTGCAAAATATTTTGTACACGTTCATATGACATCTTACAGGTCTCAGCTATCTCACGCACTTTTAATCTGCGGTCTTTCAGCACTATTTGATGGATTTTTTCGATCATATCTGGAGTTGTGACCTCAATGGGGCGTCCTGAGCGAGGCTCATCAGAGGTGCTCACACGACCCTTTTTAAACTCGGAAACCCACTGCTTAACGGTTGAATATGATGGGGAGGATGTCCCCAGTGTTGAGTCCATCTCTTCTTTAATTTCCTTCGGCGTTAACCCCTTCAAATAAAAGTATTTGATGACAGCACGAATTTCCAGCTTTTCCATTTTTACGAAAAACACAGAGGCGTCTTGTTCAGCGTGCTCTCAAACCTAAACTAACATGGCGATCGGACTGAAACTATAGCTACAAGCTATCTAAGGATGGTACTATAGAACGCCACCTCAAGGTAGGCCTAGTGGAGCCATCTCTTGGTCAGGCCGGAAACTTATCAATCCACCCTTGTATATATATATATATATACAGGATAAAAACAAAACAAAAAAATAAAAAGTAATTTACATTTGCTGTCTCGGACTTAATACCAAGATGCGATTAAATATGGCTTAAAGGATCTTAACTCTCTCTTACAGCAATGGACTAAATTCATGCGATGATATGATCACGTGATATCTATGCCCGCCGTTGTAAACAAGTGTTGTACTCGATTGTTTTGCACAGCGTTTGTGATATGTGTTACGCATTATTTGGTTTCAATAATGAAAAAAAGTTGTAGAACTGAATAATTCGTTAAATTTGTTTAAAAAAAATCTCACAATCAAAAACGTTGGTAAAATTATATGGTGATCTGAATCACATTATGTTCGGACCCTCTGAAAACAGTTTAGTTTACCATCATATTACCATCGAAAATTGAAATCGAGATTTCTTCAAACAAACGTCTCGAAAGGTTTTGGAGCTGTCTATCGTGTAAAAAGTAAGTATTTTAAATAAAATGATTTTTTTTATTTGCTTTAATTTTTGTTACATAATTAAATAAGCAAAATATTTTAGTTGACTGAAATTTTATTTTTCAAACATTATTTTGTTTTGTGTTACTGAAAAACTATTACAGCAGTGATTGTGTCTTGATTATTTAGACAAATAACTAATTTACCGTTAATAATGCCATTGCAATTTAAGCTGAATCCCTTCTACACCAAAAAGGAAAAGGTTTTGTACTACGGCTCTTTAACTGTACAAATTTATTCTTTCCCTTATTTTGTTACTCTTACATATTATATTGGATCTAAAATTTTGTTTGTTACATCTGTACGGTAATTAAATACAAACTTTTTTTTAGTTAAATATATAAAATTAGAACAAAAATATCTTTAAATCAGATATTTTACATCGATGATATTTAATATCATCGATTTATAATGGACGTGAAAAAAATGCATTTATGATTCCGGATGAAATAAACAGTCCTATTTTTCTTTAAGATTATTTATTAATTTTGCTGAGAAAGAGAGAGAGAGAGAGAGAGAGGCAGTAAGTATACATTATGAAAATATAGAGGCAAGAGACGCAGTTTCACCGTCTCGATTACAGCAGAAGAGGGAGAATATTTAAATTGCAGTCAATGTTATAGGTAGAGATATCTAGGAGTTTTCTGCAGATCCCGGGGCTTAAGATGAAGGGATTTCCCTGATGTCTGTCAGTCTAGAAGGGATTATTTCTAACAGATTTATGATTATGGTACAGGGGGTTGAACAGATTTTATGAGCACATAAATTAAAGTATAATTTGGAATAGTATCAGAAAACAGGAATGAACTCTTTACTTTTGAATACTTGTCAGTGAAATTATTACACACACACACACACACACACACATATATATATATATATATGTGTGTGTATATAAAAATACACAAAAATAAGCTTTTTAGTGCACTTACATTTTGCTTCTTTGTGACATACATGTAATTTCTTGTAAACTTCATTTAGCTTGTGAAATAAGCTATTTGTATTAATTTAGTGTACATATTGTTAATAATATAAAATATATAATATTATGAATATGCTGGGATTTATTGCACATTTGTATCTTATGATAATATTGAATTCGTTGCAAAATTGAAATTTATCGTTAACTTTCATAGCTCGTTTTCATACGAAGTTGTAGTTAGTTACAAGTGTCGTTAAAATGTCCTTAAAAAATCCAAAAAATGGCACTCGAAGCATCGAAAATTTTTTGTTTTTTGTAAGCATCTTGACTCACTAGAAAAATCTCAAATATTACCCTCACAAGGTTACATTTTTATCATCGATTGAAACAAGTAACTTGTGTTTAATTAGAAAAATGGAAAAAAGTGAGTCTCTAGAGTTGTGATTAAACATTTACTTTTAAAAGATTTACACTGAAAGGGATCAAAACTGAGTTTCAGGAAGTTCATGGCCCATGAGCTCCTGTGTTTGCAACTGTTTAAAATCGGGTAAATGAGTTTAAACGTGGCCGTAAATCTACAAAAGGTGAATTTTTTTCCTAACGTACTGTGGAAGTGACTACTCCCCAAATGATTGAAAAATCCACGATATGGTTGTGAGTGATCGACGAATCAAAGTGTGCGAAATGGTTGAAGCCACTGCCATATTTCAAGGTACAGTGCTTTCAATTTTGCTCGAAAAATCGGGCGTGAAAAAAAAATTCGGCAATATGAGTGCCGCGTTTTCTCACAGCGGAAAATAAATGCATTCATTTGGTCTACCCTGAGGCTATTTCGGCACTTTTTCGTCGCAATCCTAACACACTTCGACGTTGATACATAACTGTGGACAAAACGTGGATGCACTGCTACATTCCGAACAAGCTCCAAAGAAAGCAAAGACAGTCAAATCGATCGGCAAGGTGATAGCCACGGTTTTTTGGGATGCGCGAGGAATCATTTACACCGATTACTTAGATTAAGATAACTTGGGAGCATTTTGCGTCGTTATTGCATCTATTGAGCTATGAAATCAAGAAAAAACGTCCTCGTATGAAAAAAAAAGAAAAAGATTCTCTTCCATCAAGGCAATGCACGGGCACACATCTGTGTGGTTCCTATGGCCAAAACCGTGGAATTAAAGCTCAACTTATTATAACATCCACCATATTCATCGGATTTGTCTCCCAGTGAATTTTTTTCCGAACTTAAAAAAATGACCCTGCGGACAACGCTTCCCTTGGAACAAAAATTTCATCTTCCAAACAGATGTCTTTTTCGAGGACCTTCCGAAATCTTACTTTTTAGATGGTTTAAAAAATCTGGAGAAATGTTTGGAAAAGTGTATAGAGCTAAAAGGAGATTATGTTGAAAAGGTTTTCAAAAATCTACAAAATAATTTGTTTTTCTATCTTTTGCGAAGGGCTTACGGAACCACCCTAATAAAAAAAACATGAAAATTTAGGATTTCATTACTCTTAAATAATATGTGATGAATTTTCTCACATTGCTTAGGGTTCATGAATAAATCATGATGTTTTTGAAAACCTACAACTGAAAGTAATACGACCATCAGTGGCTGTATCACCTTAATTGAAGGCTGTATGAAAACCTTTTAGTTTGTATATGTATTATTTTTATGTTTCTTATCATATATCTTTTTCTTTTTATGGTCCGGTTAATATGTCACCAAACAGACAAAATATTAAGGGGAACTGAGTCGAGGGATTGTGAACTCGGTGGCTTTCTTTTCTCACGTATAGACGTTTCACTTATTTCAAATAGAAACAAATTTGTATTCATAAAAAAATGCCTTTTTTTCATTGCCTCTTTTGTCTAAGTGATGTAAAATGTGGTAGAAAAAATTTATCAAGAAAACAGGAAGTGGCCGTATTATCTTCACTGGCCATATTACTTACAAAAATGGTGCATTGTAAAATTTTAAATTTCCTCTTTAAGTTTTCAAATTTCTTTTAAAACGTTAAAGAATAAATATAGCACTAGTAGCCACATGCTTTTCATTTTTTCAACTTGATCGTAGCCATCGTAATTTCATTTTGAAATAAGAGTGGCCGGAATTTTTATTAATGTTACAACTGTAATTGACTAGGGTACCGTTAATATAACTTAAGGCTGTCTTCGCGAAATGTTAATGAATAGGACTCGAAATTGGAACACTTTTTCCATTATAAAAGCGCTCGAACATTAACTTTATTTCTGACTTCGCTGTACTTTGGAAAACAGTATATTTTATCTTTACTTCTTTCCATCCATATCAATCCCTTTTTTTTTTAATGTAAAATGAGTTCCATGTTTCGTCTCCTATATTGTAATGCTAAATAGTCTTTAAACTTTACCTTTTCTGAAATGTTTATAATTTTGAAAAATATCGCAATATAAACGAATGTGTGTTTTACAACGTCGTATACTTATAAGATAATTAGAACATTTGTCTGCCTGTGAAATTTTGGTCATTACTCATAACTAAAAAGTCAAGGAATCTGTTTATTATTTTTTTCAGTAATTGTTTACCTGGTGGTATTCGGAACCAAATCATTAATGTATTTTGAATTTCAGTTTCAAATATCTATTAACAAGAAAACTTTGCTTATATACTGATTTCTTTAGTCTCATTTGATACCCACTCGAAGATCATTAGTTTTCGCTACAAAATAATCGAAGTCCAGTAAATAACGTTTACCTTATCATTATCCTTTAGTGTGCTCTGCAGTGTCTTCACAAGGGTACCTCGGAATCTCATATTTTTTTCATCTCTTCTTTATGAATACTCGTGCTTTCAAAAGGGTAGAGCTCTGTGGGAAGACCTCAGTTCAAAAAACTGCTCCGTGGGTTGAAAAAGTTTGGGTACCACTGACCTAATGTATTAAACCCTCATTAGCAATGTTAATTCGGGTTGCTCACTTTCACTTACACCGACTAATGAAGTACCAAATGATGAGAAAATATTTGAGATATTTTTTTTCACTCTCGCTGCTATCTCATTTACGAATCACATGTTCTACTGCTTTTTTTCGTATTAAATTAGTATATTTTTTTCAAGCTGTGTGATAAAAGTTATTGCATTCAACTGCCTCTTATAAAATGTCCTGAAAGTTGTTATTTTTGGTTTTTCAGGATGATTAGCGTGTTTTTTTTTTCCTGCTTTTAAAATAACTTTACCTTCGTTTAATCTTTATAAAATATTTTTAAAAATTATCAATATATTTCTCTTCGTATTCGTAGTTTCATGTCACGATAATTTCGTACCGTGAAAACAATTATTTCAAACAACTAAGATTGTTCAACATTTTCACAAAACAAAGATTTCTTTTTTCAATTCAGCTTTTGTTATTTCCCCCTGGTTATAATCATAATAATAATTTACACTGTATTATAAACGCTTCGTGGTATTTTTTATAATATGTCTTCATGAAAATATGATAAATTGTATTATTTGTTGAGTATACTTACGCTAGTTTCTAGACGATAAAAAATATCAATATTAATGAGAATGCGACACCATTCTTCAGACGATAAAAATAATATACCAAATAAGATATTTTCATTTCTTTAAATATTTTGATATATTTTCAAGAGAATATTTATTTTAATTTAAACCTTAGAACGTCATTCAATTTCATGGTACTAGGCTTCAAAAGTTTTGAATATCAGTATATCATCAAAATAGTATTTCTTGTTTTAAATTATTGTCTTAAAATATTTTAAAATTTCTTACGACCTATTTTTAATGTGATGATCTCTTTGTTTTATAACACAGTGTGAATATAATGGGAGGAAAATTACATTACAATCTATTTATTGATACGAATGTATGGTTGTTGTTAAATAAGTAGATTGAATACCACGTTGTAACTTTCTCCCTTTGAATCAAAATATTTTGCAGTGAATACGTTGTATGTTGCAGTCACTAACATGTACAATTACATTTATCGATTTGACCTTATATTATTTATCCGATGTGTTTATTTTCGTCAATTTAAAGAATTTCTTAAAGAATAAACAAATAATGACCTTAATTAATAAGTTTACGTAACTTACTTTTAAGTTAAAAGCTTTTTAAAAGTTTCTTCAGTGTTTGGCAAATATTCATATTGATCTAACTGAGATTAACTTTGGGTTATGTTTAATGAAAGATTCTACTAAACATGAATTGAGTAGAAGAAGAGTACTTAAATACTTTCGCAATTTAAAGCTTCAATTTTATAACAACATGTTAATGTCTTCTTAAATTTCACAGGTGAAAAATTCCCGTTTTGTAAATAAAAGAAAAATAAATCCATCTTTAAAGAAATAATTTCTATTCAGAATTACTTCACTAACAGAGAGAAAATTTGTTTTAGATAATATTCTTAAGTAATTTTTCCTGCCTGAAACATTATTTTATTCTATTCGTAAAGACTGTGTTGGGAAATTTGTAATTGTATAGAACCATTCATAATGATTGGCAAACAAAACTTCAAATCCACATTTCGATAAATAACATTTATATTTTATTTTAGATCGCATTATCTACTTCGTTTCATTGCTTCTCTCTCTCTCTCTCTCTCTCTCTCTCTCTCTCTATATATATATATATATATATATATATATATATATATATATAAAGGTGACCAATCGTCCTCCTTTAAGGAGAAGGACATTTTTTCTTTTGTAGATTCTGTCCTTGCTCGAAAAGTGTTCTCCTTTTCAATGTTTTAAAATTAATCTGTTAATCTTTGTATTCAGAGATACCGCGCCAAACTGTTACTTAAATATTGAATACAAAAAAAAAAAAACTTTTAGGATATTCAAAAGTTAGACGATTCGCTCTAACGCCTGCAATAGAGCGTGTTTTGCAATTATTTGAGCCTCCCCGTTAATATTTTTGAAGTTTAAACATATGTCCAAAAATTCTGGAATCTATTTTCAATTATGAATTATCGGAAATATTAATGTATTTTGTGCATACTCAGGCATCTATTTTCCACAAAACGATTTAAAAGAATGAAGGTGAATATATTTCAGCAATTGAAGTTAGTCTTATTTTGAACGATTTTGTCCTTCAATATGAATCACGATTTGAAGAAACATTTATTCCTTTAATAATAAAAAGAAAATTGTCAAACTTAGAGGAATTAAATCTGAGCATAACGGAAAAGTTTACAAAAGAAGTGCAGAATTTTTACCAAACATCTCTCCAATATGTCGAAGAATGGTCTGAAACAAATATCACATGAAATAACAATTTTTAATGGTGTTTTTTTTTTTTTTTTTTTTTTTTTTTTTGACTTCCTCGCAAGTAAATTGGGCAGAAATTGAAAATCGTGTTGTGTTTTTATTGAAAGAAATACCTGATATTAAAATCGTTGACAATTGTCTGTTTGAAGAACTCAGAAGACTAAATGTATATCTGAAATCTGATAAATTAGAACAATGGAAAATCATTATGCTGAAATTGATAAAAGATGGGTGGAAATATTTAACCATTTCAAAAATAAACATATTCCATGTGAAAATTTAGTTATTCCTGTCGAATTTATGTTGTGATGCTTTGGAACTAATGTAGCAATTGAAAGAGTTTTTTCAATAGGTAATGATTTTTGGACAAGTGAGAAATCAAGATTGAATGTTGGTACTCTAGATGTAGTGCTTACAGTAAAATTCAATATGAAGGATATTTCTTGCTCCGAAATTTCCAATGTATTGTTAGAAAATTACTTATTGACAAAAAATATTCGTTCAATGGAAAAATATTCGTTTACTTAAATGATTAAAAGAGATGTAAGCATAATTAGTAAATTAATAAATTTTTTCATTTATTTACGCTATTTCATTATTTATTTTTCATTTATTTACGTTATTTATTTTCATTTATTTCATTTATTTTTTCTTAAATTTTTAACGCCCTTTTTTCATTGTAAAAAAATTAGTCACCTTAATGTATATATATATATATATATATATATATATATATATATATACAGTGTGTATGTGGTGCGTATGTGTGTAGTGATTTCTCTTAACACTAATTAATTTCTAAATTTATCCTACATTTTAACTACCAAAGTAATACGTTCACAGTTATATGTTTCGTGATCTCATTCCTTTTAATATTTTAATTTGTACGATTATGTGATTTCCAAAAATGTTCAGATCTGTATTTCTCACGCTCTGAAATAGAAGGGATATTTCCTTCTAGACACTCAGATTCCATGAAAAATACCTAAAGATTCCAACATCTACTACCATATGCGTGTGTTCTAAATAATCCTTACTTTAACTTTTTGGGAAGAACAACAGAGAAAATTTTCTTTCACTTCGTTCTTAATTACTTGAGCAGGTAAACGTGCGTTGCTTCCTCCGCTAATTCCGATGTATCTCTCTCCCCTGTCGGATGACATTTATAATTTGATAAATCAATTAAAAACATTTCTAAACTCATAATAAAATCTAAAAAATATTAACAGATTCATAATTCAATAATTCATTTATTTAAAGTGTCCTTATTGTGTATCGACGGAAGTACAAAACATGTTTTAAAATTGAACATTAAAGTACCGAATTAGTAGTAGAGTAGTGTATATATGTATATATATATAGATAGATAGATATAATTCAGAGATTTATTATAATTATTGATCAATAAATGATGTTCAATGATTTTATCATCGTGATTTTCTAAAATAAGCCGATTTAATCTTATTTCCTTATAGTTAGATTTAATGCTTCAATGAAAGTATTACAGCGAAAGTTTTCATTCGTTTCTTTTTTTTTCTCCGCAAGTTGTTTTGTTTTAGAATCTTAACACAATAGGTTATTAAAATCTGAAAAGTGCAGCCTGGCGTAAATCACGATTTTTGTTTACATAATGTATTGGGGTAAAAGTAGAACGAGGAGATGAATATTTTAGATAGAGACGAATTGATGATTTTATGCTAATTAGTGTGAAGATTTACAAATTCGATCTCATAGAAGAATGATGGATATTTCCTTGAAGATGATCAAAAGGGTAATAATCGATAAACTGGAATTTCAAGAAACTTTATTTAAAGGCTAATGAAGATGAAGGTTCATTCATCAGTGATTTCTCACTAAAGACATATCTTCAGGTTAAACTTACGAAATCTTTGAATCTTTTAGAATCAATATTAACTTTCGGTTAATATTGAATCGGAAATATACTTAGTTTATGAGAGTCTCATATTGTTAGCTTGTCTTGGAATGAAAGAGATCAAAGAATTATATGAGAAATATGAGGAATCAAAGGAAAAGAAAACAAACAAAGAAAATACAGTTGATTTATCAGAATTCAATGAACGAACCTTTTTTGCATTTTACACCATATATGTTTTTAAAATATTCACGAAAGAATTCCTTCAGTCGTCGAATTTCACTTATTTTAAAATTATTAGTGTTGCCGTACTGCAGAGCTGTATCTTGGTTGAATGTTATCAACAGGATCTCTCATAAAATAATTTTGTTTCTGAGTGGTTAATTTACGTTAGGTACATGTAAGTTATAGTGCCTTCATAAACACACATCCTAAAGGCTTTTAAAGGTCTGGTAATTTAACATTTGGCAAAAAACAATCTTAGTGACTGTTCTAATAACCCGAAAAATATATTGTTCAGCAGATGATATACGGTTGTACATTGCATTATTGAAATTTGTGTTTTTTTATTGCTGGAAAAATTTAAAAAAGCTATGCTTTAATGTATTTTTCAGTTTGTTTCGAGTTTTTTACTTGTTTTATTTTTCTTGTTATTTAAAGTGAAATGCATATTATTCTTTTAATTTGAAATTTGTAGATTCCTTATAATATTAACAAATTCATATTGTAGTTTCAAATATTAATTAGTTATACTCTTATCCTTCTAAACTGCATTCAATGAAATACCTGCATGCGTGGAAATATTTTTCAGTGATTTTCTATGCCGGTTCTGTGTAAACACTGAATTTAAGGAAAGGAATAAATTTTGAGTATTGTTTTTAATTATTCTGCTTACTTTTCTACTTTCTTCGAGATCGTACAGTAATTTAATTTATATATTGTTACATTTAAAAACGGCTTATTTAGCAAAATTAAATGCCTCTACTCTCATTTTAATATTAAATTTCGCAAGTACTACGAAAATAAATTTTTATCGTTGTCCAATAATGTACAAATATTTTCCATAGAAGAATGTTTTATTTCTTTTATTCCCGCTAATATAGAGTTTCATAATCGTTACTACAAACATATAATCAAGCTGATATCTAAAACACTGCTTTAATCGAAAAGTACCCAAAGCGTATTTAGTTGATTTGAATATGAATGATTATTTTTAATTTGCAGAAATAGTAAAAATTAATTTCTAAATTTTAATCAAATTACCGAAAACAATTGACAACTTAGACAGTTAAAATTTAAACATTTATCATTTATTGAGAAAGGTATTTGATACTGCATTCACTATTTGATGTTAAAGTAATTAATTTCTTAGAATAATTATTCTAAGTGGAACTCGTGTTTAAGAATATAAAAATAAGTCTAAAACACAAGCAGCAACGAAAATAAGTTGTTGCGACATTTTCTTGCATGTAACGCCTACTCTGAAATGACTGTACTAATTTCGATGATTAACAGCTGGTCATTAACTAACTCGTTAACATACATATATTTTTTTTAAAAAAAATTGTCTAGAAATTTTATAATTAACGCCTATTTTGAAACTATCGATCTATTTAAAATGATTAACGACTGATGGTTAAGTAGCTTGTTAACTGAAGTAATATTTCTTTTGTAAAAGAAAAGAAATTCGGAAATAAGCTGCGAACAAATTTAGACAAAAATGTAGAGAATTCACTTTCACGCGTCAATGAATTAATTGATATTGATTAATGTTCTAAGAGGTTTGATTTGTTTCAAAATATGATTCTTTCGAATCCGGTGTCAAGAACCATAAAATATGAATAAAACTAATTTTAACGTGTCCAATACGAAGTTTACTTAATTTGAAAATAATTAGTTCGAAACAATTTTATTTTTTAATTTAAGAACCGTGACATACGTTTCAAATGCAAAGTCCAGACACTAACAAAAAGAAAGTTGGAACAAAGCAGAGACATAGTTGATACGTGAGTAGAACATTAATTACTTCATTATGAAACTATCGGTCCCATTGTTGACAATGATGTTGTTTGAGTTTCCTTGGCAATGACTCGTATAATGACTATGAATGTAAACAATCCCACGAATTGCTATTCAAACAATGATTATTGTTTTTAAAAAAATTCAAAACACTAAAATGTTATTCAAATTTGAACTGATCAGAGAAAACAAGAAATGTACCATGTTATAATTTTGAATTTTGATACTTTACAAATATTTTGAATGAATAAAACAATTTAGAAAAAAATATGCAGTACACACTATTTTGTTGAAGTAAAAGTATATGATTAGGTATTTTTTTTTAAATTTAAGTTTTTTTATGTAAATATTTATAATTCGAGGAATTTAACAATTTAAATTATTTACTAATTTGCTTATTTATTTATGGGAATTTTCAATTTTTCATCATCATGTTCATTTTCATCAATAGAAAAATTTTGCTTTTTAATACTTTCAAATGCAAGTTTCAGAATCAAATTATTTGAATATTTTAATGGAGTGTAAGATTATGCAAGAAACTATTGCTTTCGGTATGGAAATCACTTTAAAAATTTCTAGTTTGAAGGGTTAAAAATGTAATAATCTATTTGAAATTGGATATATTATTATTATAATTTCAAACTCGAGTATATTATTACATATATTTTTTTGTTTAATTTATAAAGCTAACAAGCTCCAAGATCAAGTATGTACTACGTTGTATAAAATATGAGAAACTGAATATTTTATGATCTTGTGATCAAAAGTGTCCTTCTTACATTAGTTTCGTTTTTCAATTTAACTAAGATATTCCACAGATTGAGTCGTAATATTTTTTTTTTCTTTAGTTACCATAAGATAGAGACCTAAAATAAAATAATGACATAGAAACACGAAGGCTTTTTATTCGAACAGACTCGGGTCCAATAAAAGTTTATAACAAAGGCTTTTTCTCCTTGTCTACAAAAACAGGCATTATGATGCCTTTTCTTTATCGCCTGTCTGTCTTTGCTAGAAATTAACTGGAATTTTTTACTTAAATCACTTTCTTCCTTTGTCTGGTGTTCCTCAAGTACCTCGTTTCATCCTATTTTAGCGCATTGTCTATATTACTGGTCACTCCCTATGGAACACGGAAAATGGAATTTGGTTGGAATCGCATTCTAAATTAAACTTCACTCTTTTGACGCCGCATTCAGAGGAAATGCTAGTTCAGAAAATAACTCAGAAGCTTTTGTATAGCATTTGTATGAATACTAAAAATAATGTGTAATATTCTTTAATTTTAATACTTATGATCCTTCAAACATATTGAGGAAATTCGTAGGTCTCTTGAACTTATTTTCAACCGAATGTTGCACATGCTTCAAACATTCCATAATTTTTTTTTTTTCTAAATTGCTCACTTTTTTTAAATTCATTTTATAACGTCTTTATAAAAATATTTTATACTGTTCATTAATATTTTTTTTCAAGACTTTTTTGCATTTACAATTCCTTTAGTTAGTTTTAAAAAGTGATCTGATTTTATGAAATTGACTTTTAAAAAGAAATTGACTTAGAAAAAAAAAAATCTTCCGAATTTAAATTATGAAAATAACAGTAAATAAAACACAATCAGTGTATTATTTATATCAAAGCATACTACTTGCAAAAAAATATTGATCTTTATACTCGTTAGTAAAATCACAAGTATCTAAATTCATGTATATTCGCTTTTCTACATTTTTAATCCTGAATTTCGTCAATGAAATATATATATGTATGTAATGGGCTACCAAATTTATGTAGATATTCTTAAAAACTCATGAATTGATATATTAGTAACGAAATTTGTAAGACAATATTACCAGTTCTGTATAATTCTCCTTAATTATGTCTAAGATACACACAGTTTATTAAATACAATAAAAGAAATAAAAAAAATGGTACAACTTAATGAAGAATTAATACTGTAATAAATTACATGTATTATTTGGTCACATTTTCTTCGGCCGTTACTGAAACTTTAATACGCCTAAGCATGTTTCTATGCACCCTTTTATCTAGGTATTGTGATGCCATATATTTATTAGATTTTCTATTAATTGTTGATTAGTTCTTATTGTTTCATTTACACTTTCATGCTTAATGATTTAGCATAAATTTTCAATCGGATTCAGATCCGAAGAATTATCTGGACCGGGTAAAACTGGGATAGTATTATTTACTAGAAAGTTGTAATACTTTCTGCTTAATGGCAAGGCGTTGAATCGTACATAACAGCAAAATTTTCACCATTTGGAAATCATTCTCTAGAGTTGGGGCATCACAGGAAATTTCGCGATGTGTTGGTTCTTGCCTCAAGGCTTCTTACACTACGTGGAGGCCAGCAACTCCCTTGGAACTGGTTACAATCCATACCATACGTTTGAAGGGATGATTTAGTCATTCGACGATGCTATGGAGATTAAACTTTTCGTCAGAGCGCCACCGAACAAAGCCACTTTTATTTACTAAATTTCAGACTGGATTCGTCTGAGAAGCACGAATGAAATTTACTAAGTGAACTTGTTTAGACTCGAAAAAGAAGTCAAAAACAAATAAAAATATTAATAGCTTTGATAAGTTACTTTATTCCAGTCCTCAGTCGTCATGTGGCGCCCAGACAAGACATTTTATCTACATTGTTTCAGTCTTCTTCATTTTTATTTTTTTGCTGGACAATACACTGACATTTTTTTTCTGGTAATTGTCTTTGGAAGGTTCAAATGGCAACCCCATCTTCTTGAACACATTTGGATAGTCTTTTAAAGATTTTTTTTCTGTTTATTTAACAAATTATCCTTATTATACTGTCAGAAAGAGACATTGTTACTCTTTTCCTGTCATAATTATCTTTTGTTTTTGAAAAAGCTTCACATTTTTATCCAAATTAACATTCATTTTATTAACATATAATCTGAAAACACAGGAAATTACTGTTAGCTTTCTTTGGGAATAATCTGTGTCTGCAAAAGAATTTTTTTTTCCAACTTTTTCCGTGGAGAAAGATTTGCACCTCGACCCATGACTGCAGAGCAATAAAATAAGAATATTCTGCAAAAAAAAAGTAAGATTCATGATAAGGAAAGTCGATGATTGGTGAGAGCTAGCATGTTGGTGTGAGGCTCTCTGACACGAAACTAACAAATGGAACCAATAGAATGATTAGATTGGACTTCACGGCGATGTAATTTCGTTAATGCTTCAAATTCTAATTCTGAAGTCAAAAATATTATAAGTTCAAGTAAATTGACATCCAGTATTATTAAATAAATAAATATTTACATAAATTAAAATTAATTGACATAAAAAATTCAGTATCGCATCATTTGAATTACTTATGATTCCTTCAAATATACTGAAAAAGTCACATTATGAAGATTTTGGATATTCCCAATAGTTTGGTAAACCATTGTATACATATACTACAGCGAATTCAAAAAATATCCAACTTTTATTCAAAAAGATATATACTCATATTCAGATACAAGACTCTTATACTAATATCTTTCAGTGTAATACCCTAGGGTAGTAACATAATTTCCCGAAGGCTCTGCTACTGTTGGAAAGAACCTTGGAATGTTTATTTTGATATGGCTATTGGACTCTCCCTGGTCTAAAGTCTTGACCATTTCCATTTGGTTTGCTGCTTGGTTGGTTCCTATTTCGATTTCACAACACTCAGAAATCTCCAGATTTACAAAAAAACGTTAAGCAGTTGCATTGTTCAGGTTTTTCTGTCATTTTATGGGAATGAAAATTCATTGAAGTTCCTTAAACTTCCTCTCTCATCGGTGGTATGCAAATGGGAAAAAATTCACTCTCATGCATTTGGATTGCCTGCATAATTATGTGTACCAAACCACGCCTTCCTCGCGAAAGAGAGCGAATTTTACCTTGCTTCGAATTTATATGGAGAAATTTCTTTAGATCATGTGGTATTGGATGAAGGAATTTTTCAGGGACTTTGGCTGCAGATACACAGTCTAGTAGGAATTATACTTACAAGTCTATGATCGTGAGGAAAATTGATTAAGCAGAATTTACAAGCGTGTGATTGCATAAATTACAGGATAAATTGAAAATGTGTCAGAAAATTAAAGATGAAGTCTTTACTGAGAGTTAAAGACTAGGAAAAATTTGGAAATTAAATTATTTTTAAGAGAAAAAATCATTATATATATATATATATATATATATATATATATATATATATATATGAGATGTTTCAAACTAAACTATAGATAAAGGCCGGCCAATTTTGAATGTCACACTTAATACAATATTTGATCTAAAAGCATCTAGATTGGTTTTCCAGCGTATAAGAAAGAGTGCGTGGGGTCCCTCTATGGGGAAATGGTAGCGAGAGATGAGGAAGACCCGTGTCAGATTTCTCGGAGTCGTTAAAGTGTGTAGATATTGTCCAAAGTAAAAGTCTGTTTAGTGCTTGCGTTTAAGGTAAAAACTCTACGAGCTATCGAGAAGGGCTGTGTCATCAAATTTTGAGTTAAATTGAATAAATCTATAAAGGAAACTTTTGATATGATCCGTCAGACTTAAGATAACAAAATCATTCCCAGTAGGCATGTTTTTATGAGCCACAAACATGGCACGAGAAGACATCGAGAAGATCCACAAGGAGTTTGTACTTTCGGGACATATTTTATACAGAAGTACTCAAATGTTTGAAGAATAGAATCACAGCGTCCAAAGGAACCCGCTCATACCTGAATTATCCATCAAGACAATGCATCCAGTCACATAGTACGAATTGTGAAGGAAGTACTGACTCACCAGAACATCGCAACGAAGACCACAACCAACTTACATTCCATTTCAGCTTCTTTTCGTTCTCTGGAATAAAGGTAATCTTGAATAATATCATTTTGGGGAAGATGGTGTGGATCAAACGGAATAGGGTACCTTGTTCTGGGTCAGAGGTCTTCAATCTGGGTTCCCTGGAGCTTTGACAGGGGTTCCGCAAGTGATCAGTATTTGCTTAATCAAAGCTCCAAAATTTGAGTAAAATTTAAATTTTTATTTAAGATCGAATTCTTAAAGGTAGTTTGCTTGTAAAAATAAATATAAATAAATATTTATAGATAAGATGAAATCTTAAATTTCATGAAAGCGGGTGCTTCAGGTACTTTAATCCATATGTATTAGGTCACCTAATAGTCTGTTCTTTGGTCAGGAGAAGAATCGCCCTCTTATTTCATTATTTTCAAGATATATAGTAAAATTGACGTTACCCTTTTAAAATTGAGATTTTTAGAAGATTGCATTTCGAAAGATAATCCTGAATGCTTTCCTAATTTGCATATTATTTTAGTAGACAGTAACGTTAATCTCAACAAAAATATAAAAATTAGTTTGGTCCAACATATATCAAATCTGCAAAAAATATTTCTTGAATATTTCCCTGTTCAAAAAGACAAAAAATCTTGGATACAAGACCTTTTTCAAGAATATGACACCTCCGAATTCCCATTAAAAGAAAGAGATCAACAAATTCATGTATCGACCGACACTCAATTGAAATCAAAATTTAGTCAAGTTGATATTATGCATTTTTGGATTGACATTAGAAAAGTATATCCTGAAATTTCCAAAAGAGCTGTCAAACATCTAATATCACTTGTTTAAACCTTTGTAAGCGAAACATCTTTCTTTTTGTAAGCTGCGAAGAAAACAAAATACAGGAAACAGATTGGATACTAAAGACATTAGGTTGCAGATTTCATTAATTATTCCAGACGTAAAATTATTCTGCAATAAAAAGCAATCACAGCCAAGTCATTAAAATAATTATTTTTTATTAACGTGTTATTATTTAAAATGTTACTTTTGTTTATATTCGTAGAATTTATTTTAGAAAAAAAAACCCATTAGCTATCTTACCATTCATTATAATAAAATAAATATGTAATATGTATATATGTGTAAATATGTATTATAATAAAATAAATATGTAATAATAATTTTGTAAATTTGAGTAGGATAAAGATTTGATACCCTATTTTTTCTGCTCTTTGATCAAGAGATTCTTTCAAGAAACTGGTAAGCTCAAAGTGTTCCACAAATTTTAAAAGGTTAAATACCTCTGTTCTAGAAAATTGGGGAAAAGCGTAGGAAGCAGTGTATTCGTATTAATGCAGAATGGTCTTATTTGGAAAATTATTAACTCTTTCTCTCTATATATCTCCAATAAATTTCTTTCCATGACTTCAGGTCCGATGCTTATGTGACAAGCTTTTTATGTATAAAAATATTTATCCAAAAGCATAAACAAAGTTAATCGTATAAGCAAATCTACAGTTGCTAATATATTGTACAGAAATTAGGTACAAATGAACAAATAAATCTTAATTAGAGATATAAACTTACAATTTTAAAAATTTTCTTGTTTAATTTTTTCATCAAGATTATATTAAAATAGTGCTACAACTATTGTTACGAGTATTCTCATCTTACAATTAAAAACTCGTTTTTCTCCTCGATGGATTTTTTAAATAATATTCTCAGCTTTATAATGGTATATTTCAAAAAGTTTTCGTGCAATTACATGCAATTTAGTGCATTTTTTTTAATTATTTTTTCTTCGTGAATTTTGAAATTATAGAGATTCCTCGTTTAACGAGGTTCCTGCACAACGTGGTTTAATTATAACGTTCTTTACAAATTCATTCAAATTTATGAGGGATACCCCCTCCCTCCCACCCAATTTTTTTTTTAAAGTTGTGTATTTCAATTTCTTTTTCAAAACTACCTTATCGCCTTCAAAGTACTGTTCATGCGTGGAAACAAGAAGAAATCCCACTGAGTTGGATCAGATGAGTAGGGTGCGAGAGGGATGCCATTTTTGTCCAAAAACTGGGGCACTGAAATAGCACTTACTGTTAGTCAGTCAGACCCTGAGGAATAAATTTAACATCGACTTTTATTATTAAAAAGTCTTTTGTTAAAATTAGCTGAACCACGTTCTAAGACAGGCCTGGCCAACCCAAAAAGGATTCGAAAGGATTAGTCGCTTCCCGCAACTCGAAAGGTGAAAGTTAATATAGTAGTTTTTAACGTGAGAATTTGAATCGGCATCGAATTCATCTCACTTGCGCAGACTCACACATACATGTATATAATGTGGCCACCTTTATAAAATGTGTTTCCAAAGTGGCCCGCAAAGGCTTTTGGGTAGGACAGGCCTGCTCTAAGATAACCAGGTTAAATACGCTACATGTTTAATGGTTTGTCGTCCGTCTCTGAGCTCAAGTTCACGAATTTTCTCGACATTTTCCTGTTCGAACAGTTGACGAATGTTTTGAACGAGGTTTATAGTCAATCGACGTCGCCGTTTTTGAAATGAGAAAACAGCTCATAACCTTGAATTTGTCCCTAAATTTTTTCCCAACCTTTGTAAGCTGTTTTCAACATCATTACAGTTTTTGTAGTACTTTGCCTGAACATGAAGGAAAATTTCACAGTCACATTGTTTATTTTATCTACATTATTGAAAAACGAGAAGGGAGTGAAAAAATTGACAACGAACAGACAAAACTTCGTGACGCTACAAGCAGTACTGAACTCGCAGAGTTGCTCAACACTCCCCTAACAGGAGAAATTTTGAACACCGCAGGGCAGCATTATACCGGAACTGTTTGGGTTCCCATTCGAATATTAGGGAAATATTCTTTTTGTTCATAGATATACGCAGAAAAATTTTTGCAACGTTTCTGACATTTATTTATACATATTTTCTTCTTGTGGTACAATGAATGTCGTGTAATTGGACTCAAGTTCTCGAAGTCAACAATTTATTTTTTAGTGTGGCATCAATTTTCTACTACAAAATGTATAAAAACTGGATAACACACTTCCGTTTTCGAGTGATGAAAATTCTCTCTCTCTCTAATTTTCTGAAAAAGTTAATTTTTAAAAATAGCTATGGACTCTAAAAAAGGGGGAAAAAAGCCTACTCTAACCTAATGATTTCTCAATTTTTTTTTTTTAAATTTTGAGTTAATTACACACAAAATGGATTTAAATAAATCTATCATTTCAACACTTAAAATGGACTAAAAATTTCAGGAAGCTTCTAATCTGGGTCAATTAAAGAGTGTGAAACTTGCTTCTTGTGAGCACCCGAGGTTCATAAGGAAAAATGCAAAGTTACGTCATGATAATCTTATAAATGCCAATCAAGAGATTTCATGCGATGAAAATATCTTCTTATCTACTGCTAAATAATTAATTACTGATAATTAAAGCTTTCTTAAATGTTTCAAGAATTTGCTTATTTCAATAAAAAAAAAATCTTACTGTATATTTTATTTCGCGTTTGTGATAAAAAAAAAAAAAAAAAAATTAAGAATTTAACTCTTTTGTTTGTATGTAATGCTGGTCTCATATTATGGGATTCTTTTAATTGAAAAGTTTTAGAAGAACTATGTTAAATAAAGGATTACTTATTTGGTAATATATGTGTTTCAAAAATAATAATTAAAAATATTAATTTTGAATGCAAAATTTTAAAAAATATTTTTTGTGAAAATCTCATAAAAAAACTGAAAAAGCAAGATTTAAGTAGATTGATAACTTATAAATCTACAAAAACTGTAACTTTTCATGATTAATTTCTGAAGTTATAACAAAAATTAGAAATGTAAATTTTTTTAAAAAAATAAATGTCTAAATTTTAAAATAGGGACTCAAGAAGTATTTTAAAATTTTTTGTCCCCCCCCCCTTTTTTTTTCTTCCTTTTTTTTACTTATAAATTATATGTAGTGTCTTCACAATACCTTTCAAATTATATTTCACAGAAAGAAGAAAAAGGAAACAGTGCCTTGGTCTGGAAAATATTTTCTTAAAAAATTATATTACGAATTAATTTATGCATAGAATTTCAGAACGAAAGTTAATGTTACTCTTTCGACATATATGATTTATTAAAAGAATATTTTCTATACATAAATTATGAAGCAAATTAATTCTCTTGTAAGGAACAAGACACTAATTACTTTTTATTTTTACTTTCAAATATATCCATATGAATGATTTTGTCAGGTTGTTACATAATATTTATATGTCAAAAAAAAAGGGGGGGGGACAAGAAAGAAAGAATGGAGGGAAACACATATTCATTTCATTATTTAATTTGGGAGAACTTTCAATTTAGATGTTTTCTCACCAATAGATGGCGGCATGTATTATTAATCTAAAATGTATTCAATGGAATTAGTACAATGGATTTTTACCTAGATGACGCCCCATTTTATATTGTGATAAAATAATTGATTGGATAACTCAATTGAATAAATTTTTTTTTCCTAAAATTATAATATCAACTTGAAATATTTAACAAATTAGATATTAATAAAATTTATTTTTCACTACAAATGTTAATGCATTCTATAAGATACTTTCAGAAAGATTATTAATTGTTCAACCGACAGAAATTTTAAGAAGGAAAGACATAATATTTTGTTTTCTATTATTTAAGCAAAGTAAATTTTTTTATGATAGTCATAGTATTTTTACGATAGTCATCATTAATAGTGTTTATTAATCACTCTTCGCTTATTACCATTTATGATTAAAATAATATTTTTCCATTAATAATATCCTGAATATTCTTCATACTTAATCATTTTCGTCTTTTGTTCTTTGTTTTGTAACAGTTTATTCCACATTTGGAAGCTATTTAATTCTTAAGAACATTCGAAATTTTAATATTATTCAAATTCCTAATTGAAAATCTGTGTGCAGTTTTTTTTTTTTTTTTTTTTTTTTTTTTAACATTTCTGTTTCCTATTTTTCAAAAAATTTAATGTTTTAATTATTGATTTAAATTATGAAAATTAAAATATCAGCATTCCCTTCTCCCTGCCAGGTAAGGAATTAAAAATTTATTTTGAAAAATTGCATGGATAAAATTTATAGTAATTTTCTTGTATTACTTATGTTTGCATGAATCGTATTTAATTTTTTAATTCTTTCAATTTAATTGTATATATGATTTAACGAGAAAATTAATCTAACTGTATTGATTTGCTTAAGATATTACACTGCATACTCAACATAATATAGTAATTATAATGAATAGAAGGAATATAGTAAATTTTATTTGTAATTTTTTTTCGATCTTTTTTCCCCCTATGCACGAATTTTTTTTTCATGGTACTGATTTTATGTTAAGATTTTAAAAATTTCTGAAAATTTTTAAAAGTTTCGGATATTTATTTTTTATTCTTTTCAAATTCTTAATTTGATTACATATAAAAGACATTAATTATATTAAAAATAAAACAGAATGACAACGAAACATTGTTTTATTTTATCTTTATTCTAGGATATACGAATTTATAACCTTTAAAATTAAATTTATGATTCTTTTAATGTAAAATAGCTGAGTTCTTCCGTTTACATTATTACTTACAGAGGAAAACTAATTAGAGTTTAAAATCTTGAAATGTTTACTTGTTTTAACTACAATCATTTGATTTTTAATACCTCTTGAATGCAAAAAGTCTAATTTTTTGCCCCAAATCAAACTCTTACTTAATTATGATATGAAGCTACATTCAGTGATAAATTTCTTTGGTTTCATGGTAAATACTGAGTTCTATGTAATTTCTTTTTAAGATTAGAAATATTTGCTGAAAAGTAAATCAAAATATGAAGACTGGCAGCAAATTTGATCTTTGACTAAAGTTGGAAAAGTATTTTTTTAAAAAAATCTTGTTCTCGATAGTATAAAAATAGTTATTTACAAATACTTTATAAATATTAAAAGATAGAATCAAAGCTCAGAGGAAATATTAAAAAAGTTATGAATTATGAGAAAAAAAAGGAGATAAAAATGTTTCAAAAACCTATTTTGTTTTATCATTGTTTCACCAATTTTTAATTATTGAGTAAACGGTGAATTAAGATAATACATTAGTTTATAGCACGAAAAAAAGATTTATTTTATTTTATTTTTGTTTTAATGTATCGGAAATTAATTAATAGTTTTACTTTAAAAACGAAATTGTTTATTCTGAAGTGTATGGTTACAGCAGATTATTACACAGGTTCTCCAGTTGTTTTCACCCTGTTCCCAACACAAGGTACGAAATTTAAAAAAAATGTATAATTTACAATTTTTGCCTTTCTAAAATATTTCGCTTTACTTTAAAACATTTGACAAAAAAAAAAAAAAAAAACTCCCCATAAACAACATAATTTTCGTTTGCATTATATACAATATTGTCACGTCAAATATTAATTACCTGCTTATAAATCGTTACAAAGAAGTAATATAAAAAAAATTGTTTCTCGAGAAGTTTAGCAAAGAACAGATTTGGCCACCAAAGGAGATAATTTTTTTAATGATTTTTAATTTATTCAATTAAATATTAAAATTACAGCAAACAAAAATGTGATGACGGAATGGGAATTTTATTTGTTTATTTAGTTAGTCATTTATTCACTCAGTCATTCTCTTCCATTCAATCATGTATTCACTCATTCATTTATTTCTTAACTTATTTATTAATTCATTCACTCCTTTATTCACTCATTCAGTTATTCGCCTAATTATTTAATCACTCACTCGGTTATTCACGTATTTATTCACTCGCTTACTCATTTATTCACTTATTCATTCACTCACTCACTCATTTATTTATATATTTAGTAGGGATTGACTAGAAAAGATATTCAGAGATTTATTTTGAAAAGTGATCGGGTGACCTTTTTGTCGTTGACTAAATCAATAATTCCTTGGGTGGCCAGTAAAAATAAGTGCAGGTTATCCCATTTAAAAAAGTGCATAAACAAAAAAATTCGTTCCTGTTTATCAACAGCAGTAATGGCTAGAAAACCAACCTTCTATACAAATATCATTCAGAATGTTTCCCTTCGTATCATCATGATGATACTGGAGGAGAATATACGGTGGCTCTCTTCAACAACAGTGACAGAAGTTAAAACCTCTTAATACCTCGCTTGAATAGGGAGTTTATTTTGCCCCAGTTGGTAAAGGAGCAACAAAAAGTGGCCAGTCAACTTTTCATATGAGCCTCTGGACCAGGGTTCGATAAGCTGCCGGCACTCCTAAGTTAACCAACACTTTCCCTTCCACGGGGTCGAAACCTTATACAATCAAAATACAATTATTTTGAATGTACACATTGCTTAATTTTCCCCTATTTATTTATTTAGAGACTAAATTATTGTAATTTGAATTTTCTTTTGCTCACAAAATTTAAATCATTGCAAATAGATTTTCCCTCTCCCCTTCCCTATCATATGATATAAATATCCCGAAGAAAAAATTTTAAGATATTCCTCCATCTATATCAGTAAATAATTGCAAATAATCTTCATTTGCTTTTGCACCACATTTTAATAAACATAAAAGCATTTTCATTTGTAATAGAAAATAGAAGTAATTTTCATCCTTTAACACAAATATAGCACATCTTAATATCATTTAGAAAAAAACAGTAGAGTCATCACACAAAAATATAAGTTTTCCCCATATATTTCAATGCTTACACTAGGGCAATGATTTTTAAATTCACTACGTAAAAATTCTATAGCAACTTAAAATATAATGATAACAATTATTTTAATCCACTTTTGAAAGTTTTACCGTGCAAGTCTTGACTTAAATTTGAAGACTAATAATTTTGGTATATGATTAATTTACTTTAAATATTTTTGAGTAGTTATTTAGTGTATCAAGATCTTAAAGTGTTGTTTTATTGACAATCAATGTCACTAATTTTTAAAAGAAAATTATTATATATTCACAGCACTAACTAAATAGATATTTTGATGGAAATATTTGCAGTTAGTTTCTTTTAAACTGTCAAGTGGATGTTTAATGGTTCATTGCGTATTGATTATACATTAATAATAAAATAATATTAAACTTTAATTGTCTCTAACTCAATAAATTAAAATTTATTTAATGCGAATTGAAGAAAAAATATATGTCAGAGAGATTACTGGAAATTGTTGTCTAGGGATCTCACGCTACTGCATTTTTTTATTCAATAAGATTGTAACTGTAAATAACTATAGTTACATCATTCAATGAGACTGAAATTGTAAATAATTATATTTGCATCATTTAAAAAGATTGAAGCTATAAATAATTATATTTGTTTTATTAAAAAAATTGAAACTATGAATGATTATATTCGCATTGTTCAATACGATTGTGTTTTTGTGTATACAAAATCTTATAAAAAATAAATGCACTATACAGATTTAAAAGAGCTCAAAATAGTTACAAATTGTATCTGACAGTGTTTTATAAATAAAATAAACAAGTATTGAACAGAGTTTCAGATGCTTTCTTGCATAACAAACAATCGGTAGAAACCTCCCTGATCGTATTAAATAAATCAAATATTGCTTTTTATTACATTTGAAAATAAGTATCAATTATGGAAAAAAAACACTCTATAAATTTAAGGCACTTAAATGATTATCGTGTTTCGTATTATCAACATTTTTCTGCTTAAAGGTTTTATTTTGCTGTATTTAAATTAAAGTTAAAATAATATTTCCCACTGATAAAAAAAAGTTAATGAAGATTTTCCAGTTATTTTATCATTCATTAAGATTAAAAATGTTTTTTATGATTAAAGATTCACGCTTGATTTTTGTTATCTTTGAGGAGTACGTCGGACTTGTTATCTTTGAGGAGTACTATTTGAGGAGTGCGTCGACGAGTTTCTTTGTCTAAAATTTTTACTTTATGTTTCTGATATATAATCCAATAAAAGTGGCAACACTAACAGCTATGCCTGTGATTTGCTTTTAAAATCACATAATACTTATTATAAAGTAGGGCGACATTGTTGTTTAGTAATTAATATATATTTAAGTACTTATTGAATTATTTTACATTATCGTCTTTGAAATACGTTATTGAATGCCTCCACATTTATTCAGGGCTCCTTCGCGAATTCTGGTTTTAAATTATGCGCAGAAAATCTAACAAAAATATAAAACATTACTATCACCGCGATCTCTACTTTGGTGTGATCATTTCTGTATTGGTGTGCTTGAGGGTTTCTTGTGGGAGCTGTACACGATACTATTTACATTTAAAAGTGTATGTGTGTATTCCACTTTTTAAAATTTTGGCTATCCATTTTATTTCAATAATAATACATTAAAGGTTTCTGGTTCAGTTATTTGCTTAAAGCAAACCATCTAGATAAGAAAAATCCCTTTTATTTTTGCATTTGAATGCGTATCTGTAGATATAGAAATTTAAAAAATTGGTTGAGTATAAAATAAATTTTAAACATTCTAATTTCAAAATCCTCCATCTTTGGGATGAATGAACTAATAAATACATTTTATTTTGAATTTCAAAATCTTTGTGTTTCATAATGAATCAATCTTTATTTCATTAAATTTATGTATTCCAGTACAAAACGAAATAAAAAGCAACTAGTGTTTCAAGCATATATTTGCTTTTATAATTTTTAAGTTCTTTTCATTATCTTTCATTTATGGGTAAGAGGTGTTCTAAGTTGAAAAACCAAGATTTATCTTAAAGAAAAATGGCATGGTTTTTTTTTTTTGCTAATGTTTACATATATAGTATGCCTAAAGGAAAACCATGGTTGTGTTTATGAAAGTATAAAAATAACACAATTCCCCATGGAATTGAAAAATAAAATTTTATAATGATAAATTGTAAATAGTAATGTTAAATGTAATGAACATTTTTTTTTAATTTTTAATTAATTATCAATGTCATTTTATTATTTAACGTACAGCTAAGTGTGTTTTATACGACCTAATTTGTATTGTTAAAGCTGTCTTCTATCTCGTAATGTTGTAGAGTAGGACTCGAAATCGGTACACTTTTACAGATAACAAAACACTCGAAAGTTACTTTCATATTCTGACTTCACTGTACTTTAAGAGAACAGTGTATTATATATTACGACTCATTTCTATAAATCGCTTTTTTCTGGTATAAAATATGTTCCATTTTTCGGCTCCTTCTAAATTTTAGGAGTACTGCATCATAAAAGAATGAGCGTATTAGAACATCTCAAACTTTCCTGAAAAATGTATTAATTTTCTGTCTGGAAATGTATTTCAAGAGTTTAGATCGCTTTCTTTAACATTGAGCGAGGACAGCCTTAATGGTGCGTTTCTGCATGACACACTGATGTACAAAAACATCCGCCGTGTAGCCGGAGCTGATGCATGTTAAATCTATCATGGTTCAAAGTTCTCACAGTGGCGCGGTGTGGAAGTTTGGAGAGGGAGTTGCCAGCTTAGGTGTCGTCCTCACCATTTGACCGAGGTTCAGAATTATGAGGTCCGTTGCCAATGGCCCTCCGTCGCCAATAGCCCTTCTGTCACTTATGGTGAGAGAATGAATGCTCCTGCCCCTCGGTCTCATATAGTTATGACTTTAAAAAATAAGCTTCTTTCTGGCTGGGAGGTCAGGTGGTCAACTTGTAATACTGGTATTCGGGTTCAGTCATATATTCCTAGACCAAATTTGAGTTTTTATACAAGTTCTAGTTTTATTACACTCTTCTTAACCGGCCATGGTCCCTTCATTTCTTATTTAAATCGTTTTAATTTAAGAAATACAAATTTATGTCTCTGTGGCTCTGTTGGAGATACTGATCACTACGTTTTCTCTTGCCCTTTTCCCAGAGATTTTCATTTAAAATGTCCTGTAGTTGAAGCGAAACTTATTTGGCTAAGGTCCGTGTGTGAGAATCTCTACTTACATTCTAAGCTTAAATCCTGTATACTTACGGCTCGTAAAATTGCTCAACAAATTTGTTAATTGTTTCAAACTTTTATTACATTTCTCAATATTTTTATCATCCCTTACCACGTAGCTATAATTGTATGCTTGTATATATGTTCATACCTTTGCCTAACACTTCATTTTTGTTTACGAATTTGCGGACGTTTTTGTATTGTGCTATTTAACCTATTGTGCATCTTATTTCTGCAAGAAAATTTCAACTGTTTCTTGTGTTTCTGTCATGTATATTTTTTTGTGTGCAAATACCTTGTGCATTTTATTTAACCTTAATTTCAAAATTATGTAAATCTTACGTTATTTTGTCAATAAATGCTGAGTGCGGGGGTGATTATTTCCCGGGAGTCTGGTTTGCAGCTCTAAACCCTTTGGGTGAGCTAGGTCCCCTTGGGTATTCTGCCAATAGCTCTCGTGTTGCTTCTCATTGGACATTAATAAGCACTCACATCCGAATAACAAAAACGCTTATTGAAATAAGTAGTCACTTATTTATAATAGTTAAGCGAATGATAATACTTTCTAAAAATATAATATTCTAGGTTAACATATTTAAATGTTCAAACTATTAGTTTGCCATTGCTTATAGCATTAAGGATCATAAATGAAATATTATAAAAATAAAATTAAACTAATATATGTAGAAACAATTTCTTCAATATATAATGAAAAGTGAACACCAGTTTGCTAATTCAAATGATTTTTTTCGTGACAGCTTCTAATACTCAGAGATTTCAACAGTTCTGTCGATCATTTTAATATTAGAAACGTTTGCAGAAATGTAAATTTTATAAACGTGAAACAGAATATAGCAATAGTTTTTAACTCTTTTTGTTGTCATTAAAAGTAATAATTATACGTGTAAATGAAATATTTCCATTGTCACTAATATGTAAATTTACAATATTTAAATTAAATTTTAATATATAATATATTTGTCATTACATGTTATAAATGTCTTGAGATTCATCCTGAATCTTCCATCCCTTGTTCAAAACGTAAATGATGATGTCATATTACTCCAATAGGCGTGTGCCATGCTAACATAGTATTACAAATCGGTTAATTTATTGCAATTGTGAGCAATATCTGATGTATTTTAAACAGAGGATTTACTGACTCTCTGTGGTAAAAAACAAAAGAATAGATGCATTTTATGACAGGCTATTATTATTTTTAGAACCGATGCATGTTTTTGAAATATATTAGAATGTCAAGATTTTAACTTTATTTTCAGTACTTCAAGAGGATGATTAAAACTTAATTTATTTTTAGAAAGTGATCTGCACTTTGATGCAATCAAACAGATCATAGAGCTGTTATTATTTTTCAGATCCCAGAAATATCAACAGTATATTATTTTTTATATGTTATATGTTTACATATAAATGAAATTTTTTCATATATATAAAACGAAAGTCATGGAGGTAGAGTCAGTAGGCAAACCTACCATTGTCAGTAGGACAATATACCAAATAATATCAGATAAATATACCAAAAGAATTGTGCTATGAAATAATAAAAACCCCAGGGTATTAAATTCAGTTGAACCACAAATTTCTTTAGGGGCTTGAAAAGTCTGGAACTATTTGAAAAGTTGTTCTCATTCTATGTCTATATTTCGAAACTCTTTCGATCCGTCTTATGTAGTTCATTATGAGAATATAATTTCACATTTATTAAAATAGTGAAAGTGAAAATTAACATTTTTAACGAACATTACTTTGATAATGTAGCGTAAAAATTCCTTTCATTAACATAAAATGTTATCGTTGTTACAACTGTTTTACTTCTAACGACATGAAAATTGCTATAGAGGCTATTTTAAAGTATAAATATATAAATGGTAAACTAGAACTCTCTTTTTATAGTAGTTTAAAATATCAATTATAATGCTAAACACATTTCAAAATCTAAATTATCGAGAAAAAAAAAATTTGAATCAGAGGCTTTCTTATATTTTATTCAAATTTTTCCTGAGTAGGTTTTAGGAGAGGAAATTAAAAATTTACTATTATGCACTTGTTAGGAGGTATAAATATCTTTTGATAAGTATCAAAAATAATTCATTTCGATTTTTGGTATTAACTGGATTCCTGGCTATGGTAATAAATATTATTCGTTAGTATACTCACAACTGAATTAAGAGTAAAAATGCAGAAAATAAACTAGTGAGCCGAATGTAAAAAGAAAATTTATGATTTGAGAAATCGTCAGAGAAAAGTTATGTCCGTAAAACAGTGATTACCGTTGATGAAAAGAAATGCATTTCCAAAAGAACCTACTGATTCAAAATAAAAGGATTTTTGTTTTTATACTGCAGGAAAACTTTTAGTAAGGATCAGTTGAATTAAGTTTATTGCACCTTTTATTACTGCATATAATGTTTTTGGAAGGGTAAAAAATGAGTTTTAAACCCATTATTTTCAAGCCACTAATCTCATTTCTGCAGCCCTGCTGTAGGGTTCTCAGATAGAAAATGAAAAAAGAATGGGAAATTTATCAAAAGATATATTGGAGAAATTTTTCATATATTTTTTTTATTAATGGGAAATGTAACGTTTTCCAATTCTAGTTCCAATGATGCTCCGAAATCGAAAAAACGATTACCCCTGAGATAATAGTTATAAAAGTAGTAAATATTTTTCCTCTTTTTAGAATGAAAAAATGAATGAAATGCATTTCGATATAAACTTTATTTTTCCGCCATCTGGATCAAATTTAATTGAATTTATCATCTAAAGTAAACGCATTTGGAAAAAAAAAAAATCCGAAATTGTGAATAACGAATTAAAATATCTTTCTAAAGGAGAAAATATTAGTAACTGATAGGATTAATTTTGAGTTTGATCAATTTTAGTAATAGAGAACTTCGTTTCTCATTCAATGGAAAAGTTTCAAAGCAGAAACATGTGTCACAGGAATTGTTTTTAGTTTTCAAATAATAAAAAAGTTAGCTGTAGAAGTCAAGACCGAAAAAGACGAAAACTTTACTTTTTCGAAAGAATTTGTAGGAAAAATTGAATTTAAAAGAAAACTTTTCCATTTTGTTAAAGTAAAAAAAAATATACTTTTCCATTTACTTTTTTCATTCAAAACATAAATTCCCCAGAAAAAACTATTATAATTATAAAAAAACCCTAATAACTGACTTTTTTTTTGATTATTCAGAATTATTCATAATATAAATCTCCCATTTTATACGTATTTTCTTAGACATTTTAAAAATTGTATTGTTTCATGTTAAAGAGAGTTTTTCTCCTTTTCTCTTTCAGTTTGTATTCTCTATATCATCAAAAATATTTTTATATTCTTTCATTACCGATGGTTAAATGTTGGAATGCATATTTTTATCAACAATGAAGATTTCTTTCTTACATTCATTAAAATAACAAATGACAAAGGGGGAAATCATATTTTAAGTATGAACTTTCACAATCTGAATTTCAATATTCTATTTTATATATAAAAGATTTTCAAAAATAAAGCTACTAATTACCCATATGTAATTAGATAATAATATGCGGTTCATATATACTTTTATAGATGCATGATATAAATCTGTAATTCACATAAAGTAATATCTTAATATTTATCTCTCTCTGTAGATATATATACATATTTACATGCACACACACACACACACACATATATATATATACGTGTATCCAAAATTAAAGTAACATACGATAGATATTTAGACATTTTCGACGAACGAAGGAGGTTACAGACCGGGAAGTTTAAAACCTTGGCGTAAAACGATGTACACTGTTGAAACAATGTGTATTGAATAAATTTAATGACAATGAACACAAATACACTGAGATGGCACTGAATTCTTCAAATCGTGAAAAAGTATGAATAATAATAATAAAATACAGATACATTCCTATTGACAACTTTAATATATTCAATTTGGAGTTGGGTAGTAGCAACGAGAAGCAATTCACATTAAGGTGATTGAGAATACCTTAGTTTAGATTGGTTTACTCTTTGAAAAATGCCTTTTGAAACTTGTTTAATTTCGTGTATTTGGTTTCCGATCAGCAACGTGCCAACTAAGGTTGTCCCATAAATCTTCTATTCGGTTCAAATCAGGAGACCTGACTGGTCAGTCCATCTGCAAGTATCTTCATTCCGAAGAAAATTGTTGGCAATGGCTACCCTGTGGAGACGGGTTGTACAATCCGTAAAAAGGAAGTTAGGATCAACAGCTTCCAGGGAAATATCGGACATATGGTTGCGTGATTTTTTTTTCTACATCGCACGCACGCAAAGCACTTCCAGAGAACTCGTGCAAAAATGTGCGGTTATTGATCACTATGCCACTTCATGCCAGTAAACTATCGCTTCCAAAAGAGTCTAGTTCCCTGCGATTTTCATGGTAATACTGTGTTCTTGATGCTCCCCAGGTAAATTGACGGCGACTATCATTCTAAAAGCAGAATCACGATTCATCTGTAAAGAGAACATGGACCCAGCCCTCCTTTCTACATGAATGAGGCCGTTTGCAGAAGTTCAAACGAGTTTAAAAGATAAGCTTAGTTTAGATACAAACAAAATACATGTTTTTCCTGGCATACAAGCCGATAGCAACGAGTCTCCGACTAATGCTTTACCTTGATACGTTTATCGCAGAAACTGCAGAGAAAAATGAAGACAGTTGTCTAGCAGTGTCGTCCCGTTCCGCCTCTCCATAAAGCCGAATACCGGTCGTCCCTAGCCGTTACGCAAATCCGTCTATCAAGATCAGCTCTCCTTGACAAAGCAGAGGTTTTATTGAATTGATACATGATACCATTCTGGCATGTATTTAAGTTCTTTCCGACATAGCCTTATGACTGTCCATCTTCAAGGCATTCCAATGACTTACAAGTACTTGAGTCAAAATACGCGTGTGTGAGACATGCGGAATACAGGGCGTTTGCTACAAACTTCTCACTGTCATTTATGAAGATTAATGCCTGGAACGCTTTCCCTCCGCGTTTGTGCAGGCTCTCTACTTGATTTACATATAATCTTCACTCGACTGTCTAGTATGTAAATCTTTCTTCAAAAATATTTTACAGGTTCATTTGCTTACGTTATGCGATATTCGTTAACTTCTATTTACTGGTCTGCATAAGATCACGAAATATGTACTTAGAATTTTAATTCTGTGGTCGAGCGCTTTTAAACCCTTTTTCAGAACTACTCGTCCAAATTTGGTGAAAAGGTAGGGAATAGTAAAAGAAGATGATTTCGCTTTTGAATGGGTACAAATTAACACATGACGTTGTACAGGCCCCGAGTGTGGGAAATGTTCTCGCGTAATGCTTTCTGACAAGTACAGCCGATCATCATTACGTATTGTGGCTTTGAAGAAGTAGCAAGAATCGATATTCCTTCAAAGTACTTGCAGATTGCTGACTTGAACTAACGCGTGGAACTTTGCTGACAACTTAAGGTGAGCAGGAAAAGCGATCGGAGAGAAGCGTAAATGTATGTAGGACGCTATCGCAAACGGTACTTGCAGCAGAATCGAACGCTTACACGTTTTCATCAACAATCCTTCTGGATCCTATGCCCAGTATGATACTGGACTGCGCCGATCGACACTGACAACTGAAATAGAGATAGGTAACATAATAGTCGAGTGAAGAATAACCAAGTTCCAGTATTCGAAGTATAGTTCGCCAATTTTGTTTCGTACTCAACAGTGTGGCGGAAACTGAATGAGAAACATTTGCTCAAACTTATAATTTTCAAAGAGTGTAATTCATGCTACACCTACGCAGTCACAATGATTACCACTGGTTGCGTTATTTAATCAGCTTTGCGCGTGAATGGAAGTTGTGGATAAACACTAACCTTTACAACGTTATGCGTTTGTTTTTAACCATACTCTTTCCAACCAATGTCTTCTTTTGCTATTCTTACTTCTTCACCAAATTTCCACGATTAGTTCAGATATTCTCCCTCTTTATATATATATATATATATATATATATATATATATATATATATATATATATATATATATCCAGTTTCCAGTGTGCTGTTCACAATTGGTAACAAATTTCAACCTAATCAAAACCAAATTTTTGTGGAAAATTTTGTGTCACCAATCTTGCTTTAAACCTGACAATTTTATTTGTGTCGTCACGATTTGTAGTAAGCGTTTAACTACTACCTCCTACATGAGTTTGGAGGTCGATCCATAGGATTCTACGCTTGTCTTTCTCACCTTTTCGGAATTTCTTTAGATATAGTGGCGTTCCATTTTCCTTTTTCCAACACAAGTTTAGTATCTATAGTTCTTGGGTAATTCTAAGAACTTCATGTACCAGAGTTTCTATGTTCTCAATGAAGATGGTATCTATCATCGTTTGAAGAAGAGTCGGTGTTAAAGTCTTTCTGTGTATCTGTGGACGAACGTTTGGGTTTATTTGAATTTTCCAGCCTAAAATTTGAAATTTTTGTCACACGCCAGTCCTTATTTTCACTCTATCGTTGAGCTTCGTTTTGAGAACCTATTCCTTCCCTTTCTGGCGAGAAGTAAAAAAAATTGATTATATTGCTCATAGTGCGAAGGTTTTCTTCTGTTCATCACTCAGAGTACTTTTAAACAATTTGAATTTTTCTTCTTAATTACACTCCTATTAATCATCATTGGATCCCGAAACATTACACAGAAATCTAAAATTCACTTATACTGAATTGTCGGGTTCAAACGGATTTTACTTGATTATATTTTGATCGGTCTAAATTGTTGCGTGGCAACTTCTTTCATAAATACCGATTTTGCTTTCGTCAAAAGTGATATAGATAGTTTCGCCTATTTTATTTGTCATAGATATATAAATTCTATCAACCTCTTATTTTTATAGCGAATCTAACTATTACATCTGTATTCGCTCTTTTTGAGAAAGTTTATTCCTTTTGATTTTTGGAATATACGAACAAATTCTAAACCGCCAAAAAGTTTTAAACGCTTTACAGAAAGAATAGTATCATACCCCAGTTCCAAAGAACTTTCGTTTTTCTTTTCCACGGTTATACGGTTCCTAACGTGAATATAACAAAATAAAGCTTCCAGCCTAAATCTTTTAATTTATCATGACTTAATAAAGATTGCACAGCATCTAAAGCATAACCGTTGAATATTTCTGCAATACTATTTTTCTCTGGAGTCATGACATTATGTCTTCCGTACAAAATTTCGAGATACTTGAGAAAGTTTTAAAAATCTTTTTGTGACAAAGTTCAATCCCATTATCAGTCCTAACGAATTTTACATTTTTCTATCCAGTTGTTACTCAACCTTTTACCAATAACTTTTTAGATTTTACAGAAAGTTCAAAATTTTGTTTTAAGGAATGCATCCATACCTTCCTGAAAATCCATTATCATGCATACAAAATATTTATAATCAGTTTCTGCTTGTACAGTAGAAAGACCTCAGACATCCAAGTGAAATTTTTCGGATGGACTTTTAACGTTAGTGTATTTTTATGCAGAGAATGATGTCCTGTTTTCCGCTTCTTCCCTATATATTAAACAAAAATCTCTGATAATAGGAATGGTGGGTAAATTTCTCAAGCACCCATTCTTAGATATCGTAGAGAATTTTTTTAAAGTTTCAATGGGCGAATTTCATGCGAAATTTCAATATTTTCCTTAGAAGCAAAATTAAGAGTTTGAATTTCGTTAATTTCTATATTAGCATTCCAAATTGGTTTAACTTCATAGAATCGACCAGTTAAGAGAAATATATTTAAAAAATCCGCTTTTTCATTTTTCATATACGTGGTTGAAATTTCCATTACCGCAAACCATTTTACAACCGTATTTATCTAAATGAGTACCAGACATTAAATTTCGTCTCATATCCGGAACAATGAATACGTTACTCAAAATAATATTAGTTAAAGAATCATCACAATTTACTTGAAAATTCAAAGTTCCCAATACTTAGAGCGCTTCCGTTGTGAATGACTACTAACAAATTCTGTTTTACATCTTTTAAATTCAAAAGGTATTTTTTATCTTCAACAAAATGACCCGTAGCACCTGTGTCAAGAATGAATTTAAAACATGAACTTTCCGCTACTGCAATTTCACACAGTTAAAATGCAGTTTCGTATTCTTCGAAATTCCTTTGATCTTCCTTTAACTATGTTAGTTTTTCAATTAGATTTCAATTTCCCTTTCTGTTTATTTAACAGGGAATTAAGAGATTTGTTTTTAAAATTTATCTTTAAATGGTCTTTCTTAAAACTCGCATAACATGATCCAATTTTTAATTTATTTGAAATTTGGGGATTTTGATTTTTAATTCTCTCACGTTGAGCTTTTTTACTTGAAAAATTGAGGTTTTTTTTTTATGTAAAGACATGATTAAATTTATCTAATTATTTAGTTGTATCGTATTAAACCAAACTAAAACGTCTATTTTCTATTAGAAAATCATCTGTTGTTTTTTTTCCTTAGAGAAAATTCCTAATTGATAACTGTCTATAATCTAAAGTGAGTGAGAGAGTGCTGATTAACGTCGCACTGAGAAGCAACACTAGGGCTATTGACGACGGACCTCGTAATTTTGAACCTCGATCAAGTAACTAAGACGACCCCTGAGCTGGAACCTTCTACTCCAAACTTCCATACCACGCCAACGGGAGGATTTGGGATATCAACAGATTTAACTTGTATCAGTCCCGTTACACATTAAGTCTTTACTGATGTCAAGGCTCGACTCTACAACTGGACAAAAACCGGCGGCCGCGATTCTGTGACTATGAACATTAGGCATCACTGTCACAAAATAATCTCTAAAATACCCCATTAAGATCTTCAGCTAAGTCTCTAATTAATTGTAAACATATATGCATATCGTCAGTTTTATGCTCATTGTATATCTATGCAGCCTCTTTTATGCGATGAATAAACATTCCTAGGGATTCACATTCGGGCTTAAATCTGATATTAAATAATTCGTCTAAATACCTAACAAAAGTGTATGCGATTGCATATCAAAATTGTCTTGCCAGGCTGACGTACCTACGTTAATATCATCATTTGGAATGCGATGCCTCTCTTCTAAAGACGAGTAAATAACTGCATGACACTTGTTATTTAACCGTTGATAAAACGATTTTTTCAGTGGCCTCTTCTTCGGGATGTTGAATTTCTTTTATCTTTAAACTTTAAATGCCGGATACTGAGACCCATGAGTAAAGCTCTTAACTGAGATGCCCATCTTCGATAGTAGATCCTGTGAATTTTTAAACATATCGGCTCGAATGTGAATCCATTACTTAAGAATATTC
>BMAW01067047.1:678182-723033 GCA_019974015.1 Nephila pilipes | reverse complement strand
TTATTACATGTAATATTGCTATCCTTATATTTACGCCAAATCCATTTAAAAATGAAAAATCTTCTTGTTCATACGATTTACGTCCGTCTCGTCCATCAGCGTCTTTCTGATTTAAGAGTTATCATTTATTCTATACAAATTCCTCGGAATTTCTCAATTGGTATTGGCAAAAATGATATACACCCCCAAAAACATACAGAAGCATGAAAGTTTTATTTTTTATTCTGTTTGTCTTTATCTTCTTATGATTTACTAAATATATTGGTGTTCCATAACGAATAGATAATGTGCTCTTATATAACTCAAAATTTTTAAAATTGCTTCTCCAAAATCAGAGTTGAAGAAAGAGATAGTCAAATTCTTTTATATTCTCTTCGATGAATGGCTCTCCCAGATTCAAGTATCATTATAGAATATTTTGAGATTTAAAAAGTAATTAGATACTTATCATACACACAAAGATATATATATATATATATATATATATATATATATATATAGTGATATATAGAGAGAAAGAGAGTATATATATATATATATATATATATATATATATATACATATATATATATATACATATATATATATATAAGAGCATATATACATATATATATATAAGGTTAGCATATATACATATATACATGGGAACCAACAACATGAGCTCACACTAAATCTCTAAAAACTTAAGGCCCATAGCCAGTCCAAAGCAAGAACATTTCTTTGAGCAACCAATATACTGAATCTCCAGAAGGAATAAGATCTTTCTTGCAAAACATTTGCCCAAGAATATATCTGTGTGTGTGTGTGTGTGTGTGTGTGTGTGTGTGTAAGATAAAGTAATGAAATAATTCAAACACATAAAAATAAGAGAACAAATAAATCCAAAATTAATAAAAGAAAACATTTATAGAACTATGTAGAATAGATGAATAAAAATTTAATCAAATTTGAAATTAAATGTATAATATTTGAATACCCAACAAAACAAAACATGCACATTCAGACTGGGGACTGAATTGTGGGGTTAAACATGTTCTTGATACCAACTTGGCATTTGGTAACAATATATATATATATATATACACGAAATCGACTTAAGGACAATAGGTATAAATTGTGTATATATTATGTAATTTGTAATGAATACTTAAGTAAAGACCCAATGTATTTAAATAAAATTAAATCTGTTAAATTAGCATCAATTAATACAAAACTTAAAGAAAAGCACTAATAGTACTATATAGAATTTTTAAAAAAAATTTCGCACAAGTCATAAAATTAAAAACAAATTCTTCATAACTAATAATTTATTGTATTTTTACCATTCAATACTTTTTCCATTCAGATTTAAATTTTTACTTTTTCATTTATAGATAAAAATTAGCAGAACAAATTCTCTTTACCTTGTGCAATCATTGATTCCCTTAAGTTTTGAAGCCATTTAGATGCAAAATTCGAAACTGACATTCTATGTTTTATTTCATTCTATTTGTTCAAAATACAATAATTTTTATTTTAGAAGGTAATTACAATATGTATTGCAATAACTGTATAATTATATATTTATAAGCCGGTTTTTTAGATTAGATAACGATACTTATTTTCTCTTTTAACTCATGTCATCATTTCCTTCTCTTCCCTTCATCTTCGTTAAAATCACATTAATTTTTTTATATTTTTTTTTATGTGTTGAGTAAGATGTGTTGTTTTGATTATTCTTAGCTATTAAAAAGTTTAATTATCTGTATCTTATTTACTGATTAGGAAGAAAATATTAAATATTTTGTTGTTGCTTTATCTTTGTATTATCAAAATCGAATTATTATTTATGGAGTTGAATTTCATATAAGGTATTTAATTTTTATAGGTATTGGTAACATTTAGAACCTGGTCTCTCTAAGTTAATGTTTATTATTTCCACAATTTCCTCTCGTCAGAAAAAAATAAAATAAGATGAAATAGTTGCTTTATTTATCGATTTTATTTTTTAAATAACATTTTTTATGTTTTTCAAAATTTATTTAGTTGTTTTATGAATAATTTAAGCTCAGTTTCTAGTTTTCCTGTTGGATATATAAGAAATTAAAAAAGAAGTTTTGCTGAAAAAATTTTTTAAAAAATTGAAGAAAAGGTTCTATGCAAAGTTTTTGCAAAAAACAGATTTTGCCACACAAGGTACACTTTTTTTTATAGTTATTATTATAATACTCAATTGAATATTAGAATTAAAGCAAAGTATGAAATATAGACAAATGGACAATAATAAACTTTTCCGATATTAAAATTAAAGGAAACGATAAATTGTTAAATTAATTATATTTAAGCTGGATGTAATTAAAATTAAAGCAAATGATAAATGATTAGATCGAATATTATATTAGATAAATGTAATTAAAATTAAATCAAACGATAAATTATTAAATTGAATATATTTGAACTAAATGTAATTAAAATTGTAGTAAACGATAAAAAAAAAATTGAAAAGTGATCTGGTACGCGAAAAGTGATCCAATTAAAACATTAGTACCTTGGGTGGCTAATAGTAGAAAGTCTAAGACCGTGCAATTTTGCACGGTCCTGATGGTTGAGAATTGATTTTAACGCAAACCGGACTACAAGAGGCTTTTATTGAATATATAATCAATTTCACATTTTATTAAATGTTACGTATAATGAAGAATTTTATTTCGAGAAAATTCTTTATTTGTATTTATTGTTTTAAAAAAAGTGCTTTTTCTTTTAAAAATATTTATTCTTTGTAAACAAATCTTATTTTCGTTGAACTATTTCATTTCTGGAAACATAAGTAACAAAATAAAAATTTCTATGGTAAAAAATTATTTTGTTTTTCAAATCCTAAATTTATTTTTACATTTTTCCAGCTACAATTGCTTGTTTCAATGTTTATTTAAATCATGAATAGCATTCTGTAATTGAAGTACATTTTCACTCTTACAATGAATAACAAAAACACAATCATGTTCAACAAATAACTCCGTACGCTATAAATTCTCACTCAACTAACTTAATCACGCAGTTTTCACAAATGAAACAATAAAAGAAGAAATAAATTCATCCTGCTCTTTGATACCTGCTTTTGTAATTCAATTTATGTTCATTCTTGATTAAAAGTTCTCAGAGAAATTTTTTTCATTGAAGAGCCATTGGCATTTAACAGAACAAAAACACCAAACTATTAAAAGCTTTATTTTTAAGTTTCTCTCTGGAGAAAACTATTCTGCAAATGAAAATTGTTTACTATCAAAAAGGGGAAATTGAAATGCTTTCGGTGATTAATAATTAAACAACGTTTTTTCATCAGCGGTTTTAAGAGCAAAGAGACTCAAGTATTTAGAAAAAGTAATCTTGTTTGAAGTTAATTGTTTCTAAGAAATGCTATCTTTTGTTAAATAAACAATTGGTCTTAGAAGTTCCGGCTTATAAGTTCTTGTAAACTATAAAAAGTTACACACTATTTAATTTCCTTGGCTTACCATGGTATGAAAATATTTAGTTGAAGCAGCGAAAAATGATATTTAAAATATATAAAATGCCTTCGTAAAAATATTCCAAAATATTTGAAAACTCAATATTGTTTAAATGAAGAACTTGCTCATTCAATGTTAGACAATGTTATATATATATATATATATATATATATATATATTATTAGATATTATTAGTATATTCAAATATAACGCTCTTTACAAATAAGGCATTGTTTTGAATTAATACTGATTTACTCCAGAGCTGTTCGTGAGAGACATCATAATAAACACTTGTCTTACAGATTTAATTTTTTTACATAGATAATATTTTTTTAATATGTGATAACATGTTGTTTTAGGAAAATGGCATCAACAAAAATGCGTGGACTTAAAATAAAGGATACATGGAGTTATGTTCAAAAGACTAAAATTATAATGCATTATGTTTATAATTATCACATATAGTTTACTTAATGTATATTTAAGTTGCTAAAATATATTGAATTTGATATTTTACAGTCTTCTTTTATTTTAATATCTGAACATAGTATTATTGTTTACTTTTTGACAATTTTTCGTTCATTCTTATCGTAATATTTAGTTTAATAAAACTGTTTTTTATGGTAGAATTGTCTGTTTATATTCTTTCTCTAACATTGGAAATGGTTTTTGTACTTCAGAATAATTTGCTTGTGAAAATAAAAATGTATTTTGAATTTGAAGAAGGCATATCTTTTCTTGATGGTAATTGCTTCTGTGGAGCCTGGGGCACAGAAGCAAGCTTACTTTACTCCAATTTGAATTCATTTTGATAGTTATTCTTTTTCGGGAACTTAATAGGAAACATAACTTTAGCTTACATTAGAATGAAATTCGTGGAGCTAATTTCAATTTATTTATTGCATTTTTAATGTAGAGCAGGTGAAGAAGTAAAAGGGAATCTTGGCGGAGGTGACTTGCGATCTTAATAGAGACTTATTGGACACCAAAGACTCGCATAAGTAATTCAGAAATTGTGACCTCATCCTAACCAGAAAAAATGTCTGTACCTTCTGATAAACTACTGAATCACTCGATCAAAATTGAATACCATAAAAAGAAAATTTACAGGAAAAAATAATTTGATAAATTAAAATACATTCGATGTGATTTGAGAAAGCATCCGATAAAACTAAATATAATCGATTTAAATAATAGGAATCAATGAACAATCGGTATAAATTCTATGAATTGATAAATAAATACTTAATCTTGTGGTAAGAAACAGAAAAGTAATTAAAACATGTAATACAATAAATGTACGAATTCGAGAACCGCCGAAATAACTTGTCTACAAAAAGCAGAAAAATGATATGACGAAAGGGAAATAGATATATTAGTGAAAATATAGAACATAATTTGAAAAGTTTTTACCTATTGTTACTAACGCATAGTATGACATAGACACCTAGTGAGTAGAAAAAGAGCCACTTGAAGGAAGAAAACAGGGAAATTCCGACAAATCAGAACAGAAGCGTAAAGGATAAAGTTTAAGGCAAAATTCGGACAAGTTGTGACCGATAATAAGAAAAAATGTATAATGTACTTCATAATTATATATATATGTCGAGCATAAAATAGCTACTTGCATAAAAAAGTTTTTGTATAATTATATATAATATAGCATAACTACTTTAAATTTAATTTGAAAGAGGAATATTTTTGAGATTTGAATAACAAGTAAATTTATCTTTCAATAAATATAATCAATTCTCATTTTGACACACATATATTTAACTTAAAAAATGTCTTTTATTTGACTTTATCAAACAAATATAGGGGGATGATAAAAAATCACTTTTCCCCAGTTTTTAAAATATGGTAAAATTGAAATTGCGAATTCTAAATGAAACGTCCCAAGTAACTTAAACTAAATTAAAACATCTGATTATATCTGTTTTTAGCGCTCATTTCCCTTTTGAGAAACCTGTGGCGGTTTAGCTTGGATAACTTTACTAGAAAGTATATAAGTTATAATGTGTTAAACGAAAATTATTTCTTTGTTACTTTCATATTGCAATTCTAAAATTACGTAGAAATTTGAAAAATTAGCGGAAAGTGTTTTCCTTAAAAGTATTTGAAAACCTCATTTCGCAGATAGAAAAGTCTTTTAAATTCATTATGTAAGAGATTTAGAAAAACTTCGTTCACGTTTTTTCATAACTAGTTGAAATGCCCATAGTTATCGTGACAATTGAATACTTTTTCAGAAACGTTTCTGAATATAAATCTTCAAAGTATAAATCCCATACGTTAAAAAACATTTAATCAAAAAAATATTCATTCTTCCTTGCCAGAATGTAAATACAGTGAAAAACGTTTCCACGAAAGCACTTAATATGAAAAAAGGATTAACACGAAATAATGTGATTCCGACAAAATAATATGTAATTTTATACATTTTTTCCTCTTTTAACATGAAACAAAAATTACTTATCACAAAAATATATTTCACTTTTCTGATCGAGACTTTTTATTGGCTTATTATCTTTTTAGTTTGATCAAATAAAAAAAAATGTAAATTGGTTTTGCTAATTTCATTTTAATATGTGCTAAGGTTTTTTTAAAGGATTATTTGGTTTATAAAAGGTTTTCAACTTTGGTAGGAAGGTCATTTGACGATGAAAGTTTCATCTTTGTAATGGGTAGTCATCCTTTTCCCAATCTAAATCACCGGTACTGTCCAACATATCGTGTTCCACAGAAGCAATTACTGTCAACAAAAGAAAATACATTCTTCAAATTCCTAATGCATTTTTATTTTCACAAGCAAAACATTCTAAAGTATGAAACTGTTTCCAATGTTTATAACAGAAAGTATAAAAACCGACGATTCTGCCGTGAAAATAAATTATTAAGTTAAATATTAAAATAAGAGCAAACGATAAATTATTAAAATGGACAATATTGTAATCGGATATTAAAATAAAAGCTGACGATAAAATATTAAATTAAAATATACCTTAGCAGTATAAATATACATTATGCAAGTCTGCCATTTTTGCCTTCATCTCTTCTTTAGACCGAAAATGTATTTCCTTCAATACATTTCTCACTTTCGGAAACAGGTAGAAGTCGCATGGTGCGAGATCTGGTGAGTACGGTGGATACTCGAGCGCAGCAATGTATTTGTTTGTAATATATATTAACTGCTTCACAGAGAGCCCATTGCGACATTGTCTTGGTGCAAAATCCACGTGTGGGTGCTCCACAGGTCTGGCCTTTTCTTCCTCTCTTAATTTAATCAAAATTTATATTCGTGATAGTTGTACTGAGAAAAAAGAAATACTCAAAAATAAATACCCAGATTGTATCAGATTTGAACGTGTATCTTTATCGAATGTAAAACATTACATGTATTACATGACTACATACGTGATAACAGAAGTCCCTTTTATATACTGGCTACCTTTTTTAAAAAATCGGGGCTCAAAAACAAATATGGTTTGCTTAAATATTTCGAACTATATTTCTTATTTACCGCGCTACATGCAGAAAAACGCATGGATTTTAAAATGAGTACGTACTACGATTCAGTGTTCCTCACATTTTTTTATTACTAAAAGCATCCTAATTTAACTGTGATTTGCTAACATTTTTTTAAAAAACGTTTACTTATTTTTGCTAATAATTTGATTTGGGTGGATCTGAATTCAGCGTACTTCTTGGCGACTAAGAAAAACTGAAATTTGTTGATGTTTGTTGATGTATAACAATTTGAGAATTTTCAAATTTGAATAAATTATTAATTCAAAAATAATAAATGTTTTTAAAGCATTGCATATCTGAAAGGTTATATTGAAAAAAATATAAGGAATGATTCTGTTATGTTACAAGAATTGTTATTGATCAGTTTAGAAAATGATTTTCTTATGAGTAATTATTTCTGTGTTGCAGACTATCCATAATATTATATTGTAATCGTATCTTTAGAAACTTCTTGACTTTAATTCGTACAGATCAGCGTTGAAAATTATTTTCATACATGTGAATATTTGTGTATGATGCTGAGAATATTTTTTAGAATAACATTTTGGTACTTAAAAATAAGAAATTATACACATAGAATAAAATGTGGACAAAAATAGCTTTTATTCCAGATTATTCTTTCATGAATTGAAGTAAATTTCAGATGCTTTATGACTGGAGGAAGATATTTCAGAATATATTTTTCGAAAGATCATGGTTTTAATATAAACACAAATTCAATGTGTATTTTGGAACCAAATTTTCACAGTCTAATAAGGCAACCTTCCTGTTATGTCCCAAATACTGTTCCTCATATTATAAGTGATTGTCTTATGTTTCATCACTATTGTATTACATTTTTTAAGTTATCTGTTTTAAACTCATATGACTTGCGGTTAGGAACCACTACTCGTTTGTGTTGTAATTCAAAATTTGATTTTTATATAATTAAGGTTTTAACACACACCTTTCATATCGTGGTTTTTTTTTATAATGTGGCTCAAAAATTATGCAAAAATTTAAATAAATATTTGGTGCAGTATATTCAGATTTTATTTTATACATGAACTCCCTTTCAACATTCCTTCATACAGAATAAATAAAAAAATTTCTTTTGTATTCGATACATGGCACAAACACTATAGTTATGTATAATTCAATAAATAGTAAAAACGCTTGTAAATGTTCACCACAGAACAAGGCCGAGCATATTATCTAGCCCTTTCATTTGTTGATATTTGTATTTTTATTTACACAATTCAACCACTTTATTCATGCACTTCTTAAAGTTAATGTTTTTAAAAAATATGCTTATGCCTAAATGAATTACAAAGTAAAACCGAGGTTCTGGTGTTGGCTGGAAGAAACAAGAATCACTATTGGGCGACAAGGCAACGTAACAAATTGTTAAGCAGTACTTAAGATTTATAGAATGTAAAATTTTCTATTTCCTCAAAATTCTGTTTTTTACCCCGACTGGACCATTTATATTCAAATATAATTTTAAAAATTAATATTTTACACATATTTTTAAAAATCAAGTTCATTATCAGTAATATAAGTTTTGGGATATGTCTTATTATTCACAATAGTCAGAATTTTTTCTGCATTTCATTTTGCAATAAAACATATAAGTATAAGTGTATTTGATTAATAAATATTACATTGAGAAAAACAAAAAAAAAATTTAATGCTAGCTCTTATTAAATTTGAAATTGTATATAGAATTTACATATTCAAAATATTTCTTAATCACATTTCTTAAATATTGTGTTGATTCCTTTTTGAAACATTATAATCAACTTATGATTAAATTAATGAATTTTGTTTGAAAAACATATTTTTAAAAAAATCTTAGTTCAAAGTACAAAATTGCACCTGTTTAAATCAGAAATCATTGTATAACTGTTACAACTTAATTATGTATCTTGATTAAAAGAGAAAATAGTTTAATCTAACGTTGATTTATTTTTTAAACAGAATCAACCTAATAAATATTAAGTGTTTATGTATAAAAGATACTACAATTCAGAAAAGCTTAATTACATTTTGACTAATCACATTTATTTTTCTGAGGGTTTAGAATAATTACAATACTAGATTAATATTGGGGCCTTTATTTTTAACATGTTAAAATCAACCGATGTTCTAATGATACATAATAATATTCATACATGAAATAATTTGAAATACAAAATAAGCATAATCAAACCAAAAAGCTGAAATTGCTGTTAACAGTTAAAAAACACATCTGTTTAAAGCAGAAAATAATTTAAAGCTTATATCGGAAGTATACAAACAAACGTCAAAACCAAGATTAAATAGGCTTACCAAGCGACATTTTAACAACACAATTAAACGTGAATAATACTAGAGATATATAAAAATATGCTTAGATTATTTCCTATCAAATGTAAATAATGGAATAATGTAAGAAATAGGATAATGTTAAATATATTAATAGAAATAAAACTGATGAACATGATGTAAAAAACTAGCACTTAGAGAAATCCTATATCACCGCATACCACACCAGTTTGTTTTGGTAGACATATATGTTGGTAAAATTAATAATTTTTCCCTATATGTGATTTACGACCAATTTAATTATATGGTGAATGTGATAAATGTTTACCATATTTCGGCAGATTATTTAAGAAATATAGTGTTATAAGTGTTATGCAATTTAATTAGATACCTAATAGGTCATACCATTTGATTCATTCAGGTCAAAAATGAGCTCAACTTTAAACAACATGCGCAAACACCAAAACATTGTGGCAGTGGCTGTTGCAGTAGAATATAATATAGGTCACAACAAAATTGAAAATGTATATCATGACTCATAGCTAAGTGCTAAAATCACATAATTTAAAATTCTGCTTTTAAAGGTGGCTAACCAATAAACGTAATTTCTCCATTAAATATATTTTTGCCCCAAAAGAGCTTTTTTGTAGACAAATATTAAAGGTAGTGTTTTTGAATTTGGAGTAATTTTAGTTTTATTTTAATATTCAATTTTAAAATGGCTTGCATATTTTGAAACAGGCATTTTTACAAAATATTCTTGTAGGCAATTAACCTTTCTAAGAGAGTAATTTCAAGTAAATTTTATAATATTTTGTTTAGATCAGAAATTACAAAATGAACAAAATCAATTGGCAAAATGAAATACGTTAATTTCAATACTTTTTATTTTTCTATACTCCAACATTTTTCAACAATATGCGACATTATGTATAAAAATTAAATGTACTTACAAACTAATGCATAATGGATATTTTGTCTTAATTATGAGCTGATCCATATTGCTTAAATTAGTTTTATGTTATTGTATAATACGTAATGCAGAAAATCTATGCTTTCATATGACCATACTATTTTGCTTTAATTGAAAACACTTGTGATATTTCTAAAAAAAATATTGTTATATTGATATTTTTTTTATAATCATAAGGACACAAGCTCTGTCTAAGTAAATTTTAATACACTAACACCAATTAAAAATGGCACATGTGTTTAGTAAAAAAATTTAGAATTCCTTGTATAACAAATGTTTTGGGATCTAAATGTGTGTCCAAGTTCGTAATTTAATGCAGAAAGAACTGCCATGTAGAATGGATGATTAAACAGACCAAGCAGAAATTCTTACATGTAATAGTCCATACTTTAATAATAGTACTGTAGCTGTATTAATTGGTTGTATAGATCACTTGCCTCTCTTTCGAAAAATTAAAGAATTGTCTACATTATAACGATGCATATATTGAACATATTTATTTGAAACAGCACTGTTTGAAAAGCATTTTCACTCCTATTTAGTTACTTCACGAGATGTTGATTTGAAAGAAGTAAAAAATTTGTTAAATTATATACCTTTACATATTAGAACTTCCTATATTTTAAATGATACCTCATTGTACATTACATTAAAACATAAGCTATGATGTTCAAATGGGAATGTAGTAGAACTATTGTATGGATTAGATAGCAGTGTTTATAAGTGATTTTTAAAACGACATGCTTTCATCTATAGGAGTTTAAAACTTACACTTTTTTAATATTCTTGTTTAAAAATTATGAATATTTTATATATTTGATATGTTTGTGTGTGATATTCAGAATAAATTTTTCAAAAACATGATTTTTTTTTCCTGTTTACAATGAATCATTCATTATAGGTATTAGCTTTGCTTTGATGTTAATTCAAAAGGAAATGTATGTTAGATAAAAGAGTGGTCATTAAAAAAATGTTGTACACTAAGTTTTTACTATGCAAAATCTAATATACATCATAATGTTTCCATGATATTTGCAATGACTTATTATTAAAAGACTGAACTTTAAATAAAACTCAATTTTCTGCCTGTATAGGATTTTAACAAAACTATATATTCCTTATAGAAACATAAATATAATTTTAATGAACCAAATAGCTTTTGGAACTACTAGCTCAATTTTTTTATTCATTTGTTTTGAAAAGAATTTAATTCTTGAATCGAATTTATTTTCATTATTTTTAAAGATTTATTAAGCACTCGAATTGATTGAAACTTGAAATATAAATTCAAAATACAGTTTATGATCACATAACAGTTGCATTTTTGTTTCTAAAAGTAACAGTTTTGTTACACATAGTAAATGCAAGAATTTTGATTACCAGTTTTGTTACTCACAGTAAATGTAAGAAGTTTTGTGGTAAAAACTTAATAAAGTGTATGTTGAATAATATGTAAAATGAAGTAAATGAAACTAGCACCTAAAGGAGCGCTTATTTAAGTTCCTTAAAATTTAAGTTGATATATATATATATACTCATTTTATTGTTTCATACTCATATTCGATACAATAGTATCGAAAATGAATGCAATATATGCTCACTTTATTGTTTCATACTCATATTCAATACAGTAATAGCTTCAAAAATGAATACATTACACACTCATTTTGTTGTTTTATTATCACATTCGATATAGCAATAGATTCAAAAATGAATTCATGATATACTCATTTTTCTATTCCACACTCATATTTGATACACAAATATCTTCAAAAATGAATATGAGTTTCCATTTTGAGTACGTACCAGTTGCTAAAAATGAGTACTTGCGAGTCTTAAATTTGAATATGTTGGGATTTGATCTATTTTGAGTATGTGAATTATTCAAATGTACCAGTTTTGAATGCCCGTTTTTCGCAGGGTGGGGAATTTAATTTAGAGCATTAACTCCTTTAATTTAGTTAGTAATTAAATGTTATTACATGAACAAATTACATAGCAAAAAAAAAGAACAGAAGAAAAAAAATAATGTGCTTTAATTTTGAAATATCTGTTCTTAAAATATCCGATACCTTTGTAATACATCTTGTACTATATTGTAGACTATTAAGAAAAATGACTTGTTTTCAGGACATCATGTTTATTTGCGCACATCTTTTCAAACATAAATTAGATACACAATTTCCACAAGCACCATTTATCAACGTTCGTCTTTACCTCTTGGAACCAAACTGAATTCTATTTTTTTATATCCGTTGCCAGAAAATTTTCTAAAAAACAAAAGTATTATCTGGTGTTGTCAAAAAAATATACCTTATTAAAGAATATTAAAAAAGTATCACTTTAAGTTTTAAGAGTTGAATAGATAATATTTTTAAAAAAAAGGTATCACATTAGATTAAATCGTTTGCCTTTAAAAGTTGAATAGATAATATTTTAAAAAAGTATCACATTAAGATTAAATCGCTTGTTTTTAAAAATTGAATATGTCACAACCTGTTGTCGAAGCAGAACTTGTACGGTAAATTCATCTTTGAAAAAACATTTCCTTACATGCATAGTATTCACTAAGTAAACGGTAAAGTGAATACCGTTTACTTAATTCATTCGATATAAAGCAAAAACTCCAGTTTTTTATATTTGAAGACATTCGGAATTCCAAAGATTTAAAACAAGAAATCAGAATCCACAAATATGAAGAGGAAACGAAATTAAGAATAAAAAGCTGAATAAAAATCTCGAAATTTTCATGGATCTCGCATTTGTCTTAAAATTTAGAATAGTTTGTTCTTATTTTCAGTTATTTTTCTCTCTCTTGGATTTCTAGATTACATATAAATATAAAATATAAACTAATCAATAGATTAAACATGCTTACATTTTTGTAACAGTTTTGCTATAATTCAGTTTAGAGCTTTCGATGAGAAACGTATAATTACTGGAATATATTATTTTAAAATTAAATTTAATATCGGTGAAAGCAGAGACCGCAAACAAACATACCAATCCACAAACTTTTACTTTTAAACACAATTGTGGCGAGAATTTATTGATATTTTCGTATTCCCTTAGCTCTAAGTTAAATGTAATTTATATTTCAGAGAAAATTATCTTGAGTTTTAAGTAATACTGAATTTTCATTTATAATTATATTTATCCATAATCGGGAGATGTGTTAACTTTACCGATTTAAAAGTATATTGACAATATTAATGTTGTTAACTAATTAAGCACTTTATCTCGAAACCGTTAGAAGTCGAACGCCTAAATACTACTTTTAATGATAAGTCAGTAAAAACGATTTTCTTCTTTTTAGTAAAATTCATTTTGTAAATCGAATGACAAGTTTACTTATATCCTAAATATAATAAATGGCAAAACATGAGAAAGAGAAAGGTCATCTTAAGGGTCAAATATAGATGAAATTTTGATCAAGATTCAAAATAATAAGGTTCGTTGCAATAAATCTAGAATGATATTTAATTTCAAAATCCAATAACTTCATGTTATTCCAAAAAAATAATTAAAATTTTTACTGATACTCAGCAGCTAAATGTAAACAACATTTTACAAATGTATGAAAAGCATTTTCATTTATGGTATGATTTATAATAAATGCAAATTATTTATATTACCAAATCAGTACTTCCTCTTCATCAAAGTAACTTTAAATTCCAATAGATAGAATTATAAGTGATACAATAAAAATATTTACTTCAAAGTGTTATTCGAAAAACATATTAAAATATACTTTCTAAAAATAATTCGGAATTTATTCAATTTTATTGTTCGATATTCAGAATGGCAGTAATGTTGTTAATTGTTTTCAAATATGAATTGATTCTTAAGTGATTATTTTATGACTTATTCATTAATATTCCATTTTTTTTTTCAAAATCATCGTTGAGTAATAAATTTCATACATTTACACAAATTAATATTCTCCTAATAATTCATGCAAGAATTAATTCCGAATTTAATTTCTTTTTAATTCAAAGTTAAAATTCAAATTCCATTTAGTCAATGTCTATTATTATTTTCCAGTTCCTACAATTTCGATGAAGATGTACCATATTGTATATAAATGCTTTTATTATTTCCTTTCCTTTGTTTTATGTTTAATCTGATAATGAATATTGAATAAAATATGTTTTTACATTTGTATATAGAACGAAAAAAAGGTAAGTACTTCTAAAAATCCAAATTTTCTCATTTTTTATCAACCCCCCCCCCCTTGGGAGAATCACAATCTCTTAGTAAAATCATTCTCATCCAAGACCCCCGGGATCACCGTATGGCTACTAAATGACTCATCCGGCACCCAACAGGCAGTCTGTTCTCAGAGCGCATGCGCCCGCATATCCAACCTGATTTCCCACATCACTCCCGTTCCATAAGCATCCAGGTACTCTTAGCAAGCGCATCGTGCAAGAAAAAAGTGCCGCTCGCGGAAGGTAGACGTACCGCCCAAATCGATTGCAAACACTGTTTCCCTTCGTTTTGTTTTCTTCGAGCACTATACTATAGGTAAACTTCACAGCAACATGCCGCATTTGTTTTGATTGCCTCCATTTAGACTGCAATATTGCCAGCCAACAAGAGCTCTTAGAGACGCTTTCTAGTGAGTCTAACATTCTTTTCTTTCCTAAGGTTTTTGATTTTTTTTTTATTTAGGAAAAGAGAAATATTATTTATCGGGTGGGTATTAAGGTATATAGTGGTTATAATGGTTTGTACAGAAGATAAGAAGGAATTAAGATTTTTTTTTTTTTAATTTAAAGAATTTTTGACAAACAGCTATAGTGTAGCCAATTAAAGTTAAATATATTTTTAAATTATATTATTTTCGTTATTTCTTTCACACATAAGTAAAATAGGTGTATTAAAACAGTGTGTTTCTACTTTAGGAAATGCCCTTTTATTGCGATATTTATTTCTTTTTGAATATCACATTTTTAAATCATTACATCACTATACCAAACTAATTTATACTCTTTTGACTAATCTCCCTTATTTTTATTACAGTATTAAATACAAAAAAAGTTGCCTTTGAAAAAAAAATTTTACAAGAAATTCTTTGTGTAATATATCTGTAAAGTTATGAAACATTTAATTGATTTTAGAAAATAAATAATTTATTTGGAATGAAGAAGAGAATATTCTAAAGAAATTGTATTTATTACTTTAAAAATTTAATACCTGAAAGCCAATTTATATGTATAAATACAAATTTACGAGACCCGATCAGCGCAACAGGTTGTAAATCCGTAAAGAAGCTTATCCGTTTGAATTTTCATCAGAACAAATGTTGAAAAAAATATTTTTGTATAATTAGGAAATTAATAAGAAATCGAAATTTTGATTAATCATCATAGAGAGAAAGTTTGCTCATTTTTTAAAATTTAAAATACATCAATTATAATTATACGCTTTATACGTATTTTTTCTAATTTTGTAAAAAGCTAATAAACATTTTAATATTTTTGTTCATAAATTATTGATTTTAATAAAAAGCGTATTATAAATTTTGGGTATTTAAAACAAGAAAAAAGAAGTTGCGTCTATTATATGTAGATAGAAATAATCTCCTTCTTACTTTTCTTTTATTATTTTTGTATGATCATAGAATTAATAAATTCAAAAACATTTATATTTACAACTCTGATTATCTCTTACTTATAGAAATTACGTCTAATAGACATATAATTAATTTGCGATAATGATATTCACGGATTATATAAATAATAGTAATGTTATAATGATTTCATTATGATTTAAGATTGTCATTAATATAAGAAAAAAGGAAATTCAAATTTATGTAATCTACAGGACATTGATGTCTTCTAGATAATTTCTCCATGTTTAGGAGATTCTAAAATTTATTTTCTTTCATTAAAGGCAAATACTAAATTTAATAGCAAAGACTTTTCACGTATTTAATAATATTTGAGTTCTGATCATGAAAATAGCATTTTTAATATCTATGTTTTGCGGAATATAGCAATTTAGAAAATAATTATCGATTTTTGTTTGTGAAGCCAATCTTTTAAGGTACATCATTTATACTTTGCTATACATTCGTCAATTTATATGTTTTATAATGCATAAGTACATTCAGTGATGTTTGTTCTAAAAAGTTTATTCAAATACGTTTAATTAAAATTTTAATTCATAAAAATTCTTACTAATATTTCATTAATTACAATGTTTTGCAAATTTACGAAATATGTTAAATAAGTGTTTTTTCTAATTGAATATTGAATCTTGAAATTTTTCTCAGACTGGAGTGATTTATGTGATTTTACATTTTTATTTACCTAAATGTTTTTATTTATAATAACTGGAGCATATGTTGAAGCATTTGTGTAGTAATACAAGTTATATATAACATATTTTGCAGTAAAACAAGAGAGCATATATTGAAGTAATGCATGTAACATATGTTGAAGTAATTCATGTAACATATGTTGAAGTAATATAAATAATACACGAACAAATGTTGAAATAATTATGATTTGCAAAAACATCTTTAAAAAAAAATCACGATATTTCTTTAATAATCATGATATTTTTAAACGTTAAGAAATGTGATAAATTTATAGTATGCTGTTAATGCAGTTATACTTTATGATAAAAAAATTTCATACATCAAGACCTTTTTTTTATCATTCATTTCACATATTATAATACCACAGTTACTTACGTCAAATTAAATCAAACCATTGATTAACCTAAACGAAATATATTTGCGATGATATATTGAAAAATATTTTCTTTTATGTATATTTAAAATTTTCAATTCGCCCGACTTTTTGAAGTAGAAGTAACTCTCAAATAAGAAAATTGATACCGTTCTAATTTAGAACATAACATAAGTATTTTCTCTGACTAATTTAAGTTAGGTGGCGTTATATAAATATTTGTGATACAATATGCGTAGAAACCAAGCAATATCACAACGCTGACAAATGAAAAATGAAATGAAACCTATTAATAAAAAAAAGTAATTTTTTATTTAATAATTAGAATTAATGCAGAGGACTGTGATTGATGTGATTGAGAGATTCTACATATTAGGGTTAGTCTACCAGTACAAATACCACTACTTGGTTTTACGATGTAATTTACTGAGTTTATTCTTAATTAGAAATATATATGTGTTATAGGCTGCTTATAAATCTCTACCAAATCTTTAACTTTACCATTGATGCCGAAACAATTTACTGAAAAAACATATAATAAATATTTCGATTGCAAAAAAAAAAAAAACCCGTGATTCTCCAAAATTTCTTTCCTTTGTTTCATTTTTATTAAATAAAAGGAATTCAATTATTTAAAAAAAACACTTTTATAATAAATATAATTTTTTCCGACAATAAGTCCATATCTTATATTAATTTTAGCTCCGAAAGATACAACAGGAGTTAATTTGCAGAAGTTATCTTGTAGTTTTCATGTGTGTGATTCTGCATTCATTCATGTTGTACAGTGAGTGTGTAGTATTTATTCTCTCTTTCTTTGTATGTATTTATGTATGTATATATATATATATATATATATTGGACTTTTAAAGCCTTCTGAACAACGTGTCAAAATGCATTTTTCAGTTAAAACTTACTATGAATGAAACATGGTAATATATTTAAATGAATAAATCTGGCAAGAGAATCAACTAAAATCACTGTTGGAAAGTTTAATCATATTTGCTATTCGTATAAGTTGACGAAATCAAATTACCCATCGTCATTCCATTTAGTTTTCTAGTCTTATTCCGCATTCACTCCTCGAAGCTCCACTGCATATTTTCCCTGGTGGGATGCAAATTATTCGAACAGTACCGCATTAGCTTTTTTACAATTCAGAACATGATTACTGTAGATTGAAGTGCTCTGGAAAAAGCTGACTTCCATAATAACTAGGAAAGATAAAAATGGTATCCAATTTCAGATAGCATTAATATTAGTATTGCAGTTGCTGTAAGCTTCAAAATAGTAATAATTACTAATGCAAATTCATTTTTACAGAAATATGAATATATGTAGTTTTAAATTTTTGTATTCTTTAGACTCAACTACTATATTATTAATGCTATCTTTGCCTAATTGAACTAAAACTATAAAAATATTTTTCAGACAAAAAAAGAATCGCTTATGAATATAAGCTCATGTGGTTATAAGCCATGTATTCGTTTACAATAATGAGTCCTTAAAATTTAAAAAAATTTGATAAATCTGTATATTCTTCATTTCAGAATAAAACAGAATTTAATTTTGATGAATTGAACAAAATATGAAATATGTTGCACACAGGAAAAAAATTAATTTATTCAAACGGAATATGTATATATATATATATATATATATATATATATATATATATATATATATACATGTATATATTTTGAAATTACTCAGACAATACATTCTCTACAGATTTTGTAAATCAGAATAAGATACTTTTTATCTGAAAAATTGCTCCGATTTTGAAATATGTTCTCTAACATTATACGAAGAAGACCCTAGGATTAGTTTTATCTAACAAAACTTTCATTAAGGTTAACTTTCGAAAATAATAAAACAGTACCTTACAATTAATCATTATTAAAATCACGATAAATATAATTAGAGTCTTTACTCATCAAAACATTCTTTAATTGTCAAAATTGTTCCCTTTTAGGAGGAAACAATTGTTGAAATTATATATTACTTAATTCTGAATTAACTATGGTCTTTTTTTCTCTTTTGAAAAAGTTACACCAATTTAATACCTTTTTCAGAGTATTTATAAATATGAAAAAAAATCTTTTCTTTCCATGCATTTCAATTTTTAAATAATTATTTTGCTTTTTTTATGAAAACCAGACATTTCTGTGAAGAAATAGCTGAAATGAAAACAGCATGAAAAATGTATTCAAGATGGCACGAAATGGAAAATAATATATATATATTTATGACATTTGTCTCTAACATCCTCTTTCAGTTTGATGATTATGTCAGGAAAAAAAATAAATTTCTAATAAGCACGAAATTGATTAATTTAAGCGAAGTATTCTGTGAACAAAAAAAAAAGACAGCTTTAAAACGAATCTCCTGTTAAATAATCAACTTTTTATAAGAATGTTCGGGAACTATCCTGTTCTTCCTTTGAAAATGTTTTGTGATTATGCTTATATCTTCAACTCACAATACATTCAAAAAGTTACAGGATTGATCGCGCTCAGATCATGTAACCCAGATTCTAATATTTGATATTAAGCTTTTACGTAGTCTTCTTCCAGTTAAATAGAACACTTGGGACGATTATGCAGGTCCGTTAATATTTTTTGGAACACCCTAATTCCAACACTATTGAATTCCGATATCATCGCCGCTTCAGTCTCTTCCATCGACTCGCATTGCTTCTCCTTTAGCCTTCAATTTCAACCAGGAAAATAAAAATAAAAAAAAAATAGCTCAGGGGGCGGGGAGAGAATTTGGTGACTACAGGAGGTGGTTGATGAATGCAACTTGCCTTCTCCCCAAAATATGCTGCACAAGGATGGACTTGTGAGAAGGTACATAGTTGTGCAAGAGACACCAATTTTCACTGTCCAACAAATCGGCCGAAATTCTGTTGAACAAGCTCGAATGCGAATGATCTGATCTCTCATCGTCTTCGGTCGCATCTCTTTCAGTTTTAAACCTCAAAAACAACTTAAATACTCGGGAATGACTAACAGCATCATCACCATTGCGCAGATTTAATCATTTAGTACGCATCTGTGGATAATTTTTCCAATTGAAAACAACATTTGATGTTCATTCGTTGCCCCCCCCCCTTTTTTTTTCTATAACGATGATGCACACATACTTTAGCTCAAAAGAACGCTGCCATTTCGGAACTAGTTAGAAATTAATGGAATCACTTGATATGCGTAGCTAAATGTCGTTGCTACGTGATTACCGTTGGTTTCATATAGATAATGCCATTTGTACTTCAATACGAGTAGTGCCCTAGAACTTTTTTAATACACTGTGCATTAAACTCCGTCGAGGAGTAACTCTGAAATCATTACACATAAAATTAATAGAAAAAAAAACTTACGAAATGATTATTTTAATTCATCCTGTTTATTACAATTTTTCAATTTCTGTACCAATAGGAACATATTCCCTCCTTCTCCATTATATTTTAATTATTCCAATGTATTTGATAAATATAACAGTAAAATGTAATTTATTTGTGGGATCGAGAAGTCAAAACTACATTAAACTTCGCTCGGCTTGGACTATTGATGGTATAATTTGATTTGGAATGATCCTTTGGCACACGCTAATTTAATTTCAAAGCTTTCTCGTGGAAAACTTCCGAATAGGGTACTGGTTGAAATGTTACATTTGCTTAGAATCCGTTTCTCAAATAAAATTATTAATTGGAAATGAAGCCAAATATTTCTTCTATATTCCATTATTCGTTTGGTTAAAATTTGTATCTTAAGCTCTCTCAATATTGAACAATGGAATACATTCAAATAAACATATAATTTACTTATAGAAAGCGTATAAAGGTTGATTGTAAAATGTCAATTATTTTAGAGTCAGAATTAAAATGATAGAAATTATCAAGTATGCTTCATATTCAATTCATTACTTTGTCATAAATTGTAAAATTCGTTACCTTGTAAGATTCCAACACAAATTAAGAAAAAAATTATTAGAAAATTCGTCATGTAATAGTGAACAGTTCGCTTCGACTTTATGATATTTATAACACATTCTTTTAAAACATAACCAAGAATATTGGAAATTTTCTTATTCAGCGCATTCCTTTTGCTACGGGACAAAAGGACACTGTAGGCCTCTACAGTTATCATGAATATTCATTTCGATGAAATCAGAGATACACTCTAAAGTTGTTGAAAACCTTGTAGCGAAATATGTTCCATTTAGATTACTATTTGTTAATCATTTATATAAATTCTTAATTTGATATTGGCATCACATCTTTTAATATATTCTGTTGTAGTAAATTACCATAAATGTTTAATATATTCTGTTGTTCATATTATTGATTGTTTAAATGCAAATAGCTTATTAATTAATGTTGTTTAATTAACTGTAACGATGAACTGTATGCGAAGGGATTCGTATTTGTTAGGCACTATCAGAAACGAGACCTCTCTTGAGTTGACACCCATTCTTTAATTTTCCAGACTAGAAGGTGTGGCTGTTAAATAACGAGACTGACACTGTAAAACATCTTTTGTTGATTTCGAATATATTTACTTCCTTCAAAATACACCCTTCTTCAATCCCTACAACCATCCATGCGAATCTTCCATTGATCGAAACAGTGTTGGAAGTTTTCTGTCAGCTCCTTCAGAACGTGTGCCGCTTTCTCTTTCACAGCTTCAACGCACTCAAATATTGTTTCTTTTGATGCAGATTTCACTTTAGAAAACAGATAAAAGTCGCATGGCTCAAGATCCGGCGAATAAGGCGGATGGACTAACATAGTGCTAGAACCATCTTGACAGGCAATGGGGAATGAATCTGCACATTAACTTGGGGGAATTCCATGCGAATTCTTTATCAAATCCTATAGTCTTAGCAATCGCACGAGCATCTATCCGATGGTCAGATCGAACTAGATTACCGATTTTTTCGATATTGTCATCCGTTTTTGAGGTGTAAGGGCGACCCGAGCGTGAATCATCTTCAACGTCTTCTCGCCTACCTTGAAAACGCTTAAACCACTCAAAAACACATGCACGTGATAAGTATTCATTGCTATACACTTCTTTCAATAAATTATAAGTTTCAGTAGTGGTTTATCCGACTTTCATGTGAAATTTCACAACAATTCGTTGTTCTACTGTTACACTTGTCTTTTTCCTGGCGAAATAAAAAGAAACAATTCTAATGCGAACGAAGACTCTAACTATACGGATATGTTTACAGAAGCGAGAGACACTGTATTCGAAAGAGAAGGCTTCACGCTAAACAGCTGTCGGTTGCTGGCATTTGGCGCATGCGTACTTCTTCTGTAGTAGCATCAATCTCGTTATTTAATAGCCACACCTCGTAAGTAAGAGATTTGAAGTTCTGTTGCATTTAATGTGCATCAGCTTCCTTTATTCTATTCGACGATTTTTTTTGGAAGAATCAAGTTTTAAATTTACAATCATGCAGTCTCTTATAATTTGGTCGTTAATAATTCGGTCTTAAACAAAGTCCACTTTCCTATCGCAGAAAAGTAGCCGCTTTTATTAGGAATATGATACGCGTTATTGTAGATATAAAATGTCTGCGGAATTTTATATCGAAATTCTATTAGTTTTATTGCTTATTATCGATTGGTAAACCTCATTGCTCTCTACTATAAGGGAATTTTACCATTCGCTATTATGCGGAGAGTTTCCTTTTGTCTTATTTACATGTTCGCTTTGCTATGAGAGTTATTCTATTTGCTTTGAGTTATTCTATTTGCTCTATTATGAGAGTTATTCTATTATAATTGCTTTGTGAGTGAACAGATTTTATTTGTGATTTTTAACAGCATTTTCACTTCCTTTTAGGAATTTTTGCGAAACATGTTATTATGATTTAAAAATATATAACCAAAATGATATAAGTTTGTGCATGTTGCAAATGTATTCGTTTTGTTAGTAATGTTCACTGTAAATGAACTAAATTTTGCATTTGGGAATCATGATTTACAATGTTTTGTTTCACAATTATATAAATTTGCTTTCTAAAATTAATGTTAAAGAAATGTAGAAATCTCTTATCCCGAAGAAATTCGGTACATATAAAAACTCTTTCCAGTCTCAGAAAGTAAATGTAAAATTAGTTTCTAAAATTTTAATGAATTTCTAGAGAGAGGGAGATCTTATCTGTTCAGGTTTGATGAAATCGGATAAAACTTTTCGGAAGAAAGTCAAACTTATCTCATATGTAAAAAAAATTAGAAAAATTAATGGTCTTGTTCAAATAAATTTACACTGATCATTCGAAAAGATCAAATTCGATTTGACTCTAAGAGTTTCAGTGATTTAATTAATACTCTCCGTCGCATAAACTACAACTCAGAAGCCACATAATATTAAAATTATTCCCGTAAAAATTTTTGAATCACTTAGAAATTACAAGCGCTTATTTTTTTTTTTAAAGAATTCTCTATTATTTAGAACATGATTTTTCAATACCTAGGAGTTAAATCACGTATTATAGTTATTCTAATTAAAATTTAAAAGGAATGAGTTAACGATAGTAATATTATAACTAATTTAATATTAATACGTAATTAATACATTAATAACTATAGATACGTATACTAAACTGGATATAATCGCAGATGGTTTACAAATGTGTGATTAGCTCTTCCTAAAATAACAAAATTATTGCGTTATTTGTTAAAGATTATAATATTGGAAGTAATTCGTTTATTGTCTGTTACTAGAAACATAAAAAAAAGCAAAGAATACTCGGAAATTTTAAAATATAATAAACAAATAAATATTCTCTAAAAGCTTCAAATACAGTCACAAGGCTGTTAATATTATTTTAAACTTTCTAAAATCTTTATAGATAAAGTATAAATGTAATTTCAGCTTACAGCACTTGAAGTAGAATCAAGCCATTATTCATATATTAACTATATTTCAAATATTTTATTTACGTTTTTTTAAATTTAAAATTACTATCAAATTCCTTTTTTGTACTAAAATCAAATAGTTTGTTTACCTAATGCATTTGTGAAAATTTAGTACATTTCTGTGTTTATATATTAATGCTGCACATAGTAATAAAGCATTTTATTCATAAAATTGAATCAGAGCTTCCAATCCTACTATTTTTGAATATATTTACTTTGCAATACAAAAAAGTGGAATAAAAAATGAACATAACTTAAAAAATCAATGGACAATTCACAAAATGCGTTAATGTACCAATATTATACCAAGTGAGAATACATTAACAAAAGTTATTATTATTATTTCAATATCATATAAATGAACTTTTACACGATAATTATATTAATAATAATTCTTTTCGAAAGCATAAATGAATAATGTAAGTATTAATCTAAATATTCGACTAAGTACAAAATGAAAGGAAAAAGATTAAAATGACGCAACTATTTCGCTGAAGTATTAAAATATCACCGATTAAAAAGTTTTTTTTTTCTTTTCTCAAAGCTATTTTCTCCAAAAATTCATTCTTCAAACAGCGAAAAAAAGTAGTAGATCATTTAATCTCACCCATCTTCTATAACTGTACAAACTTAACAGCATAAAATTCTTAGTGACAGAAATGGAACGAAAAGAAGTAACTTTTCGTTGCTTCATGACCTTCTGTTGAGATAGTTATATTCTTTCAAACGATAAAGCCTTTAAGATTCTTTTCCCTTTTGTGTCTTGTTCGAGTGACATTGGCAACACTTTAGTATTACCTCAATTTGTCCAAATCTTGAACTAAATCCCCAGAATTAAGTTTGACACTTTTTTAGGTTTTTAATGTGACACTAATAGGCACATTACTTAATATAATGCAATTAACACGCTACAATTATTCCCTAATATCAATGTTACAAGAGAAGCGTTAATTGTTAATTTGTTCGCGAATTGGTAAATTATTTGAGCACCGTCTGCGTCGTTGTTGTTTGCCAATCAATATCGTATTGTACTGCAATTAATATTATTAATACTTCAGTTTCCTGTGGCGTTGTTTTTTCGAATATATGATTAATCCTTTCAAATCTTCGCTTTCTCTTTGTGTACGTAAATTATTTTTACACTTCAGGTATTTTGTAATTAAGAAGCGTATAAATTTAATTACATACCATCGAATAATTTGACAAACATTATCTAGCAATTCTATGCTTCATTTACTAAGGAGAAAAATAACGTATGTACTGTTAAATGCTCCCTACCGTTAGAAAGTGGGTCGCAGTGTAATAAACTACGAGTTATTCAATATATTGTATATGTATTAAAAATATTTTTAAGAAAATTTTTATTTTTCAGATATATGTTACAAGTTCATATAGATATTTTCAGCCTGTAATTAGAGCAGTAATATATATCCCTTACAGATAAAAGTTTCTACGAAAATGTAACCTTTTCTGACAAATGTATCAGTAGTGAAATTCATCAGATAAAATTTTCCTGTTTGAAATCTTACAACCATAAAAGGAAAGACATTTCTATCTTTTAATCATGAGGTACTAATATACAAACTACACTGGAATGTATTACCTTGTGATTATACATGCCTGTTAAATCCCTTGATATAGAACTGATGGGTCGCTATCGCATTTGAATGTCTGAAGAGATCACTTTCTAAATGTCTCTCAGTCCGTGGAGGGTATGTAAGACAGATCAGAACTATTCTCAATTCAGAGTACTTTCAACGAAATCCTATTACAAGGAATAGAATCCCATTATTGAATGTCAGGCAATAAATTATAGTTAAAATCTCCGTATAGAATACAATTGTTTGTTGAAACATGCCTGCAATATCTAGGGTAAGAATTGACATTATTTTCGTAACCCTTTTCTTATGTATTATAGTTGAATGCTTAATATTTTTTACGTAAAATGAAAGTATATGAATTATTTTAAAATCGCACTCTAACTCGAATACATATATGGGACAAATTTAGTATTTACTCTACAAACGTTTACTATTAAAATTGAAAACACGATATTAAGATCTGTAATTTAATAATAAATATGCGATTCGTAGCTGAACTTTCTAATATGAAAAGGTTTTCCTTCAATTAATTTGATAAAATGACAGTTTAAATCTATAAAAGAAAATTTATTTTATTCGGAATCTGTACAAATTAATTATTTTTTGCTTACGATATTAAGAAAAATATGACATTTTAACTCCAGTTGTACTGAACTAATTACATTTTTTAAACTTATGTATAATAAATCCATTTCTAAATATTTTAATTTCAAAATTTGCTTTTTTATTTATAACAATTTCAAATACTCTAACACTAATAAATTAACAAATTTTATCTAGTATTTAGATAAATTTGTTATAATTATTTTTAGGTTTGTGATCCAACATATTTTAATCGTTTCAAATATAAACATGTTCCTTCCAACATGTTACATAATTTATTTTATCTTTGTAAAATATATTTGCTACAACATATGTACATGTAATATGTTTTAAATTATAGGCGGAGCCTTATAATGCATTGTTGGTATTCCTATTTAAATTACGATTACAAAGACAGGCAAGTACGAATGGAAAAATCCATAGTAACCCTCATAGGAACAATATGTTCTACAATTACGAGCGGCTGCTCATAAAGCGATTAATGCCACGCAACTTTTCTTTTGCTTTTTATTTAACTTATTTATTTCTCTTCGTATTAGAATACCTTCGTGATACATAATAATCAAATGCCGTAAACTAATGTTAGCTATGGTATAATTGTTTATGAGTTCCATTTTATTTCGTTAAAGGACATTTAAAAACACCTTTCCGTGGATTTTAGTATGGTAAATTGTAGTAATGTATCAACAATATATGGTCTATATTTGAATAATATTAAAACGGGAGTTTATAATTCAAAAGACTATTTTAATAAATCACGAAACAAAAGAATAAAAAAATTATTCTGTGACTCTTCAAATGCTGTGATAAAGATTTCCTTTCCATTAAAACTATTTCATTTCCCCTTTAAGCTTTTACCAATATATTTGAAATTTCCTGTGCATATTTGCTGAAGCGTACGTTCGAAAAGCTAATAAATGTGTATGTGTTTTAGTTAAAAAAAATACGACAAATGCCTGCTTGTTTTTAATAATTAAAAATGCACACAATTTCTCTTTATTCTTATTCATCATTTTTTTTCTTAAAGAAAATTGTTCTTTTAAAATTTGGAATATGAATATTTCTAACACATTGTATTTCTCTAAATTTTTGAAAATTTGTTCAATGCTTTACCAATGTTTTTATAATATGATGTTTTTTATCCTTTGAATTTTGAAGTAGGGCTGTTAATAGAGAAGGGGCGTAGTGACCGATTTGTCATGAGTTTAAAGTTTAATTTTACAAAACACCGTCGTATGAATAATAAAGTTTGTTGCATGATAAATTTAGCTGTGCTACGAAGTCCTCACTAAGCGTGGCACAGAATTTTGAAGAGGGATGCACCAGATCAGATGTCGCCCTCGTTACTTAGCCAACTGGCTTGGATTGCCCACACGTCGCTCTAGAATGTTGCAAATTCTCAAAACTTACGAACCTTACATAGCGTTTGTGTAAAAGTTAGGAGATTGTTTTTCCTGCGTAAGAGGAATTTCTATCACTTGATTTTCCAGAACTATGGGTTTTTTTAATACAGATTAATGTCGCTCTAATGTTCCGGTAATTAAATGAAATAGTTAGTTCTATTGTTCTAGGAGTAATATTTTATATGTGCATTCTACTTTCTTTTATTTTCATAATAGGGATAAAAATATGTTTGAATACAGGAAACATCCTCTACTCTCAGTTAAAGAACTGAAAGGATTTTCTCTTACCAACACTCTCCCTTTTTGTATTTTTTTAAATGCAGAAAGTTTCTATTCTTTTAGATAAAAAGTATTCTCATTGAATTTTTAAGTCAGTTGTGCACGGGTTTTCGTGGATAGTCATAAATACTTATGTACAACACAGCCATAGAGTATTATTGGCTTTTAAAGACAGAAATTTAGAGATATTCATCTGGAATTTTAAAATAAGCGTAACATTTTCGTACCAAAGAGAAAAAACTTTTAGTTTGCTTTAAATCTGAATCCATCATTTTTAATTTAAAAGCAAATGTTTTTGTAAGACAGTCGAAAACTGCAAATATATGTCTGGAGATTGTATATTTAGAATATTTTACTATTCAAAATTTATATATTTTATGTTTAAGTATTTCTCTGCTTGAGAATGATCATTTCGAAGAGCAGCAAAATTATTTTTATATTCTCTGCACTAATATTTTTGGCAAGATCTTTATTATATGATTGGTAAAAGATCCTATATAAGTTTTTTAAAGTAATTACAGCGTTGATAGATTTCAACTCTTTTTTTTTTATTAAAGTAAGAGCATTTATTCTGAGTTTAAGACTTGTCAAATGATCTTAATTTATAAGTTTGTCGCCCCACAAAATTCTTCCCTTGAGATTTTTGTAAAGTAAAAATACCGTTATTATATCGAAATTTTAGTGAGTAATGATCAATAATTAGATCATTTTCACTAATTACAATGAGGGGGAGGCTGCTTAGGTCTTGTCACTTGACCGTTGTTCAAAATATTGGTCTGTCTCCAATAGCCCTCTTGTTGCATCTTAATTCAGTTTTAATAAAACAGTCAATAAATAAAAAAATGACATTATCAATCTTCTGTTCTTTATTTCCAATTGATTCATTGTATGAAAACAAAAGAAAATAGCTTTTATTAGCAAATTTTATAAAATAGAATATTCAGATATAAATATGCATTACATTTATACCTAAAAACAAACTCAAGCTGAATATGAATGACATTTTTCTACTATTTGGTAAATAAAACATTCAATTCAATTGCTTGCTTTTTTAATTCACTCGTTCCCCATAAAGAAGACAAATGCAGATCAATATCCCTTAAAAGTGGCTTGGGATTTCATTAAATGGAATTTTAATGCACTGCAGAATAAAACGATAGGGTATATTAAGTAAATGAGATATTTAATTTAATAAAAAAATGTACTGAGAATAAATTCTTTTAAAGTATAACGCAGAACCAATATTTATAATAGATAGAATAAACATAAAAAATGTATTACAATTGGTTTCACATTGAATAAAATATATCTTCGTACCCCCCCCCGTTCCTCATTAGTTAATTTTACTGTCATTTTTCCATTTTAATAAAACAGTAAATAAATACAAGATTCTAACTGAAGACACGTAAGAACAAGATTAAAAAAATTTTATGCTTCAATGAAGGATGGATAATGTCGCCCTCTCTCGAACCACACGTAACTCAACAATCGTAGATTATGAGTTAAATATGAAGTCTCAGGTTACCCATTCACTCGTTATAATTCAATCACTACACAGAAACAACTTATTTTATATGAACACTTTAACCAGAAATCACTTCAATCCAAATTATAAATATCTATCATCAAGTCATTATACTCTATCTCCCTTCATTTTCCTTCAATTCAAATTCATTTAGACATCATTATCTCTAATTCTATTCACTTCAATTCCATCTTCATTTAATTTATCGAATCACGTTTCGTTTGGGTTGGGAAGAAATTGTAATTTTATATAATTCAAATTAATGAAGTATCCGAGGTTGGTAAAAAGAAATTCCCGAATAGCCCAACGTCACATATTTTATACAAATTTAAACTGTTATTACTTTTCTATTGGAATTCAAAATTCGTTATAATTATCTTTCAACTAGATTATAATATTTTAATTTTTTTTTTAAATTATGGTTTACCAAGTTCAGTGAATACTTATGATTTTTCTCTAATTTTTCGAACAATTAATTTCGATTTCTAATTTTTTTAAGTATTTATCATATCAAACGAAATTATGAATGTTTTTAAAATTCTTAATAACATTACAATGGTACATAACCTTCAAGTAAATAAATTTTCATCTTCTCGAACGAAATTTGTTTCAAAATTACTTCTTTTACTCAATATTTATACAACATTTCATCGCTGAGCTATAAAACAGTTTAAGCAAGTTTTCTGGTTTTTAAATGCTTTTAGTTGTTGAGAACTTTACAATGTTGAATTTTAAAACTGTATGAAGTGCCATTTGCTCATTCATTGTGACCGTTTCTAAATAAACTGAAAAATAATTTTCAAATGATTTTTGTATTACTGTCATAAACTAAAAACTGCGATTGTTCACTGCTTAAAAAATATTATTTCTTATATCTTTCTCCCTCCATGCATGAACGGAAACCCGGAATTATCCCGGAATTTGTTATTCCTGTGAATTTATATTGTGTGCCATTTTCATATTTCCTCTCCTTGTATGCAACTTTTCCTTTCGTAACCTTCGCACTTTTCCTCTGATTGAAACTAAAGAGAGACACGACACGGTCATAATTTGAACACTTAAGCAAATCCGGAACATAAACTAACGTCCCATCGTATAATCAGGCCCCATTCTCTCACGCAAGATACAAAATGCTGCTTCCGTAATTATTCAAACCTGAAATCACGAACAAATGCAACAGTCGAACGATATAAAGAACATTTTGTGTTACAATAAATAAAAAATTGTTTCCACGACAACTTGAGTAGAGTCTCGCGGAGATTTTCTTCAGCAAAAACGTAATCTATTCACCGGGGAGAATTAAAATTATGTGTCGTAGAATTATAAAATATTGTTTAGTAAGGGTATAGTTAATATTTTTTAATATCCTTATAAATATTGCTTGTTTTGATTGTTTTTTTCCTATTAATTTGATATCAAGAGAACAGACAGTGCTATGGTTCTGGTAAGCAATATATGGTTATTGTTTTTTTAATATTTAAGTCAATGGTCTGGAATACGTTTTTTTTTTTTTTTTTTTTTTTTATAAATTTAAGAACAAAAAATATTTTATTTTTTTAATTTGAAGGTATTTACACTCGAAGAATTATTCTCCCAAAACAATAACAAAAATAAGATCAATTTTTTTTATTAGAAAGGGGTACATTTACATGATATTTATGTGTATATACTGACACCTACAAAAAAAGAAAAAAAAATTATTTTTGCTAATATTATTTTAACATGTGCGCTTTTTTCCTGTTAAGTTCTCGAAAAAGTAAAATGATTCAAAATGAATATTAATTAGCGTAAAGTAAGCGCACTTCCGAGCCCCAGGCTCCACAAAGGCAATCATTATCAAGAGAAAAAAATACTTTTTTCAAATTTTTAATGCATTTTTATTTGTCCAAGCAAAACAAGCAAAAGTTAATTTTAACGTTGTCATTGTTAACAGCAAAAAGAAGTAAAAACAGAAGATTCTGCCATAAAAATCAATAATTAAATTAAATAATAAAATAAGAGCAAATAATATATTAATAAAGTTAACAATGACATTCTATTTGGATACCAAATTAAAAGCAGACGATAAAATATTAAATTAAATATTTATCTTAGCAATGTAAATATACCTTAAGCAAACTTAAATATAATTATTATAATAATGATGTTTTATAATGCCAGTCTTTTGGGCCTAAGGTCCTGTAGTCTTTATTTCATGAAATCGCATTTTTGCTGTGATGCCATTTTTTAAAACAATATGTTAGTATATTTAATATTTCCAATTATTAAAAACCGTATTCCAGATTTGGTTAGATTTTCTAGTAATGCGATGAATATAATTGTTTTTTCTGAGGCAAATATTTCATTATGTTGGGTTTCAAAATCAGTACCTTCTATTACAAAAAATGTTTGCAAATGGTAATAGATTAATACAGATTTGTATTATTCTCAGCCGTTGTGTTCCCGCGATTAACATATATAAAGGGACTGCTTCTTGTGCTGTTTCATGTAAGTACAATATTGTTTAATCAAAAAGAGTGCTTACGATGGTGTATGTCATTTAATTTACAAAGTAAAAATTGAAGTAGAACAATTTATATTTAATTAAAGCCCTCCATAGTTTCTCATATTGTGAGAAATAAAATGAAAATAAGTCTCACCTTGAGTTAAACATAAACGGTAAAGTGATGGATTCAAACTTAATAATTCGCGAAACTAGATACTGAATTTAAAATCCAATAAACATAATCTAAGTTTAATTCACATAACAACTACAATAAATTCTATTTAAGAAATAGTATAACTCGTTGCATCGATATCTCCTTTCGAATAACTAAACTAGAACTGAATTCAAATATAAAATGCAATTCACAACATATATTTATATATTTGCATAAGCAATTTCAGAAAATGAAGTTGGTCAAGGTGGAAGAAATAGAACCACTATAGAACAGAATTAAATCACTCGCAACATGAAAAATTAGAATTAGAGCGAACCTCGAAAATATAGGAGGTTAAGGTACACTTAAATATTTTTAAGACGCTTGAATGCATACATGTTCGTTCTTAATCACACACGCATTCACTATATCGATAGTATAAAATCCAGACGTCTATATCGATAGTATTCAACGCATGTATAGAGATTGGGCGAGCAGCGTTCAATTTGCACGAAGAGAGCATATCATTATCAGAGAGTGCATTTAATACCATATCCATATAAATATATTCATATATTTTCACCTCAATTCGCATTAAAGCCTAAAATCTATTTTAGGGCAATAAGAAAAGCACACCACGTTTAATTACTTTTGCGTGTGTATAATATTACAATATACGCTTTTTTTGTATACGGAATTTTTAATTGTAGTTTATAACAGGTAATGTGTTGTTTTGCCGACTAAACTCAAAAATGAACAAAGATATAGAAATAGAAAAAATTATTTTCTCCGAAATTCAACTTCATTTTGGAAGTTGATTGTTCGCCACACTTCAGTTTAGAATAAACACAAAAAATTCGATTACAGTATTCAGAAAGAGAAAGTGGAGGGTTTTTTTTAAATTATTTTTATATACTGTGAAAATTTTTGATGCAGGGAATAATTGCAACTTTTGTATTATACATTACTTGTAATTATATTCAATTGATACAATAATTGTTTTATAATTTTTATTAGACTATAAATGAATTTCCATGTTGATCATAATTAATTATATAGAGTATTTGTATTATTTTCTATTAAGTCATATGACGAAAGTTGAAATATTTTACAACAAAAAACTCTCATTGGAGTAGAAAAGGAGGAGTGATACTACGGATTTATTTATTTTGCTTAGATCTAAAACTGTTGAAAGCTTCTGTAATTGTCCATTTAAATGAATCGAGCTCAAAAGCCCTACTGTTTAATTCATTCCATAGTTTAATTCTTTCGATTAATACAAGCATATTTTGAGCGATTTATTAAGCAGTTATTTTAAGTATATTATTATTTAACAGTAACGTGATAAGAATTATTCACAGCCGATAAAATTTTTTTATAAAGTTTGAAACAAGAAAGGGTACTTTTTTTAAAACTCCAATGTAAATCAATTAACATTTTAGATACTAAATTCATTGTGATGCGAAGAAATCTTTATCTCAGGTATTATTTTTATTATAGCATCTTTGTAGATAAAATTTAATTCATCTGAATATCTAAAGTTGAATGTTTTCCTCATTGAATTGTTAGAATATCTCTGCGCCATTTGAAAGTGTTTCTGAGAAATTTTTGAATGTTTGGGAAGATTAGGCTTTAGATCTTTCAGTGCAAGACATATATTTACTGATACTTCAAAAATATAAATTCATGTATGAAATTTTATTCCTTTTGCCACTTCGCAAATTAAACTGATAAAAGCACAAAAAAATTATCGAAATCGATACAAATCTGAGAATAACACATGCTTTCAAAATTAAACAGCTTCATTCGCATAAAAAATTTGTTTTTCATGTACTACATATCACATCCTAAAAAGTCTATAAATATCGAGCAACATAAAAAATTAACTACTATAAAAATAAAAATGATTTAAAATTAGATTATACATTTCTCTATTTTTTATAGCATCCAATACATAAAATGCATATTTCGCATGTTACGTAAATCATGTATTTAAAAATCGTACGAATATTTGGACCATTTTCAAATTCCTAGTGAATTACACAATTTTTTCATGAATTCACTCTTATATGGTGGAATACCGACTATAGTTAATTAAATCCTGCTTCAAAAAACTTGCAGAAAAACAATCTCACCTCTCATTTTAAGCTTAAATTGAATTTCTCTTCTTCCGTATTTTTTGTTTACAAATTCAATTAATTATTCACTCAGAATTCTTTATACCATGCATATCTTATACTTTTATTAGGATAAAGGTACTTTCGATATTTCACTGCAAACAGTTCCGAAAAATAAATTTATTTTTAATCTTGATTACGCTTTCCTTCCTAAATTTAAAAGATTTTTCCAGGTGTATAAAAGGAAAATGAGATTTCATATTAGTTACTTACATATAGTTATATTTGTTTCGTTATTGACCGAATATTGGTATTTGATTTAAAAGCATTATAAATATTTTAACTTCTTTAAACTCTCGACGACATAACGGTTGACTTAATTTTTCATTTCATATTTTTGCTTGATTTAATCTCATTCATGAGTGTATAATTATTTCTATGTCAAATACTCAATTGATAGATTTTGTATAATTTCAAAACCCTTACAAAAACTCAAATTCTTTAAGATTTTCATCATCAACAAAAATTTATTTAAATTTAAAAACATTCCACATTTGCCAGCCAAGATAACATACCACTCATTAAATATCCAATAGATTATAAAATTAATTTTTGGAACATTCAAAAAACGTATAAAGTACGAATTCATTGCAAAGTTTCACATGGTCATTTAGTAACTAGCTTGTTAAATATTCCTTTATACATTAGTATCGAATGACTTTTTAATGAATTAATTGAATATTTAACTTATCAAACATTCCAAACTCCCACAAGTGCTTGATCCATTCTAAAACAATTGCAACAATTCCATTCATTGCGAGAAATCCAAGAACTACTTGTTAGCCTCACACACACACTGACGTAATCCATTAACATTTCATTTCGTCACAGTAAATGTCAAGTAGAGTTTCAGCATCAACTTGCGTGGTTGAATTTAATCGCATCAAGCGTTGGAATTAACTCGGACAACAACTCCCTCGATCATACATGTATAATCTCCTCAGGGTGATTCGGGCTGGAGTTGAGTCTCTCTCTCTGAATTTCATAAATTAAGATTATGAGTAAGAGAGACTTAGAATACGCTGTAAATAGGGAATGTTATTTAAAAGAGGAGTATTTGGAAAACGAATTATTTTGTGAAACGGAAAGTACTTAAATATTGATTTTAAACCTTTGTTTTGTAGACATATATTGGAGAAGACACGAGTTTAAATTGTTTTGCCATCGAATTGTATTTTGTATGAAATATTTTTGCGTTAGATTTTTGTGTTTCTATATACATATTTTGGTAGAGATTATCTTAGGGTTTAGAATTTGAAAAAAAAAGGTTATTAAGAAATGTCTAATATGACAGTTTCAAAAGAAATTTAAAAATAATAAAAAACTATATAATTAGAGCAGCAAATTTCTTATACAGAATTCTTTGAGAAGGTTGAATAATTATTGTCTCTTCAATTTTATTGCAAACATAAAATAGAATAAATAATAAGAAGAACACAATTAATCTTATTTTTTTAAAAATGAAGTTCTCTTTGAATCTTTTTTAAAAACTACGAAAATAACTATATGTTTAATACAAAACTGTATAGCGACATTAACATACTTACTAATGCGGCATTAACGTACTTAATTCCAATCATTTATCGAATTATAAAGACAACATTTTACTAAGTGTATATGTATGTTGAAAAAAAGAGTATATATACATATACATATACATATTAAAAATAATTAACTATTTGATTAAATTAAATATGGAGGACATAAAAAACAGGGAGGGAAATGGGTTTTTTTAGTTCTTGCTGTGATTTCATTGAAATATTCAGTAACCATATGAAATGATTTTATCTTTTAAGAAAAGTATATAGAAAATAAGTTATATATTTCCCTCTAATACTTAATTATAAAGTAATTTGATCTATTTAAATTACATTAAAAATAAGTTAATTAATGAAGAAAATCATTTTCAATAAGTAATAACAAAATCCTTTATTTATATATGCTGAAAATCTAATTAAAATGAAACAAAAATATTTATAAATACTAGTGTTTATCATACGTTTAACTAAAGACATTAAAAACTAAGCACAATTCGGAAAAATATTTAAAATAATACAGATAGGAGGGGGAAAAATCCTGAACATCAAGTAAAATAAAAAAAATGTGTATATAAAATCTTTAACTCTGAATGTGATTTTATATGTATATGTGATTATAATTTCTAATAAAAATTAAATGAAAGGTACATAAATATATGTTACATTTTATTCTTTGTTTCCCCCCCCCCTAAAACATGTTGCCACTCAAATTTCTATGATTGAAATACTTCGGAAGCTTTTATCTTTATTTTATGATTAATGAATTGGAATTCAAAAGTGAGGATTTCAAATTATTTTGTAACTAAAAGTACAAAGTCTTCCAAAATATAAGATAAAACATGTGTTCCAAATCCTCTTGTTATAAAATTGCTGAGAAATTTAATGAAATTAGCTTTTTTGAAATTAAATCAAAATAAAAGTAGTTTAATCTATGAAATTTGTGCCTATCACTAGATTTTTTTATGTAAATTCTTTAATATGAAAAGTGGTATTTTCTCTAAAAAAGTTTCAGTTAAAATTGTAGTTATTCGAAAGAGTTGTTTATCAACCTTCAATTTTCGTAACTCAAAGTACTTTTGTTATGACGAGTTCAAGTCGTTTATTTGATTGATTAAGATAAACATTGATCTAAAGGATTGAAAAGGGTTTATCACAATTTGATTGATGGATTAAATCTAAAAATTACCTGACGATTTTAAAATCTGAATAAATCTGAAAATTTTATTTCAAGAAAAGTTGTCTTAAATCTCCCACATTTTACATCTTCTAGAGATCGAAAAAGAAGCATCATTGTTCCTGAACATATTACAAATCGTATGTGACAACAGAAAAAAAAATTCTGGTTACCACTATTCCATAACTTCTTCTCATTCAAAGCCAAAGCAAGAAATGTGTCCCTTGAAATCGAATTCACAGAATTGGCAAATGAAATTGAACTAAAGAAAGCGTTGATTGAAATTGATAAGAATGGCAGTCTGTAGATTTTCTAAATGAGTCTAGATTCCCCGTAAAAGTGATTTCCTGTTCTTAACTGAAAGAAAAAGAAAGTATTTATCACCAATCTAACATGGGGGGGAAACAGCCGTATATCTGATTCTGCGGAAGCAGGTGTCACCACTTTGGAAGAGATCGGCTGATCTTGAATGGTTTGAGACAGATTTGAATTATATATCTGCAGGTCCGCCGAAAACTTGTCCCATAGACTTAAGGAAACCGAACCAGAAAAGAATGTTGTAATGGCCAGGTGCTAGATACTTTTCTCCTACGGTAGTCATTACGACTTGTGAGACAAGTCCGCGCTTCACATCCCTTCCTCGAGAAAAAAGTCTCTTACTGTTGAGGTAATTTAGAGAGAGAAAGAAAAAAAAATGTTGTTTTTCCAAATATTTCTTCACTTACATTATTCATTGTTGCACTGAGTATCATTCGAAAAATTTTCCATAGACATTGTCATCAGTTTAGTTGAGATGGCGGGTCTATTTGACGCATATTATCTATTTGATGGCAGGTCTATTTAATATGAAAATCTCACTTTTCATATTAAAGAATTTACATAAAAAATCTAGTGATAGGCACAAATTTCATAGATTAAACAACTTTTATTTTGACTTACTTTCATAAAACCTAATTTCATTAAATTTCTCAGCAATTTTATAACAAGAGGATTTGGAACACATGTTTTATCTTATATTTTGGAGGACTTTGTACTTTTAGTTACAAAATAATTTGAAATCCTCACTTTTGAATTCCAATTTATTAATCATAAAATAAAGATAAAAGCTTCTGAAGTATTTCTATCATGGGGATTTGAGTGACAACATGTTTTATGGGGGGGAGGGAAACAAAGAATAAAATATAATATATATTTATATACCTTTCATTTCCTTTTTATTAGAAATTATAATCATGTATACAGATAAAATCACATTCAGAGTTAAGGAGTTTTATATCATAATCGTAATTTTTGAGAAGGAGTCTTATTTTGACACAGCGAGGCAATTTTTGCGATGAGTTACCAAGCCATAAAGGAATTCTCTGTCGGGACAGTTATATGCGTTTTTTCTCCTATCATAGTTAGTTTCGACTTGTGGGAGTGGGCCGGCTCAGTAGCATTCTCATATTGTACTGCAAGAATCATGTATTCGTCATTAACTTGTATGTGTATGATGAAGGAATTTTAAACTCCCACAATTAGGGAGTAGAAAATCTATATCAATATATGTGAAGTTCTTAGCTGGTTCTATAAATAAAGTATTCTTTTTAATGAATTATAATGCTCGAACCCACTCATAAATCAAGGCTTGACGATTAACACCTTCTTGATCAAAACATTGAGAAAAGGGAATGACCATCTCGTTCATTTTACTTAAATCCGATAAAGTACTTCTGGAATTACCTCGCACAAAACTTGGTGCTCTAAATCCTCCTCCATTTGCTTAAAATAGTTGCAAAAATGGCTCAGTATATGATCTTCCATGCTTATTCACGTATCCAAAAACTAATTTCTTTAATGGAAATAGGTTGTCAATCGTTATTATGAAGAGTAAATTACATATATCATACTGAAACTTAAATTTAAAAAACTTACAGAGAGCAAAATGTGTGGCTATTATTTTTTAAACAAAGGTTATTATTTATTTAATCTATATCAATATGTGAGGCTCTAAACTAGTTCCATCAATTGTGATTATTCAATTTGTAAATTCATTGATTTAAAAATTGAACACTAATCACAGATGAATGCTACTCAACACTATTCGCGGATGTATAAAGATCATATAACTCAATTTTAAATGAATTTATATTTTTTTCAGGAGTTTTCGATCAAACCCTTTTTAACCATAACTTTTGAAAGCGTATGTAATTAAAAAGTTTTCAAAGACCAACTTATCAGTAAGGTGGTGACCGCGGTGGCCTAGTGATCATGGTTTCGTATCCGTGGCCGGGGGTTTTCATTCAGTCGCGGGTTCGAGCCTTGGTCACTAAAGATCCGCTGTGTAGCCGGGGTTGATGCACGTTAAATCTATGGGGGCCCAAAGTCCACCCGTTTGCGTGGTGTAGAAGTCAGGAAAGGGGTAGCCAGCTCATATGTCGTCCTCGTCACTTGACCGAGGTTCAAAATTACGTCACTTGACCGAGGTCCATCACCAATAGCCCTCACGTTGCTTCTTGTGAGACGTTAATAAAAACTAAACTAAACTAAGACAATCAGTATAGCTTTAAATCTAAGCCTAATTAAATATCTTAAAGTTTGTACGCATGCACAATGCGTGTGTGAATGTCTTTAAAAGTAATTATCTAACATGGTAGCCTTTTAAATTTGTCTTTTAAACATATCTGAGTTATAATTATTAGTAAAATTTGGATTAATGTTTCGAAAACTTAGAATTTTAAATATTCGATAAAAACTCTTTTAATATACATTTTCATAAACTATTAAAAATGACCAAAAAGCTTTTAGAATACATAACTAACATTTTCGTTTTCAAGTACTTAATTAATAAAACATTAGTGAACGTACCCATTAATTACGGTTTCGGAAACAGTAGATCAAAGTGTTTAATTGAAAAGCGAAATACTTTTAAGATTCTTTGTGAAAGCCCTTTTAAGCAATTTCTTAATGCAAATGCTTATAAAGCATGAAAAGGTTCTAACTCACGAGATAAAGGAGAAAGAAAATAGCAGTTAAGTATTTTCTGATTTTTCATTTCTGAAAAGAAAGAAGACGTTCAATGATACATAAGAGGATAAATACTTCACAACTTCAATGAATGCGGCGGACAAAATTAATATGATTAAAGAATTCCCACTTGACCACTGACGAGGAAAACATCGCCAGAAATCTCCTTTTTAAATTTGTTAAGTTTTGATACAACCATTAAGAGGATAACAATTGAAAGGGGGGAAAACAAAATGGGGGCTGGAAATGCTTAACTAGATGTTAGGCTCATTTTCATTCTTTCCAGGCTCGTTTTATTAGCTTAGAGGTAACCCAGGCAACAGAGTAATGTTGGAATCATGCTTAGTAGTAGTTTGTTTCCTGAAAGGAAATTAAATGTGATCAATAAATGTTTTGTTCTCTTAATATACTCACGCTAAAAGTTAACTTGGAATAGTATAAAAAAATTGTATTATTTTAAAAAGAATAGCTTAAAGGTAAAAGTTAAAACTCCATATTTTTAATTATTGCTGTATTAAGTTTTTCTTTCTATTGAAAAAATTATAGTTTTGACTCTCTTTTGAGAGATGGCATTGTTTGCACTTGAATAAAATATTTCGTTCAAATGTGACTGTTTTTAACAAGAAATAGAGCTCTAAAGAGGCGTTTTATATACATGTGATTTGTGAAGAAAGGAACCAATCATGGGAGAGTATGAATTATTACATAATTTAGACTTTCCTAATAAATAAGCTCTAATTTTTCCACCCGGCAATCGTTAACGTTAATTTCTTGAAGAATTCACAATTATGAAATAAGGATCAAAAAAGCTCAAATTTATTAATATAAAAAACACTTGTAATATATTACAATAAAGCAAATCATAATAAAATTATTAATATGATATTCTTTTCTGCTTGTTAGAAATATGCTTAAGGGAGACAGTAATAAATAATTTGGTTTTTGATATTGCCCCTTTTCCCCCGTCATTCTTGTGTTTTCCCGAATTTTTTTGTGTGCCATACGTTTTCAACCGCTAGGTCACAATTTATTTAATGAGGACTACGCTGTCATTTCACTATCTGGTTCTCTATAATAAATTCAAACCAAAATCTGTACACTTAAATATTTTTACAAATTAAATTAAAGAAAACGAATAAGACATTTTGTTTAATATAAATGCTTAAAAAAAACACATAAACTCTAGGCCGAATCAAAATTAAAAGCATTATATTAATAAAGAACCTTTTCCCAATTTATTTCCGATTTTCAATGAATAATGAACTATCTCAAGAAAAATAAGAAATAAAAAGGAACAAAAAAAAAATTATAAAAACTGCATTACGGTTCTTTTCGCTTTTTCTTCCTATTTTTTTCATCCGAAAGAAATTTTCGAAGCAGTCTTTCTATTTTTATCCGTACAATTCAATATCTACTGGACTATCTACGTCTGAATCTCCTTCAATTTTGAGAATCCCAGCTTCTTTTAAGTGGAAAACCTGAATGAAAAATTTTCGATAACCGTTCTGTATTCTTTGGTATTTTACCTTCCTCTGCAGAATTTCAATTCAGTTGGCTATCGAAGTTGAACAAAATTTTGATATCTGATAGTTTCTTGATATCTATTACATTGAAATCATTGAAAAAATGCATAAAATTCTCTTACTCTGAAATAATAAAGTCTATGATTGCAAAAGTAAATGAATGCGCTAATTTATATATGTAATGCCACGAATAAATTACTGATTTTAATAGCATACTAATTTCTTAGATTTCGAATCCTAATTAATAAGTGAATTAAGAGTAATTTTCATATCTAGATAAATTTTTACCAACACTTTAATGTAAAAAAAAATTTCAATGAGGTGTAGAAAAAACAAATAATAAATATCTTACTCAAGGATAATATTTGTCTTCCCCAAATTGCTACGAAATTCCTTGCTTTATCGGTATGAAAAACATCATGCTCTGAAAAATTTCATTATTTTTTTAGATTTAACACAATATGCATATGTTTAGAATTAATTAAAATTCATGCAATAGTGTTCTTATGCAGCACAATCGTTCAAAGGTTATGCATAGTGAGAGAAAAATGCATGAACCATTTTGTAAACTTAAAAATGCACCCGAAAGTTGCTTGAAAGTATATATATATATATATATACATACGAGTATAAACAGTGCAGATAATAATTTCTCACTATGAATTATAATTATTTTTCTATTATGAATTAAGACATTTAATATACATCTTCAATAATCGTTTTTTCTATTAAAATTAAGATACTCTTAGTTAATTAAAAAAAAATCCCTCTATGATAGTATGAGAATCGAATCCACTACAAGTATGTCTCTTGTATTTAGGTTTCCCCTTATTTCATTAACTTCATTATTTTCTTTTTATTCTTTATTTATTGCACATTTAGCAGTTTTATGTAGAGGTAACTGACTAAAAGATGTAACGAGTTCTCATGCGTTTTCCCCTTCAACTAACTTTTTCGGCTACTGTATTACGTCATTTCAATTGAGAACCTCATCTTGTGAATAAACCGAGACTTATGTAAATTAATATTACTATATAAGAAGTGTGGTAAAAAGAAAATAATCAAATAAAGGAATTAGGGGAGGGGGTGCAAGTATAGATGAAGAGATTGGAGATGTTAGCATGATTACTGATAGGAAGGAGCAGCAAATATGTTATCCCCACGATATGGGTGGAAAAAAAAGTGAAAGATGTCTTCTAAGCAGTCGGAACAAGTCTTGCTGATAAAAATTAGAATAAGAGAAAATGCAGAAAGTTATTGAGTACTTAAAGTAAGAGTTAAAAAAATCATTCTTATGAAAAATTAGTAGAAATTTCAATTAAAATCTTTATTTAGGACGCGAGTTAATAACCACTCCGCATTCATAATTAAGTTTTGATTTGTATTTTTAGATCGAATAAATGTATTTTAATGATATGCTTGACTGATAGTTTTTTGGTTGATTTCTTATTACGTCTCGATGGTTCAGAACCTTAGTTAAGAGATTAAGAGAGAGGAGGGGCCTACAAATATTTTTTTGTTTTTAATTGGTACTTTCAAGTAACTTTTTTTCATGTGAATTTTAGGATTATTTTACTTGCAAATTGTAATGTTTTTTTTAATCTTTAGAGGCTATGGCATACGTAAGATATTTTGGTTTTCCCAACCTGCACGACTTTTTTTTAGGATTGCAGTTAATTGCAATCCTAAATGGTCAGAAATCAAAATGTCTTGAGGCAAGGGCAAAAATCTTATGATAGACACGATGCCATTGCGAGGGTATTTCATTTGAAAGCTAAGCACATGATGAATCTTCTGACAAAAGGTTGCATCTTTGACAATACTAGGTGTAACATGTATACGGAGGAAGGAATTTTATCCGTATTATATATATATGGGATGACTTTTTGCTAATTTTTTTTCATTTTTCTCATATATTTGGATGTCGAGGATAACCATTATTACAGACAATCAATTTCTTAAAATTTTAAATTTAGATTATCAGTAAAGTTTTAAAAATTGAAAATTTTCTTGATATCTTACGTATAGGTTCCAAAATATTATATTACCGTCTGTCCAACGAAGCGGACGAGTATCAGCTTGCTGCTTTATAATATCCATTATGCTGCAGCGGCTCTCATCAACAACGTCAGAAGTTAAAAGGTCATACTTAACCAGCCAGATGAGATGTCTTTTCAGCCTGGTTGGTAGGACCGTCAACTTCAGACCCACTAGTCCAGGGTTCGAAACAACGCTGCCGTATCAACGTCACCAATCAACTCTCTTCCCCTCTTCGGGGTCGAAAAACCACCGGCCTCCGAAGTGGTGACTCAGGACTTGAACACTAGATGGCAGCACAATCTATACCTACTAATTACATATGCCCCCGATGCAAAACACTTTCCTCAGTACATCTAACTTAGACAAACGCGCACAAATCACAACTTGGGATATTCCGGCTCTGGCGCACGTGTCGACGAGACCCGCCATTCAACACGACAGCCGATGACTCAAATGGAAACTGTCCCAAGCAAAACTTAACTCAACAGGGAGGGAATGTATATCAATTGCAGTAATGGCTGAAAAAATCAAAGAAAACAACCTTCTGTACAAACCAATGTATCTCTTCGTATCATCACGATGATACTGGAGGGGGAGTATGCAGCGACTCTCGTCATCAACAACTTCAGAAGTTAAGAGGCCTTACTTAACCAGCCAGAAGAGATGTCTTTTCAGCCTGGTTGGTAGAACCGTCAACTTCGGACACACTGGTCCAAGGTTCGAAACAAAGCTGACGCATCAAGGTCATCAACTCTCTCCCCCTCCTCGGGGTCGGAAAACCACTCGCAGCCTAAATACTTGACTTGTGATGGATACAAATCCATTGACTTGTGTTGGGAGACAAAATTCAAAAGTAGTTTTAAAAATTATGAACAATTTTACGATGGGGAACTGAAGTTTGAAAATATGAGATATTCCCAAAAAATAAAATCAGTTTAATGTGTGAGCATCAAAATCCAAATTTACTCATGAAACGCCTCCATCAAAAGTAAAAATATGTAATCAATTAAAATGTTAAAATATTTAAAAGATTAATTTCCGTAAAATGTGGCAGTGAGTCGTTAAGTTACTTGCCTTAAAATATAACTCCTTACAATAATTTTGCCACATGTAAAAAAATGTAGAATTAATCCTCTTAATTACTTTAATTGATGCTAAGAGTTTCCTGAGGATCGATAAACTATTTGGGTTCTAAAGCCCGCGAAGGTCGCCTGGAGCAATCTTTCAATTAGCTATTGCTGCCGTGAGTTTGAAATTCGGTTTTCTGTTCATAAAAGGGATTTGCGAAACACCTCTGGGAAGAATTGCGAAAATGGAAATTTTACTAATTTGGTATGATCGAAAGTTTTCGGGGAAATCGTAAAATTACTCTTAAAGTAATTGGACGTGTAGTTACAGAGTTATTATTGAATGTTAAATATTATAGAAAATGT
>BMAW01067047.1:640841-661590 GCA_019974015.1 Nephila pilipes | reverse complement strand
GGTGGTTTGCCGAGTTTAAACGTGGTCGTACCGACACAAATGAAGCGGAACGCTCGGGTAGACCTGTGGAAGCCGTTACACCGGAAAATGTGAGTGAAGTGACAAAAATTATAATGAAAGATCGTAAAGTGAAGCTCCGTGAGATTGCTGAGATGACACAGATATCATATGGAAGTGTATTTACTGAAAAAGGTTTTTTGAAGTGAAGTGAAAAGGGTTTTTTCCAAGTGGGTGCCGCGATTGCTTTCGATGGAACAAAAACAGCAACGAGTCGATGATTCAGAAAGTTGTTTATCGCTATTTACTCGCAACAAAAAAAATTTCTTGCGAAAAAAAAAAAAAAAGATTTGGAAAAGCGTTGGAACGATTGTATCACCCTAAAAGATGATTAACAAAAGGTGTTATGTTGATGAATAAAAAAAATTTTGCAAAAAAAATGTTGTTTTCAATGTTAGACTCGGGAGTTATTGATCGATGTGTTATAACTACTTTTAAATAATAGAAGGGTGTATACCTTATATATAAATATATAATCACAGTTTTAGAAAATTCAGAGAGAGAAAAAAATTTAATAAAATTTATATCTCCCGTTTGTAATAAATGAAAAGAAATGAAAACAAAAATTATTCTTCTGTTTTATAGTTCATCATACTTAAGAAACATACAAAGAAAAACTCGAATCATTTTCCTATATTATGCATTAAATGAAATCCAAAGAATATTCTAAAACACTTTAAGACCTAGAATACAATAAATGTTTTTAAAACATCATCTTGGAATTTTCATTGCTTAATACTCGTATATTAGCTTCATTTGAATTTTGTAAGAATAAAAAAAATCAAATAAGTTTGATGTATTCAAATTTAAATCCACGAAAATAAAATAGCTTAAGAAAGGATGATACAATTTCTAAAGGAATTTTCGCGCCCCAACTTATTAATATTTATCAGGAGTCTGCATAATCACATTTTGTGTTTGACTTTAGCGTGAATCAAGCTTTTATTTTTGAATAAATTTTCACAGCTAACTATATTTTTTTCGTTAAAAAAAATGTTTTTTCAAAGGTTTTGACAAAGGATATTACATTCTGTTGTTGAAAATTCTTCGCTTTTTTTTATCCTAAAATAACATGTGCTCCTGTGAGTTTAAAACTAATTCTTATTTGGTTTTAAGTTTCCGAACTCAGCAATTCTTTACACAACACATGTTATTCGTAAGTAATTTTTACTGACGACAGCCTTTTTTTAAGCAACTAATACCCTGTTATACGGGATTTATAATGTTTTTTCGATGTGTGATTAAAATTTTTTAGCACTTTGTTGGACACGGTTAAAATAGTTTATTCACAGTCACATAGTATTAAATTATATAAACGCGCCTTTTTAAAAATGTATTTAGCGATAGAGAAGATTCTACAAGCAACATTATTTTAATTAAAAGCAAATAAGATATTGCTCTTCCTACTACTGAGCATTAAAATTTCATTTAGCATCCTTATCACTGCAGTTTATTATTCTCATTCAAGATAAGCAGCAACAAATCTTTTTTTGTAAACAATACTTTTATATGCATCTTACTAATTACACTTCCGACAAGTTTCGAAACAATGTGCTAAGAAAGAAGCACACATACATACTAATATTTCTTTTTATCTCGCTCTTTATTTTTCATTGTAACTAATTAGATTTTTCATGTTTTTATCATTGTATACATGTTATACGCATACATATAGGAAAGAGCCCTTAAAAGGGAGAATTCAACTGAGAATGGATCCATAGACTTCCTTTAGTGACAGAAAAAAACACAATACGAAAATATCCCCCTTATATAAAATTATGTTATTATTGAGCCAAACTTACTATATATATATATATATATATATATATATATATATATATATATATATATATATATCAAGGGTTTTGGGACACCCTTTGTATGTATATATAAAGGGTGTCCCAAAATTAACATAAAATTTAAATTTGCCAACATTCGTGCAGTAAAGTGTTGGCAACACTATGAAAAAAAACCATTTGACTGCTGATAGCTTAGGGTTAGTAAGAATTGAGCATTACGCGATAGAACAACGTGCTTTCATTGTTGAACAATATTTCAAAAATAATGAAAGTCTGGTGGTCACAGTTCGAAAATTTCGTTCAAAATAGGATCGGAATAGAGATTTAACTCGTCAACTGTGAAGAACTTAATTGACAAATTCAAGCAGATAGGATCAATTCGTGATGCTAAACATACTGGTCGTCCAAAAACAAGCCGTTCAAATATCAATATCGAAGCAGAGCATGAGAGTATTGGTGAATGTCTAGGAACATAAATTCGGCGGCGTCGACAAGAATTGCAAATTTTAAGAAGCTATCTAAAGCGTATACTCACTGAAGATCTGCGTCTCCATGCTTACTAAGGTCAAATGACACAAGAACTGAAACCTAATGACCATGCACAGCGAAAGAGTTCGTAGAATGGATTAAAGAACATCAACAAGGGATGCCGATTTTTCGTACAAAATCAATTTCAGCGATGAAGCACATTTTCCTCTTGATGACTTTGTTAATTATCAAAATTTCCGCATTTGGGGCTCATTGAACCCTCACGTGATTGTCCAAAAACAAATGCATACTCAACATGTTACTATTTGGAGCAGATTTTGGGCTAGATGCATCATTGGACCATACTTTTTTCGAAAAGGTAGCTGGTCTAGCAGCGAATGTTACTGGTGCTCGATATCGCGACACAATAACACAATTTTTCTGCCTAAATTGGATGATACTGATGTGGACGACATGTGGTTTCAACAAGACAGTGCCGCATGTCATACAGCCCATGAAACAATTCAATTACTCCATGAAATATTATATGATATAATATGTGTGTGTGTGCGTGGATTATAAACCAGGTAAGCAGAGATTGTTTGCGTGTATTTAATTTGTTGCAGAGGGACACTTTTTAACTAGAGGTGAAATTATGCCGCCTTTCTAGACGATAAGAGCAGCTGTCAGAGTTCGAGAGAAGAAGAATCATCGGGATTGTGGAAACCGGGTGGTCAGCTTGGCAAGTAGCTCGCCACCTAGGCCATTCTGACTTCACTGTGAAACAGTGTTGGGACCAGTGAAAAAGAGAGAGAGATTTTAGACTGCAACCAGGCTCAGGACGGACTCGACAGCACAATAGTCGAGAAGACCGTCGCATCATACAACACTTAAGCATAGCTCCAACTGTCTTATTGTCCATTATCCATACACAAGCAGCACCTTCCCTAAGGGCCTCTATGTCAATGCCTTTCTGAAGGACAATTGCTGTCGTGGCGCCTATTACGTGTACTGCAATTGACAACCACTTACCGTCACCTCCGTTTGGAGTAGCGTCATGTTCGAAGGGATTGAACTGCAACCGAATACAATCAGGTCGTCTTCAATGACGAATTCAGATTCAATTTGGACAGAGATGGCAATCGTGTTCGTGTGTGGAGGCCCCGTGGTATATCTTAATCCTGCCTTCGCTGTACAGCGGCACACAGCTCCAACAACTGGTGTGATGGTATGAAGTGTCATCGCATACGACACACGGTCAGCCCTAATATTGATCCATTGCGCCATGATAACCCAGAAGTACGTTCTTGACATTCTTCAACCACATGTGCTACCACTTATGGCAGGGCTCCCAGGAGCATTTTTCAAAAGGATAATGCTCACCCACACACAACAAGGGGTTCAAAGGACTGCTTCAGCAATATTTCCACCCTTCCCTGGCCTATTCGATCTCTGATCGGTAGGCCAGGTCTTTTGTGGGATAATTTAGGACGGCAAGTTGAACAACTACGAGTTTGGTTGAATTAAAAGCGCACTTATAGCAACTGCGGAGCGAGATGTCGCAGGACATGTATGCCTCAATGTCGGACCGCATCACAGCATGCATTCATGCTAGAGGTGGCTCCAAAGGGTATTAAAACCTTCATTCATTTGTAACTTTCCCTCAATAAATAATCATTTTGTTTTGATTTTGTAATCACTTACTTACATCAACATTGTACACTTACGTATGTTAAATTTCATTTTATTCTGTGAACTCTTTCTTGGTGCGCAAATTTTTATACAATGGCATATATACACCTTTTCAAAAATTTGCCTTGTTTTTGCATATATTTTTTATGTCTGCTTTCACCAGTAATGAACTTAATTTTCAAAAATACGTCATAATAAATTCATCCTGAATTTTTTATTGGATGGAAATAAAATATATGTAGTATATGTCTGATTCCTGCTTTCACCACTAACAAACACAATTTTCAAAAATATGCCGTAATAAATTTCCCTCAGTTTTTTTGTTGGATTGAAGTGAAACAAATATAAAAATTAAGTATTTTATTTACTAATTGAATTATGTATTACTTCAAATCATATGTAAACTGGAATCAAGATATGACTGAAAATAAATAAAATTATTCAGAATTTTAAGACAGCTGTGAGGCAGCCATTTTTTTTAGCCACCCAAGGGGCTATTGTTTTAAGTTGATCAATTTTGGCGTACCAGATCACAATTCAATTTTTTTATCGTTTGCTTCAATTTTAAATGCATTTAGCTTAAATATATTCAATTTAATAATTTATAGTTTTCTTTAATTTTAATATCGGAAAAGTTTACTATTGTCCGTTTCTCGATACGTCATCGTTTACTTTAATTCTTATACTTAATTGAGAAATTTAATAACAGTTATAAAAAAATGAACACCTTGAGTGGCTAAATCTGTTCTTTACAAGACTTTGCATGTAACTTTTTATTTATATTTTTTAATATTTTTGTTGTTGTTGTTTAAGAAAAATTTAATAGAGCTGTGTCGATTAATCAAAATTAGTTTTAAAATAATTTTTTAATATATGTTTGAAAAATACATTACTTTTTAGTTCGCAACATTTATTTAATGGGTGAAGGGGGGATTAAGATGAAAAAAATAGTAATAATATTACGCGACATAGGTCTAAGAAAGTTGAAAGTTTAATTCTGCACTTGAAGCGGATTTAAATTAGATTTTCATACCGTTTCTCGAACAATCTCAGCATATTTCAATACAAGATATGAGAGCAAAAGCATAATTACGTAACGCCCTGCACCTTCTTGGCGAACAAGTTGGCGCCGCCGCTACTAGTGTGAAAGCACTTTTCAAGTAAAGTCAGTTGTTTCTATTTTGTTACATATGAGCACATCGCAAGAATATTATAATATTGTATTTTACTGTTTTATTCGACTGAGATTGGTACTTATTTCATTAACTATTACATGAGAAGTTATATTTGTTATTTAAATTTTATGAAAAATTTATTTTTTATCCATGAATAACAGAGATAAAGAGTATACCACTTTAATTTTTTATTAAAAAATTTTAAAATTTTATTTTAAATTTATTTATTTATTTTTAAATTGAATCATAAAACAAACAACAAAAAATTTCATGCATGCTTATGATTAGGAGATAAGGGAGTCGTTCTTTATTTTTTAAGCGTGAGAGTGGAGTCTCAAAACTAAGAAGTTTAAGAACTCCTCTTTTAGATAAAACTTTTTGTGGTTAAAAAGCATTTATGATGCAAGAAAATATTCTAAAAGAGGTCGAAAAACTACTTTCTTCTCAAAAGAGTTTGACAGCTTAGATGTTTGAATGGAATTCGATTACTTTAACTACATTTATATTGCAAAACTCCGTCTTTGCCTTTAAATCTACATAGCTCAAGAATTCAAAGAATTCGTTCTTCCTTTCAAGAGCAGAACATAAAATTTGACGGTTCAGAAAAAGAATAAGGAAAGCGATTTTCTGAAGTTTAAAGAAATGCAATTTATGATGTCCGCCTAGAACAGAAATTTCATTGCAAGTTGAAACTCAAACAATTACTTCCCAAAAATAAGTTTAAATATATTTGATCTTGTCATGCTTTTGATGATTTCTGAAAACAGTTATTTTAGTTATAAATAAACTTACTAATGACATATAGTTTTAAAATACCCTTTTTTATTTTTAGGTTTTATTTTGGTACGTAAATACTGTATAAATTAATAATAAGATTAAGTGATGTGGATTGTATTAAAAATACAAACAGTTGTAACGAACTGAGTTCGTTATTTATATTAGGAGCCATCGAGACATAATAAATAATCATCAAGCAAATTTTCAACTTCAAACTTAGAATGAGTTGAATCAAAATGTGGTACTAACGTGGTATGTTCACCTAATTCTGTCCTTAAGCAAAAATTATAATTAAGAATAATACTAATATGAATAAAATAAAATAGCAGAGTTGCAAAAACTGAATACGATTCAATAAATTTCTGATGGTTGTATCCGAATGAAGTATATAATCCTAGAAGATCACCTCATATTTGTTCGAATCTGGGTGTGCTCAGTATTCTAGCTATTTCTACTCCTTTTTACTTTAATTTCTAGAATACTTCGAATATCTCAATTCGATCATTTTTGCTATTCTCTACAATTCTTATAAAGTAATGCCAATTTACATAATTACTGTTCTTTCAGAAGTCGAGGTTCTTAATTCAAATAATGTAATAAAGTGGTCCTGGAGGTTATTTAAAGGGAACTCTGCCTGTTACATAGTTTTCTAGTAAGTTATTCGTAGAATGTATTTTATAGAGAAATATTCGAAGAAATACTATTTCTCTTGTAGCAAAGAAATATTCTTTCTCTCTGAAAAACAAATATTTTTTTAAGAATGTAGAATTTTTATTTAAATAAAAACAACATATATACCCTGCAGAAAATTGCACAAATAAACTTTGGCGTTTCTGGAAAGTAATCCAACAAAAAAATGAAACTCATCTCCAATATTTTGAAGTTCCAACTAGAAAATAACAACAACAAAAATTCAAAAGCGGTGCAAACTAGTACTCGTAATTTTTTCCTAACGCCACCAAGTAACAAGAATAAATCAATATATCGCGTGACAAAAATTTCGCTAGCGAAAATCACACGCAGTATTTTCTCATTTCTCTATATCAACTCTTTCGTGTTACAAATGAAAAAAGTTTAACTGCACAAAAGAATTACAAACAATTCAATTATCGACAATATAATATATGAATGTTTTTATCTTGTAATTTCAGTTTTTCAAGGCAGACTGTAGATAGTTTATTAGAGATTATTTAGAATGTTGTTTTTACTTGGATAATTCCTTCAAAATACATCAGGCTTAGGAAACATAGAAAATTTAATAGTGAAAAGATATTTTCCATGTTATAAAAGTTATTTATGTTTTAATGCATATCAAAGTTTTTGTGAATCAAAGAAGAATGCAATGTGAACCATAATCATTGTAAATTTTTCAGATATACAATAATTCGATGTACAGTTTTTATATTTCGGAATTTATCGATACTTAGATTTTCAGCTCCAAAATAAGGAAAATCTAGTTAGTTAAAGTACTTACAATTAACAAAAATATTTAATCAGTTTAATCCAGGTGGTTTATTTCAATTATTAATCATTATGATTTTTCAAGAAATGAAGAAATATTATTAATTGTTCTAATTAAAATTTTTACGAGTTCGATTTATTTAACAGATTTTTATGTTAATAAAATTAGAAGTCTCAAAAAACAATTTTGTAATTTGAACTTTGGGTCCATATTAGATAAATTTCAGTTATACGTTCAAGACTCTCTAAAAGAAAGGAGATACCAAAATAGCTACTGAAAGTAAGAAATATCGCAAGTTTTTTTGCTAAAATTTTAATATTTTAATTCAATTTAATAGCTTAAGATGAAAAATGCTTTCAGTTTTGTGGAAGCATTCTTTGTTTTTATTGTTCTTAGAGGTAACATAGAGTTACAAGGAAATTACAATAATTTGTCCAAAAAATGTTATTAAATTAGTTATCTATTAAATTTTATATTAGTTATTAGTTGACTGTAAGATTAACTTCTAAAACATAAATTGATTATTATCAATTATTAAAATAGTTTAGGAATTATGAACATAAAGCTTTTAACTGGACCTGTGTTTTTTGGATCTTCGAAAAATATCTCATAAAAAAATGAAAAAATGTTTGTAATTTTCTTTTCCCATTAAGACCTTCGAATTCTTGTTGTAGGATAAAATTATTAAAAGTTTTAATAAAATTCAATTCTTTTCATTTTAAGAGGCATTCAAATTTTGGAAAAAAAAAAAGTTATTTTGTCCCATTTTTTTTTCTCTACATTCATCAAGAGTTTCAAACTTTAATTTTTTTAGAAATTTCTAGAGTCTTTCTGTAAAATTTCAGTATTTCTAAAATTCAAATTTTGATGAAAATGTTCGGAAAATTTAATAAAGCTTTTTTATTTTAGCGGCTTTTTGTCTTCACCGTTAGTGCATTAATAAAAATAGATTCCAGAGGCTCTACTGAATTCAAAGTGGAAAATTATCTACGAATTTATTCTAATTTATTTATTTGAATATAATTTTAAGGATGCAAAAAATCTCAAACAACTCTATTTGAATAATATCAAATACAAAAGAATTTTTGCTGTTTTGATGACTTAAGAGTTTCTAATACACTCTCTGTCGACTGAGATTATAGTATGTTTTGTTTTAGAAACTACAATAAAATATTTTTTTTAAAAAAAAATAAAGTTTATCAAATAACTAAACAATAAATTTTAAAATATAATATTATACGTAAGTTCCCCGAAGAATAAATTTTAAGATTAAAGAATTATCTGAATAATTATGTATGAAACACTCCGGTTATTATTTAATATCATAGTTTCTCCGTTATATTTATGTGTGTCAAATTTAAAACTAAAACAAAAAATTTAAGATATTCCGTGCTTTAAAATTAACAAAAGTTGCCTTAAAAAAAGATTTTCATCTGTTTCCTATGTCATAATATAGATTTTCAAATAAACTACTTTACTTAAAAATGCATATAAAATTTCAAAAGAAAGTCAAACTAATCCACAAACAGCAGAAAAAAATAAAGTTTAAAAAAACTCTTTCGTGATTTTTTTTTTTGATAATTATAAACTGAATTATAGTTACAAAAAATTCCAGTAAAATAATTTTCATCCCGAAATATACCTTATGAATAATTTTTAATGAAAACCGTATGTGAAATTCTTTTGATATCATATTTATATTCGGGTGATTAAACTTAAAAAGGCTCTTTTACAATTTGCAGAAAGGAAAGCAATTTCATCAAATTTTTCTTGTCTAAATTGCTGTGTAAAGAACAAAGAATATAATATTCTTAGCCTTGCATTTTTCCATGTAAAGAAAGTAATTTCGCAGTAAAAGACCCGGAAATTAAAAGAACAGATTATCTAAGCAAGTTTATATTCTTCCGAAATTAAATGTACTCGGTAAAATAAATTCCATTTTATAATAAGAGTAAGGGGGGAATGAATGTGGAGTCTCTCTCTCAGAAAAAAAATAGAAGAAAATGAAAGGAAAAAAATTCTTTTTAGATAAGCGAAAGAGAATATGATACGATTATTAAGATAAAAGAACTGGAACATGGCGTTATTTGTTTACCTAAATGAAGTATTCTTCAATAATTTATATTACAAATCAATTTATATTTAATCCAGTGAAAATTAATACAAGCTATCTCCATTCCTCGAAAATGAAATATTAAAATACTCTCCACAAACTTTTTTAACCAAATATATGTTTTGAAAACGGCAAAGTTATGTTTAATCAACCAATTATTTTCATTTTGAAAGAATAACTTAGCAAATGTAAATAGAATTAACAAAACTTTGGCTTTAAATAAAGTATTTGCTTTTATCTTCTGCATTTCAAGTACCACATAATTATAAATATTTAAAAGAACTTAAATAAATAAATAATAGTGTAAGAATAGCTTTATTTAAAAAGAAATGAATGAGAGATAATTGCATTTGTTTGTTACTTAGGCAAATATTTACCTAATAAATTCAAAGAATTTAATTAAAAATTCTTGTATAAGTTGGTGTATTTACTATTTTTAAAATGTAGTTAAAATTTAAATTAAATGGGGAAATTGACGATTATTTTTTTTAATTATATTTAATAAAATGTCCCATATTGATTCACAAAATCATACGAATAATAATGGAATCTTCAAATACAAATATTAACATTTAATTAAAAATAACATTTAGTTAACGTAATTTTCCTTTTTTTCTATTTATTATTGTTAATTATTATCTTGTTTTAAAAAAATAAACAACTTGTATCTTTTTCTTTGTATTTAAAGTTTGAAAGTTGTCCTATAAAAATGCATATTATTTAATAAGATGGCACAGGCGTTGTAACAGTTATTAAAAAATACTTTTTAATTAATTAAGTATTCCTTTTCCTTTAAAAAATGAAAATAAGTATAGTTTTCATTTTCTAAAAGGAAGGGTTTCATAAAAGAAATTCATTTTCAGGAAATACCTTTTGACGGGGAAAATGATAATTTTTAAGATAAAAAATTAATTGAACAAGAAGATAAGACATGAACATATTTCAGCAAACTTTTAAAAACTATTTATGTTACAATTTTTAAAAAGAAAATTATGTATTTAATACTTAGAACAAACCTGCGTAGAATATGTTACATAACAAAAATTACAAAGAATCGTTATCATAATATTTGCTCGTTGAGCTAAGTTTTTCGTATCTACATGCATTTTTAAAAAAGGTTTCCATGTAATTAACTTTTATTTTTCGTTAGTGAATTAACGAGATTTAATTTCAGATAAATACAATAGTTTTCATACATTTGAAGTTTGTTTTTAAGAGTACTTTTAAAGAAGTCGTTCATCATTCTTTGTGTGAAAATGTTGCTAAATTTTAAATTAGTAAAAAGAAAAATTACATGAAATTTTGATTAGTTGTTAATTATAACTATTAAAAAATTTGAAAAATGGAATAAATAACAATTATGATAAGAAAAGATCGAATTACTTTCGGTGGCAATTTTGTAAAATAAAGGACCGCTTTATTTTATTCATGTAATCAACAATAAAATTTTGCAGCTATATTGCACATAATTATTCTTTTAATAATTCACTTAAAATATCTACAAAATTAAAATCTAAATAAATGTAGATATAGAAAACTCTGATATTTATAATAATTCTTTCTGTCCTTAAATTTAAGGGATTTTTTACTAATTTCTATAAAAGAGTTTCTTACCAATTTCCACGAAAAGAATATTTTACAAATTTTCAATGCTTTTCAAAATATTTTATGAAATTTATAATGTCAAAATATATTACTATCTACATACGATTTTCCTCTTCTTCATATTTCTTAAAATTACTGAAATAAAAAGCAATTACCCTTAAAATTTGCAGGTACTTGAATCACAATCTTTTTCATGATGCATTTTTATTTATCTTTCATCATGAATTTCAATCACAACTCTTAAAAATAAAAATTTCAAAAGTAATTTAAATTAAGCAGTTACGCATGTTTTTTTCTAACAAATCGTATGTGAGTAATCTTGTTACAAAATGTCAATAAGAAATTTTGTTGTTTGCTTTTCATTCAGTATTTGAGGCGTCTGCCTTTCATTATTAAACTGCACAGACATCTTAGAGTCTCATAAAATAATCAATAATATAACAAAATCCAATGGGAGAGACGTCAGAAAAGGACAACACATATTGATTAACTGGTTTTTAATAACATCGCATTAGAAACAACATGAGGGCTACTGGTGACGGACCTTGTAGTTTTATACCTCGGTCAAGTAACGTGGACGACACCTGAACTGGAACCTCCCTCTCCTAACTTCCACAACACCTCACAGGAGGACTTTAGGCTACGACAGATTTAATGTGCATCGGCCCCGGCTACACGGTGGGTTTTAGTGGCATCAAAGCTCGAACCCGCGACTCGACGAAGACCTCCGCTAGGATAGCACCATGACTACTCCACAACTATGGCCGCTAAGCTACCGCTGCCACATTGTTGATTATCTATCAATACTGAACTTGCAAGATCTCTCTCTCTCTCTCTCTCGAATCCCTTTTAACTCTGCTAATGCTAGTTTTATAAAAACAATAAAATCTTAGTTTACCTCCTCACTCGCTCCAATTCAATCACTGCTTGCTTATAACAGATCCAACTCCTATTACTCTAACTAAAATCTGTTTCTAACCACTTCAAGATCTTTCGATACAGATGATTAATTATTATGATTCACTCTAATTTACAAACATCAATCAGATTTGTCTCCCTTCTCCTTCGGGGCCGCGGTAGCCTAGTGGTCAAGGTCGTGGATAGCGGCTGGCGGTTTTCGTTCAGTCGCGGGTTCGATCCTTGGCCACCAAAGACCCGCCGTGTAGCCGGGGCTGATGCACGTTAAATCTGTTCGAGGCCCAAAGTCCTCCCGTTGGCGTGGTGTGGATGTTAGGAGAGGGGGGTGCCAGTTCAGGTGTCGTCCTCGTCACTTGACCGTGGTTCAAAATTACGAGGTCCGTCGCCAATAGCCCTCGTGTTGCTTCTAGTGCGACGTTAATAAAAACTAAACTAAAAAACTCCCTTCTCCTTCCTTTCAATTTTATTCCGATTATGTATCACTATCATTGTCACAATTAATTACATTGTTAATGTCACAATTAATTACATTTCGTATCTTCATCTAAATTACTTAATCACGTTTCATTTTATTGGCAGCAAGTAGGAGCTGTAACTGTATGCGATTCAAAATACGAAAAGTCACCAAGGTTAGTGAAGAAAAAATGCGAATAACCTAACGTAAAATATTAATACTTACGAATTTTAGATTAGTTTTTTGTCATGTTGTATCATATTTTTTTTTTCAAATAAATAATTTCTCTCGTCTTTTATTTTTAACCATATTATCACATATTTAATTTTTTTTTTTTTATTTTTTTTTTTTTTTTTTTTTTTGAAAATTTTATATAAAAAACTCTACAAAGAAAATTTTGTGAATTCTAATAACTAATGAAAAATATAAGCGTCACAGTTTCAATGTTACATTTGAATGTTTTAAGTACCTTACACTTTATATAGTTTTCTTCTGAACGATTTCCTTTTAAAATCTTTCTTAAAAAAACAAAATTAATATGAAATATATTATTTAATGTTCACTAAATAGAAGCTTTTAAAAATTCCTGAAATTCCTGAAAGAAATTAATTCTTGAAATTTAAAAGCAAAGGTCACGGCTCAAACTTTCTCTGAAACAAATCAGCTTTCAAAATAATTCTTAGAACTCCCATCTACTTTTAAATTTACAAACGAAGCATCTTATGATTGAATTCCAAATGCTACCTTTAAGGCTCTTATCATATGAAGCAAATTAATATTTCTAAATATACGTAAAAAGTAAGAATTTTCCTTTACTTGCTGGCATCAAAAATATGGTACCAAGATAGATGCATCTGTGTAAAAAAAGAAATAACTCCCTTTCATGAATGGAATTAATCTTTGATCTTCAACTCAACAGAATCTCTGGTAAATAACGCAGAGAGAGAAATTGAAGCACGTCTTAAGTAATCCAGACACGATCCTCAGGAAAAATAAGACTTGGTATAAGGAGATCTTCAAAGTAGTAGGACCTGAATCTTTAATACCAAATAATATTGAAGCATGAGACTTGAAGAATTATTGAAGGATGAAATAAAATGAGAGAGAATGTACGTAGCGATTGCTTTATTTCATTTGTTTTCTTCTATAGAGATGAAAAGATAGTACTGATTCTTTTGCTAATGTGTAGTTGTGGACTTTGGGATACATGTTTTTAAAGTTTTATTTTTGATGGTTTACTTTATTTAAATATTGGAGGTATATGTATTAGCGAGAATTTTCGTACAATTTTATTTTGCATTTAAAATAATATAATTTATTTTTAATCAACATTAAATGGTGCGTTTAATCATTTCTATAGATACATATCATACTGAATTAATTATAATTAATTTAAAAGCAATAAACTAAAAAAAATCTCTGTAAACAAAGTTAAAAAATATCAACTATAATGCTCGTTTATTATTTAAGGCATATAATTTCACTTTATTTCAATGAAGTGTAATAACGAAAATTAAGATTTTTTTTTCTTCAGATTAACAAATAATGCAAAACATTCTTATTTTTTATGGATGCATATCTTTCTTGACATACTAGTCTGTTTAAGACATCATTTTGAGATCTTTTGCTTCAGAGATAATAAATTCGATCTCATATGTGATTTCTTAAGCTGATAATTAACAAAATAATTCGAAAAGTGACGTATATATATATATCTTATAAAAGTATATAAAGTTCGTATTATATATATATATATATATATATATATATACACACATTTTATTTCAAAAAATAAGCTTTTACTAATGTTTAAGGGCATTAGTAATATTTTGTTTTAAATTCTCGAAAAACAAGATAAGTACATCTTAAATTCATCTATAATTTCTAACAAATATTTATACAACAGTCTTACAGATCCTAAAAATAAATTCCGATTAATTAACTTAAAGGCTGTTTATAAGAAGAAGAAAAAAGAAAAAAAATGCAGACTGTAATGCAACAAAAAAGTTTTTTTGATATCTGTTGTGACATGCGGATTTAAATGAAATAGAACTTAAAGCAAAGAAAAGAGATAACTTTAGAGGTTGTTTTTATAGTTTATGAAATAGAAAACTTTAAAATAAATATGTTTTGCATAAAAAGAAAATATTCATTTAAACTCCTTTCTAGCCAAATTAGTAATATTTTAGTAAATTGTTTTTACATATTTAGGACATTCTAAAGTTTCAATAGAAACTTTAGATATTTTTTAATTTATAAAGAACAAAAGGATTTTTAATGTTTTCGTATTTTTGAAAGATAGAACCGAATGTGTGTGCGTACGACTTTTGAACTATTTAATTATTTGAAATAGATTTCTTCTAACACTTTAATACTCATTTTGCTTACTTTTCTGTCTATAATTTATCAATTGAACTATGCGTCACTGCAAATTGCTTAGACGTCATGCATTTTTTGTATTATAAAAGCGTTTTGACAACATAATATAAAATATAAAATTTAGCGCATCTTATAAAGAAAATGTTCTCTTGTGTTTAGTACGCATTTCAAGTTCTTCATAAGCATCCAGTCGGTGTAAAATAATTAACTATGCAATTAAATTTGATGTATCCTCAAAAAGTTTTACATTTTAATATTTTAAAATAATAATTTAATTTTAAAATATTATTTTCATCTTTTAATAGCAAAAAATAAACTGTTATATATATATATATATATATACACATGTAGGATGTTTACATTTTGAGACGCCTTCCAACACTAGAGGGCCTCGAGCTGGAACTACTTTGTGACTTCTTTCCAAGGGGTCTACACGAGTAACGGCAGATGGAAGAGTGCGACCAACAGAGAAAGTCAATCTGATAGCTCTTTAATATGTATAACCAATAGTTCTATTTTAAATTAGTAAATACTGTACAATAATATATGGTTTAATTAAATGTCATCTGCTAAAAATCCGTTTTGTTATTGAATCCAGAAAATCCCTAGACATCTTTAAAACGAGCCATGAACCCTATTTCTGTAGTTAGGATTCTACATATATATATATATATATATATATATATATATATATATATATATATATTAGACTTCCTTGTGTCATAAGAGATAAATATTCATCCTCTGATCGTAAAACTGATACGTAAGTCTGATGGATTTGTCGAAAGATGCAAAAGCCAATGAAATCTGCAAGGATCTTATGTTCCTCACACTGCGAATCACTGTGAACCCAGATTAACAAAGAAGAGCCGAATATCTGGCAGATTTGTATATTTAGAAATTACAGGAAATAATTTTTTTTTTCACTTTCAGAAGAATTATGAATTAGAATGCTTGTGATAAAATATTAGTGTGTGTTTTTAAGTACAATTTTCATATTTAAAAATAAACAAGTGCAGCTTTTTCTACTATTTTATTTTTGTATGAAAATCTGTACCTTAATCTACACTTTTCAACATAATTACCTCCACTATTAAGGCCTTCATTATATCGTACAACCATCATCTCTAATATATGTTACGCAGAGAAATCATGCTATTCCCAGCCACATGAGGCGATGAGGTATCGGGTTCGAAGGGCAACGTGTGGACTGTCATTGTAATGCTACAAAACAATCTCTTTACTAAGCATGCCATACTTTTTGTTTCAAATGCACTACGCATGTTAGTTAAAGTATCGCAATATGTTTTTGAACTTCTTATGTAACCTCGAGACAAAAAAAAAAAAATGCACATGCGACATACCCTGCCTATCCAAAACACTCTGTTCATGATTTTGCTTGTTGAAATTGTTTTGAATACCTTCATTCCCACCTTTAAATGCTTTCATCAGTTTTTTTTATCAGTCCATCTCTCATTGTGTTTTCTCCATCCTTTTCATTTATCTGTTGATGAATTTTGGCAGCTTTCACGCCTTTTACATTCAGAAAAAGAATCACAGTGTGTATTTTCCAATCGGCGTAATTTTCGTGTTAGGCATTTTAAATGTGCACAAGCGAACACAAACACGGACTAATGCTTTCCTCTCGGCGTCTGTGATTAGCCATGAAATATATGTACTCAGTGCATCTGCGCGGAATGGCGACAATAGCTCTGTAGCTGCCATATTTAAAAACGATATTTACTTAAAAGTACGCCTGATACGAAAACAAAGACATAGGAGGAATCAAAATCAAAAATTGAATTGTATATTTGTTTTTATTAATTAATACCAACGAAATATTTATCCGCATTACATATTTAAATTCAATTATTTGTTTGTATTATATATTTTAACGAGCTATAAAATATATAATGCGTGTTTATCAGAATTTTATCTTAAAAGTTTTTCATACATAACTTGCCTTTAAAATAATTGTTGACAATTTTAAAAAATATTGTCCTCTTTATATAACATAAATTTGCTCTTATCACTCTTATAAGAAAGTCTTAAACTACGCTATCTTTTCAAAAAGGAATCTCAATTGATATTTAGTATTCATAGCAAGAAGTCTGAACGTAAACAACCAAAGTTCTTTGAAATATGGGATATTTAATCCACCAGCATATGGAATTATAGGTGAGAGTAAAATCCTTTCTCGATTTTATAGAGCTAAGCTTCACGCCATTTTTGATGGTCATATCTTCGGATTTAAGTCTAATGCATCCTATAACGTACTTCACCTTATTATATTATCACATTGCCTTATTTCTGGAGCTCTCAAATAATTTCAAATGACGTTATTTTCCTTTCATATAAATACGCGTTTTAAAGCATTCTATGCAAATTTTATGTTTACTCGTTCAAGATTTAAGTACTCGTGTAAACTCTGCTTTCTTAGTTGTAACTAGAGAAGGACCTCTGATGTGTCTCGACAGCATTTATCTTAATTTTCCGCTTAATAAATTGATTGTTTATTTTATTACTCTGTATTTTTAAGCTGTCTACAATTGATAATCCCCTTTTGCATTTCCTAAGTTTTTATTTATGACATCAGTATTACTGGGGATTGCTAAATACCTTTAAATTAAAAGTTTCAAAAATTTGTTTTTAAAATGTTACTTCACTGCAATTTTTAAAATAAGCATTAAAATAATTTAAGCCACCTTTGGACAAAACCAGTAAAACTAACGAAAAAATATTTATCAAAAAAAATTAGTCATCGAAGGAACTATAGTCGTAGATATGGAAATAATAAATTGTCTGATATAGAGGAATGATATATTCCCTCTTCCATGAAAAAAAAATATTTAAAACTTTCCTTGCAATGTTACGATTCTTCTCTCTTTATTTGTATTATCGTCAATCAGCTGGAATATTTGAACATGAATTAAAGTAAACAACGTTAAAATTATCTACTCGTATTATTACTTCAGAAAAACAAAAACATTAAAGAACCTTTTTGTGAGTTTTGAGATAAGAAAAGAAAAACCAATAATCCCTTATTTTTTCAATATAATGAGAGAAAAATATCTCGAAAACTTAAAAAAAATCGGTAGTTAGTTACGTATATATACAATGAATATATACTCTTCTCTACAAATCAGGAAATAAGTCAGAAAATAGTTAAGTGCATAAAATCTCTCTCTCTATCGAGAGTTATTACGATTCTCAGAAATTCTCTTATAATTATTTGAATCTTAAGCTAAGCGATGTAGATATCGAACTATCATAAAACATAATTTTAATGCAATGTGATTATTTGTGAGAAATTTAAAGTCCTTTTATATCAGTTAATCAAAAAAACTTGTATTGATCAAAAGAAAATAAGTAATAGTTTTTGCACTGTCGAAGACTTCAATTCTGAAGATTTAAAAAATATAAAAAAAAAGAAGTTATTATTTTGAATTTGCGTTGGTTTCCCCCTTAAATTCTGCAGCATGGGAAGAGCATGGGAAATAAGAAAAATGTATGAAGTATATAAGATGTAAATATTGTTTTCCAAATATCTCTGAAAATTATAATGATTGATTGAATGGAAATGTGATAGTTTCAATTTGAAAATTATTCAGATATTAGTCTTCTTACGTTACGACTGTAGGTGAAAAACAACTGATAACTGAAATTTCATTTTTAATTCAATCTTATAATAGATGTAGAATTATTAGTGTGAAGGAGTAACATAAAATCATATATTTGTAAAATGGAAGAATAATAAAAATCTGCTTTTGAAAAAAGATAAGTCAATTATTTTGAAAATCGTTATTCTGAAGGAAGAATTTCTGTTTTTTTATTTATGGAGGATAATCATCAGACTTTTTACATGCCATATAGCACGAGGGTCGTTCAATAAGTCTTTAGAAAAAATAGAAAACAAATTATTTTAGGTAGTTTTTTTTTTTTCAACATAAGTTCAATCACTTTTCCAATCTTTTAAAATAATCTAAAAAGTAAGATTTCGTAAGGTCCTTAAAAAAAGGTATTTGTTTGAGCGATGATCTCTTCGTTCGCCTTGAACCGTTGACCACCGAGCTATATTTTAAGTTTCGAAATAAAAAAAAAATCATCCGGGCCAAATCCGGTGCACACGGTAGATGTTGCAATATTTCGAACTTTTATTCCATAATTTTAGCCATCGAAACTGCACAGTTGTGTACCCATGCATTGTCTTGTTAGAAGCGGATCTTTTTCTTTCTCAAATCAGGACGTTTTATTCTTGATTTTTTCCCTCAACCTCTGCAATAACGACGTTTAATACTCTCCATGTATTGTTTTTCCTGTTTGCAATTAATCGGTGTAGATTATTCCGCATGCATCTAAAAAAAGCGTGGCCTTTACCTTGCCGGCCGATTTCACTGTCTTTGCTTTCTCCTTAGTCCGTTCGCCTTCAAATTCCCACTGTTTTGTGTGTTTGTTTGTCTCTGGAGTGTAATAGTGTATCCACATTTCGTCCACAATTATGTATCGACGCAGAAAAACGTCAGGATTGCTACGAAAAAGAGCCAAAATAGACTCAGAGTCCACCACACGATTGCGTTTATTTTCTACTGATAGCAAACGCGGCACCCATCTTGCTGAGATTTTTACACGATTAATATTTTGTGAAAAATTGAAAAAACTGTATCTTGCTATATGTCAGTGTCCTCAACTATTTCGCGCACTTTGATTCGTCGAACACTCAAACCCATGTCGTGGATTTTGTCAATCATTCCTGGAGTAGTACGTTCATCTTTTGTGAATGTACTACCACGTTTGAACTCATTTAAACAATTATAAACAGTAGCTAACACAGGAGCAGATGTGCCATGAACAAAGCTTGGCACTCTTTTGGCGTAAAGCCTTTCAAAGCTAAGTGGTTAACCACCGTTCGAAATTCACTTTTTTTCCATTTTTCAAAAAAATACGTCTTGCTTCATTCAACAATAAAAATAAATCCAAGCGAGGGAGATAACTGAGACTTAGACAGCTGTCGAGTGAATTATAACGCTTACTAAAAACAAACTATTTTCGGTGCTACGAGTGCCATCTCTTGGATTTTCTAATGACTTTTTGAGCGAACCTAGTAAATCATTGTATCCTTTTCATACGCTGCGATAAAAAAAAAAAAAATAAAAATAAAAAAAAAAAAATTGACTCGAAAATAATAAAATTATATGATGATTGATTTTTGTCATATCAGTCATAAATATGACAAACATAATGATGAGTCAGTCATAATGATGAATCATCTTGGGAAATACGATTTTATTATATTAATTACACTTTTAAAATATTAATTATAATCAAAACTTATGATTGATTTCCTGGAAAAAGTTAAACTGGGAACACAAACATTTTGAATTTAACGCATATTTAAACTTCTGAAAATTCTGTCGCTTGCATTTTTAGAAAATTTGTTGACAATTCTTTTTTCTTTTAAAAATGTAGCTGTTCTTTGTTTTGAGAGCTGTAAACATAAAAAACATACTTTTTCAATTTAGTTTTAGTATATCGCTGGTAAAAAAAAGGTAAAATGCCAACAGAAACTCGAGAGTAAATGTTGCAACAAATTCGCAATATCTCATTTGAGTATAACTATTAAAAGGAAAGAAATTACTTATTATAACACTATACGAGTAGCTTAATTGAATACAGAAACTTCTCGTATTGAATAAGAATAAAAAGCTTAATAATTTTTTTTATTTGCTAACTAGATATTATAGTTATCATATCATAAAATTACTTATTTACTGAAATTCTGAAAAAGCAACATTGTTTTCCTACTGGTGTTATTTTTTTAAATTCTCATTTGTTGTTATCTGAACATTAAAT
>BMAW01067047.1:531134-640831 GCA_019974015.1 Nephila pilipes | reverse complement strand
ACCTTTTTATATTGAAATCAGCTTGATTTGTTTAATTTTTAACATCTCGTTAAAGCAAGAAAATTAGTATTCTTTTAGATAGATGTTTACATTATGTCATGTATAATATAAAAAAGACATATGTAGGATCATATTAAAGAAAACTTCCATCAGATATACTCCGAAGTATGTAACATTTTATAGAAATTTTATAGAAATCGATGTACCTAAAAACGATATTTTTTCATTTCTGCAACACACAATATCTCCATATGTAGTATGAGATATTGTGTTTGCAGTAATGAAACATTTCGTTCCATATGTTATGCATTAATGAACCTAAAATTTTTTCAGACATATTTTTCAAATAAATATACATATAATAGACTATTTTTGAGGTTTTATATTGCGTAGAAGTTTTCTTATATTGTAATAAAGTGAACACTGCTATGACTTTTAAAGAATATTTCAGAATTCAAACTACCATAGCTTCCTACGTAAGAACTTTATTACCAAATAATTGTCTATTCTCTAGATAAGTTTATATTTTGTATTATTCATTTTACAAAAGATCAATATATTTTATTTTTTGTTTTACCATGTTTCGCGGAAAGTCTTAATTTTTTATTATATTTATATAAAATGCCCTTTTGACAATAAAACAAACACTAACAAAGCTTTTCTTAGATGTTTTTTTCTAATTTCGAAACTCTATAAAGTCACAAAATATGCATTTGTAGACAAAATTTAAGTTAATTTAAAAAAAATTTCTTTGAAGGAATTCTGTTACCTTAAGTAACTCTAAATCAAATCCAAACTTAAGACAAAAAGGACACATGTATTAGGTTTAATTATCCAAATAACTACATTTAGTAATTCAATCTAATCTTCCATTTTCAAGAATATTTGCTGTCAAATAAATTTCTAAAAAGAAACCCGAAAAGAAAAAAGATCTTGAAAAATGTTGATAAATAAACTTTTTTTATGTCTCTCAAAAAATCTTACGAACTATAAATCTATTAGCTGTTTTGTAGATCAAACATAAGACATCGCAAAGAAAGTACCAGCACACTGCATCATATCTTTCGACTCTCTAAGCTTTTGTCATACTTCTATAGGTAAACAGGGGAAAAAGAAGACAAAATTTCCCAAGGGAGTTTTCGGAACGTACATGAAAGGTTCCGAGGAAATTAAATGAAAACCCAAAAAGCAGTTGGAGTGAACAACAAAGTAAGGTGCCTATTGTTTTTAAAAGAAAACTTTAGTTTCTCACAAGACAAACAAGATGCTTTCAGGAAAAGCTCTCACAAAACGAATATCCAGAAAGTGTCTGACTTCACTTTAGAATAAAACTCATTTTGTGTGTATGTTTGGTAACTTAATTTGTCAAAGGGGAAAAAATATTCAAGGCGGAAGAAGTTTTATGCTTATTTTAAAGAAGCCAAATATATTAAAGTAAGTATGATTATCTAAGAAGTATGAGGGTCTTAAGTTTTTCCTTTTTTCATAAATTATATAAATTGTTTCACCTAAAAATAGAAGTAATTACATTAATATCTTAAGGTGAATTTTTATGTTATAAATAACTTTTACAACTAAATTTTGAATAATTTTAAATGTATCACATTTTAAAAGTTAAAACAATTCAATTTACAGCTCAAAATGCTAAATGTATTCCCACTCTGAAAATAATAATCTCATGCATTAGCCAGATTAAATTTTTCGTTTATAAACCCCGAGCTATTCAAATCCTGAATTTAGTTTAAGTTCACTTCTTTAATTTCAAAAGTAAAAAAAAAGATATTCAAAAAAGCTTTAAATAATGATTTTCAACAACTAAATCATGTTTAATTAATATTTCAAAAAATGCTGTACAGTAAATAAATCAACATTATTTTCATATTAAAAATGTCTTAATATTTTTAAAAACAAATTAAATGAAAGGAAATAATAGTTTTAGAAATTATTATCTTTCACTAACTTTTACCTAAATATCAAACGACATTTTAAAAAAATGCATTTCACTCGCAATAACCATCTGTCAAACCCAATTAAACACCGAACGATATAAAATGAAATGCATTTTGTAACAAAAGCAATAGTATTTATTTTAGTATAAATGAAATTAAAAAAAAAAAAAAAAAAAACCATCTTTGTGTGTGTGTGTTGAATTTGCACAATTTTTTTTAAAAAAATTATTAATAAAAATAGATCTATGAACATGAATTAGAGACAAATTATGTGTTTCGTGTTAAGTCAATAATTTCGCAGAATATAAAGGAAAAAAAGGTTTTCCGGAGGCATTTTCCCGGGTCATTAATTTGGTTTCCCATTTCTTTTCTACGAAAACGAAACAATGCTTTTGTTAGATACTCCACAGAGATCTATATAAACACAAATATTCTTTTCGCAAATATCTAAGGAAAAGTATCGTATTGATCCTCCAATACAATCAGAAGTACTTCTGTTTCATAGAAAAAAAAATTTCTCAATTTTCATTTAAAATTTGCAAACTATGTAATTTACTAATTAATTATTAAACCTCTTTACTCACATTCAATATAACTCTTCAATGTTTTTATAACAATATTTATTTTAGATATATGCCGACTTGTTATTTTTTATTTTACATTTTATCTAATGGCAACTGGATATTTAATTCAACCCCATTTTTCTTAGCTTGTCACTTGCAAACCTTGAGTTGTCAACAGCTAAATTATACTATTAAAGAAAGTTTACAAATTCTTTTGATACAAAAATTACAAACTCTTTTGATATAATATTGAAATAAAAAAAATTGAAAACGAGCAAATAAAACGACAAGGATCAAAAGAGATGAGTAAGACATAAAAATGTATAATTTTCAAATTTAAATTCACAATGAATCTGGTTCTCTTTTTTAATCGTCATCTAGATCATACTTTCTGTTGCTTGAATTATAAACTATTTGAAATCGTAAATTTTGAAGTAGATTGTAAATTAAATGGCCGCCATCTAGAGACCGGTGTTGTTTTCGTCGAATCTTTGATTCAAGCTCTGATGTCACTAAAGACCGAGCAACGTGGCTGATGAACGTTAAATCGGTCCAAGTCCACGCGCTAGAGTGGTTAGCAAGTTTGGAGTGGAAGGTGGCTAGCTCAGGTGTCGTTCTTATCACTTGACCGAGGCTCAGAATTAGCCAATAGCCAATAGCCCTCGTGTTGCTTCTCAGTGCGACGTTAAATCCCAATCACATCGTTACTTAAATTATATTATCTAATTAATAAAAACTTCAAAGCTTTTTTTACTAAAAGCAAAATAATTCTCGCACACCACAAGAATAACCCGGGTCTTACAGAAGTAACTAAAACAAACTGAATATAAAATAAAAGAAACACAAATTAAAAAGCAAAATTGACGAAATAAATCAACGAAGCAAAAAAATAAATAATTTTTTTAAAAATATGACTCAAGCTACAATATTCAAATCCACAAAATTACAAAAAAATGAGGAAGTTACAAAATCAAATTATGCTAAAGCAGCTTTACTGGAAACAAACTGAAAAAAAATTATAGAGATTAGTTGATTTTGAGAACATAACTATAATTTGACTTTCAAGCGTTTATTTTCTTTATTAAACTTTGAACAAAAAAAGAATAAGATGCTCAATACTTTGTTCAACACCAGCACTATAATTGAAGGGCACAGGTAGAGTCTTTTAAGATGCACTTAATAATTATAACTAGAAAGAAGCTGGGTGATTTTAAAACTTTTATAAAAATGATGGCCTAACAGTCTATTTGGAATTGTCAGTATAGAACGAACTGATTATGTGTACAAATTGTCTCAGAATGAGACAATATTTTCTTAATATTTTTTATCTTTCTTATAAGAGGATATTTGGAGATATTAACTGAGAAATCAATATCTCGTTAAGTTGCAGTCTTAGCCAAGAAATTAGCCCTATCATTTCCAAAAAATTTTTATAACCTCGAACAAAAGCAAAGGCTCAGTGATATCTCTGTCTTTCAAAAATTTAAGAATTTTCTTATTTTATTTTCTACAATGTCTTTAATTTAAGATGAAGCAATTTTAGAGTTTCTAAAGAAAAAAAGGAATCTGAACAACTCAAATACTTATAAACACTATTGTATCTATAATGGCGATGTTCAATTTCAATACCATTATCAAAATTATAAATGCTAAACTAATACAATTATTAATTTTCTGCCATCTGTAAAACAAGCACATAAGAATCTTCCGTGGTAGCTAATTGATCGAGTGGCCCTCGTATATATCATAGAGTGTTATGAGCAACGACTGAATTCTTATTGTAATTTATCACAATTGTTGGAAATGTAGACAATGTGTTTTTTTCCAAGAAAACTTATCACCAAAAAGTCCCAAATATTTAATACTCTCTACTGAAGCTAAAAGATACCATCGAAGGGTAAATGAGCAGTGCTAAATGGAATGTTCCATTTCCATAATCATAACATTAGATTTCGCAGGATTAAATTCTAACTTAAATACTGGGACTAGTCAGAGGCGAGATTTAAGGAATCTTGACACGAAGAAAATTTGTAAAAAGTCCTTGCCCTGGAAATAGGGCAGAAGACCATCAGCGAAGGCAATAAACTCACAACAGGAAAAACTTCGGAGCTTTGAAATCAGATCATTAAGAAAAACATTCCATAAGATGGCACCCGAAATTGAACCTTTCGGACATTCCCTTTCAAAAGGATGAATTGAACAGAAGGAGCTTAATTTCAGTTTGGTAGTTCTGGCTCTCAAAAATCGGAAATAAGGGAGAAGATGATGAGAAGTCCTGTGTTCGTCAAAAAGTTAAAAACTCTAGGCCCCCCCCCCAACATAATCGAAAGCACCTTTAAAGTCAAGAAAAATTAAAATAGAATGAAAATTTTGTGTTACCCTTATTGAATAACCTCATTTAGACACAAAAAGGCGTTCTCTGTGCTCTTTTGAACCGTAAGTCCATAATTATGACTAAACAAGTAATATAAAAAAAATAAGTCAATTCCTATTTTAGTCAACAAAGAAAAATTTTATTTTAATTACTTTTTATTAAATTATTTAATGGTGTTTTGCCAAATGTGGCTACCCTGGTCCGCTTCGCGGACTTAACGTTCAACCAAAAAAGATCGCCAAGTTTGGCAATTTTTGAAATCACGCCAAGTGGTTGGGCTAAATTGCATTTTCACCAATTAAATTTAATTAAATAAATTAATATTTGAAAAAATGTATTAACATCAAGTGTCATCCCCTACAAGTTTTAAAAAATGTATTTGAACTTGAGTGGATGAATAAAAACTATTTTATTAACGATTGAAAATTTGAACAAGATATATATAGAGAGAGTGTGAGCTAATAGTAGGAATTTAAAAAGTATCATCTATGCACAAAAACCAAAAATTTCTGTTAACAATCATTCCAGGCACTTTCCGGAGATAAGAAGCAAACTAACGCATCTGATGTTATCTAAGTGAGGTCCTTTAACTTTTCATTTCGGAATAAAGATCAGATGAGCCTTTTCCAGACATGGGGATAATTCTCGATATTGAAACAAATGTTATATATAAATAGTTTATGAAGAAGAAAAAAAGGAAACGCAAAATAAAATTTCTTTACAATTTCATGTAAAATAGAATCAGGACCAGCTTTTGAATATTAAGCTTTATATTGGAAATTGCATTGTTCACTTCCTCATGAAAGAAGGATAGATGCGATTGTGAGCAAGGAGTTCGAGAAACCTGACGAAAATACTTGTGGAAGTTATCATATTTTTTTACAATCTGCGGGAAAAAAATTTTTGAAGAACAGCGCCATTTGTCTCTTGTAATAATTTAGTGAAGCTCCCATTTGGAAACTGAAAATCCATAATCTCCACTTTTTTCATAAAATTTACTTTAACTCGGAAGATGTAGATTTCCCCCCCCCTCCCCAAATATTATGAGCATCAGTTGCAGAAAAGAATTTTTCTAAGAGGTGAATTTTGTATCTAAAAGCATCTTATTATATTTTTTCTGTGTAAAAGTATTTAGATTTAAATACTTCCCTCAAAATTGTATTGCGAGAACGTTGAAATTTGCTTTTGGCAGCATCCACTGTTCTTTGCATGTAACAGATTTCAATGGGCCACCATGGTATGATGTGAAAATAGCGTTTCTTGGTAGGCATTAGAGTAATAGAAACCTGAAAGAATGGATTAGAAGTTTTCTGCTGTGAAGTTTGAGGAGGAGGCTGTTAGAGTAAGTATTGAGAAAATCAAAAAGAGGAGGAATATGAGAAGAAAAAAACGCATTGAAAGGAATCCAATTGGCCTTCTTTGCATTAAAAATATGGGTCAGTATTAAAAAATACAGAAGTGAATACTAAAGTTTCAAATTTTTCATCAGATTATCAGATAAAAAATCATTGTCTGAGAGACTTCAACAGGTAATGTCTTGAAGTAAGTCAGTTTCAAAGACGGTGACTTCAATGTTGCTTTAACCACAGTTAGTCGGAAAAGAGCAAATCCTTAATCTGCATTTATTATAAAAAAGATTATTAGAGAAAATTTAATCACTTAAACTGATTCTACGAGCATCGGAAATCGGGCCTAAGCGATAATAGAGATTAACTATTAGCATCCATTTCCAAAATCAGTATCTTAAGATTCTTATTGATAAAAACTTGATTAATTTTATAAATATTAGCGTCGATATTTCTCTAGAATTCAAAGCAATAGGAAAAAAGGGTAAAATCTAATGCATTAAATCTTACAACCAATGCAACCATAGTGTAGCCCATACTTTCTAATCGACAAAAAGGGAAAGATCTTTTGAGCGAATAATAATGGCTGTTTCGGTATTCCCGGAGTTCATATCATAGAAGATTCTATGACTGCTAGGTGAGCCTTTATAATAGTACTCTCGAACCAGAGTACAGTCCGTGTTATCTTGCTCTATTTAAGATGAGCTGTTGCGTAGCAGATATCGATTGGCGAAGATTTAATTGGGCAAATTTTAAGAAATCTGTGATCTGGTTTATTAATTATAATAAATTCTAGTCAAAATTAGATGTCGCATAAAATTGTGACTCGAGCAGCTCTTAGGAAAAGGTCTGGGATTAATACTGATCTTCCTTGAATCATTTTTAGTTTTATGGATGAAACAAATGCAGTTTATGCAAACTTCAGGATTATTATTCGTAAAGTCTCTTCCTTTATGTTTTTGTGAACAATTAAAACATGCCAATGAGTTTATACCCTCAGCAGCATGGTGATAGTAACCAAGATAATTAAAACTTTCACTTATGACAATAAATTTCAAAATCTTAAGGGCGTTTTTTAACTAATATAATATATTTTAAAGAATATATAATGATATATTCTTTGACTGTCTGTTGAACTTGAGTTAAAAAGGGAAATCTAATAATCAAAATGTAAAGAATTCATTCAACATTAAATTTATATCAATGTAAGAATAAAAAATATTTCTATTCTTGTGTTATCTCGGCCTTTTATAAATTAGAAGAGAGTATGCATTCTTATCAAAAGCATCTTTTGTATCTTGCTTTGGAGATCTTCACCGAAAAAAGAAAACTTCTTGTAAAATATAGAAGTCTAAGAAAAACAAGAACATTGTTTTTATCCATCTCAACAAAGCTCTTGACGACAGAGAAACGAATTTAACTTATTCCCGTATGTTCGTATCTGATAGTTTCAAATTCTTAACTCGATACTACGAGAAACTTTATTGTTTCTATAAAAATAATCTGTAAACCAATGCAAGATCTCGTTTATTATACAACGCATAGAAGGGAAATTAACATAAGAAGTTTTTACTGTTAGAAATATACAAAGCGATATAACTCAATTTTACACCAACACGGTTTGTGTGTGTACGGTTTTTTTTTTTTTCCCTTTTGAGATCATTCCATATTTTTATGTAATATAAAATTATATCGAAAAATATTGCATGTAGACAGAGCATAAATTCATGATATATTTTTTTATAAAAACACACACATTCTGTTTAAAGAAAGCAATAAAATATTCTGCAAATGCGTCATTCATTATAGATTATGTAAAAGTGGGATTATTTTTACGATAAATAGAATTATCTTTTACGTTGATGTACAGTGAACAATTGTATTTAGGATTAACAACTGCATATTAAGTAATTCTACCTTACACTTGTGTGTTTTGCATAATACTAAATACTACTGTTTCTTTCCAACATTAATAATGAGATCGTAATAAGAAACATGCGTAATTTAATTACCATCATTAAGTCCGAAATGAACTACTCGAATGGAGAACTTTAATCTTATCATGTTCATTATGGCATATTTATAAGTTGGTCTTAATAAACGTCTTCACTAATGAATAAAGTCCTTTAATTCTCACATTGAAATTTGCCCGTATAGATTTTCTTTCCTATTTAGATAAAACTATAAATGATTTTTTTTTGTTGTATTTTTAAAGTGACTTTTTAATCGCTAAGAAACTGACATTTAAATAACAACCATATTTTACCCAAAAAACTCATTACTGCAGAAATAATGGAATAAAAATGAGATTCTTTACATTTTTAAACTGTGACATCAACCTTTCAACGTTTAATGGCTTTTATCGACCCATTTCTATTATTTATTTCATAATAGCTCCCATGGATTCTATAATTAAGGTATCTTATTTTTTAAATATTTCTCAAATAAATGAAGTTGTTCAGTTTATACTTTTTAGACTTAAACAATGTTTTTTTTAGCAAAATAAGAAAACATTTTTTTTATTTGACTATCTCTAATCCACCCATTCTTCGCCAACACCTTAGAGATAAGTGTAAAATAAATTTAGTATTCCTAATTCTGTTTTTACGCGATAGATGTGGCCCCGAAGAATACATGTAAAACAAATTCGTGTAAAAAATATATTGCCTCCATAGAAAAATAGGAGATGGATTCTAATTTTAAGAAGTCAACAAAAATAGTAAAATAAACCATAAGTGTTCCAGTTAGGATCTTAAGCATTTTATTTCGTAAAGATTGCACAGTATCTTACAAAGTAAAATATCATTTTTTTAAAAAAAATATTTCAATTGCAATCAATAAAACAAAGGTTTTTCAAACTATAACTTCAACCATTCACTGAATTTTTCGCAAAATTAATAAAAATATGTGTCACACGCCTTGTTAGGCGTGTGAAAAAATACGAGTAAGATAAAGAATAAAGATTTAATCTTTGGTTCTCATTCTCATCATTCTTCGTTTTGAGGGGAAACCATTTGCTTAAATAGTTTTTTTAGACTTATTTTGATATGTGTGAAAACGTTTTTTAATCAAATGAAAACAAGCATTGCAGGTGTTTTCATTTTGAACACCAAACTCAAAATGCACACAAAGCAGAGAAAATCCATATTGAAGTTATAAAATTAGGGAATTCACACAAATGAAAATCGCGATACATTCCTTGTTTAAAATATCGCATTATAAAAATAAAATTAACGCAAAATTGTCTTCATAGAATTTGAGTCGATCGTGTTAAATAAAATAAATCGTATAAAAGATAATTAATTTTTCTTTTAATTTGTGTTATTTAAAATTCGTGAAAAAGAAGTACGAATCAAAACAGAATTGGGTGCGGTTTTAGATTATTTGAATTTCTAATAATGCTCAATAGATGTTACTTGATAGAAAAATATTTTACTCATTACAATAAGCTCTTTTTAATCCGGCCATTTCGTGACCCCGGCCATTCCGGAATAGCGAGCGCCAATATAGTTTTGACAATGATACCAAAGATAAATCCCTTCAAATAAATTTAAACCATTAACATATACATTTACTCAAATTCTGAACCTATGTAGATGACGCAAATATCTGACCAAGTATTTCGTCATTCTGGCAACTACAAAGTTAAATTCAAATACTCAACCTAAACTGAATACTCTTGTATTGATTTAAAAAAAAACGCACGAAAGTAAAATTAATGCAGTACAGTAGTTGTTAAAACAAGTTGTGGTAAGCTACTCAAATGCTTACACTTTTTTGTTTTGTTAGCACGTGGAAAACACTTGTTGAGCTTCAAGAACATTTTGCTGTACAGTGCACTGTATGAACATAAATGTAATATTTTGCAAACGGGATATGTCATACAAGAAACTCTATGCTGAAATAAAAACTAAGAGTTACAACAAACACTGGACGAAAAGGTGAGCAACGCGCGCTGTATCGCGATCTGATGGTCAGGATCAACAAACTCACAAATCCATAAGGAAAAAAATCCGAAAACAAATAGTTCGATCGGTGTGGATTATAGAATGCGTCAAACCATCGAATACCGGATCACAGAGCGCTTACCTTACTGGGTTTTCTATCGGTTATGACTCGTGTTCGTTATGGAGCGAATAAAAACTAAATAAATAATCCTCCTTTCCTAATGCATCCTGAAGACAGAGTTTAATGAGAAAGGAAATATATAATTTCATATTATATCAAGTACTAGAGATAAATTAACTGTTGCGTATACAAGCAAATGGGATCTAGCGGATGACTTGTATGTTTAATTTACAATATTTACCTGGCTTCTATGAATGCGTCTGTTGTCTTCATGTATGTAAATTTTTTCAGTGAAATCAAGTAATACAGAAGATGGGTTTTTTTTTTCTAAAAGAATTCGGAAAACAGCTAATGTGAAGAATGAATTTTCATGCAGAAAAACGAGATGTATTAATAGAAGCTAGGTTAGTTATATTGTGGAATAAACCTACAAATAATTTGCTACATCCCATTTGGATGTATATGCAGCCGATAATTTATCAGATGTGCTTCAATTAAAGTAGACGGTCTTAACCTCGTAGAAACATTAGGATGAAAAAATATCCTAGTAACAACAAAGAAAAATTACCAATCGCAGCAGTAACGTTAAGATACCTAAAACAGAAAAGTGAAGAGAGTGCGGTCCAAAGAGAGATCGACGAAGTGTGCTCGAGGTGTACACAAACGTGGAATGCTTCCTACTTAAATTTTCTTTACAAAGATTATGTAAATGTGTACAGTAAAACTTATTTTTATAGAAAAAATATATCAAAGATAGTGGAAGTGTAGCATAATAAATTTATAATTAAAAATTTGCATTACTTCCCAAGCTTTAAATACTTAACATCGATTATAAAAACAAGGGACGGGTGGGGGGGGTATTGTGATTGTTTTATCAACACCTCAATGGAAAGTAACACGAGGGCTTTTGACGACAAACCCCATAATTTTGAAACTCGGTCAAGTCATGTAGATGACACCTGCAATGCAACCATCCTCTCCAAGCTTCCACACCACGTTTATGGGAGGACGTGGATCCCTGACAGATTTAACGGGCCTCAGCTCCTCTAATCGGCTGGTCTTTAGTGGCATCAAGGTTCGAACCCAAGAATCAACGAAAACAACGTCGGCCAAGAGTACGGGACCATGACCACTTGGCTACCGCGTCCATATGGATGAAGGAAAGCAAAGAAAAAGACGGAGGAAAAATTATAAAAGTTATCAAAAGTATTGGTTCTAATATTAAACACAAAAACAAATAAGTAAAACTGTACAAACTATTTGTTTTGGCGTGTAATAAAAATAAGCCTCACGGATCCTAATCATACAGGCAAACTCAACTTTTCAACTGGGTAGAAATGTTAATAAAGCACCAAATCAACAAAATGATCAAGAATTCTTCTTTTCCTGAATGAAATTATAATCATCGTAAAATTGTTAAAGAGCTGATGTAAATCATACAAATGTACTGTTTTCAAAATACCTTTTTTCGCGCCGGCAAAATTAAACTATTTCAATCCAAGCATTTGCTCCTCGCTTCCCGTTTTAAAGCTCAAAGAATTTATTCTAATCCTAAAACTAAACTATAGGAAGTCAGAGAGAAGACCAGTTTAAAAACGACAAAGGAATAATTTCATTAAACGTTTGTGGATAACTTCTCTTAACTAGGGAAGACATAAGAAGGTTTAAATAAATGGTGCTGGCGTCACAATGACGTCATGACACCCGACGGCAAACAGCCAATGACGTCACCGCCCTATCGAATCACAGATCTTCGTTTTGTCGCTTGAGCCAACCAAAAGAAGCGAAAATATCCGATGGTGGTTTCCCTAGAGATACAATTTCTCGCTCTGATGTGCTGCAGTTAACAGTACACTGTCTTATGTACTTAAAGAAAATCAACAGACATTTGTATTTGCTTCTAAAATCTCATTTTGCAGTTTTCACTTTAACAGGCTTTTTTAGCGAAAAACGTTTTTGAATTTTTGTCTGCAGTCTACTATTCGAGAAAAATCATGTAACTTGAATAAATGAAAGATAAAAGTGCGAAAGTTATTTTTCTCCTCATTTTGTTTTACACCTTCGCGAATTTTTCATTCAGTTTTTTTCTTTGAGATGTTTATTTGAAAATGAATGTTAAAAATAAAGCTCCACGAAAAAAATACTTTTTCCTCATATGAACTTCATATGTATTTGTTTGCTTACTTTAATTTTTTTTAAATATTGTAAGAAAGCAAAGACATTTGATGGAATAAATATTAATTTGATGGAGCATCATTGTTGATAAATATTATTTACTATTTGCTTGATTTTTTTCTCGAAAAGAAAAATCAGAAGTACTTTAAAAAAAAAAAAAAACACTTTCCGCAATGGTGGGAAACAGAGTCTGGGAAGGAAACCGATAGCTTTCCTCGGATTTCAACTAATCAGTGATTTTTTGGGAATAGGGAAGCTGTGTGAGATTCAGAAGGAAAAGTTATATTACATTTAAAGAAAAACAAATAAAAAGTTTAAAAATTTAATTTTTAAGAGATCGGAGAGAAATTCAATTTATTATATGCAAGTATATATAAATTCTTTAAAGTAAAAAAATATTTTCTGAATACATTGCTATTATATTCTGCTGATAAGGCTTCTCATACACCATAACATTTTCTCAAAATGTCACTGTAAGGCTCATATAAGCGTTTCAATTCGCATCAAATATATTTGATTTTATGACGGTCACAGAGAACGAAACGTTCTCTGCATTATTCATTTCTTGTCTAAAAGTTGATTTTGGAAACAGACATTAAGGAATTTTAAGTAGGTACATGAACAAACGAATGAAATATAAATCAAACTTATGATTTTTAATTATTGAGTGTATCACTTGATGGTGTTTTCATTACAGGCAAATTTGGACATATAAAGACATTACTTCTATTAATTATTCAAAAAAAAATTTGGTTTGTTGATTGTTTTGTTGCCATTTCGTTTGGAAGCAACACAAGGCAGCAAGCAACGGATTTTGTAATTTTGAATCTCTGTCAAGCTCGGTCGGCCTTCTCTATAAAGGGGCCTGGGTGCAAGAAACCATTTGGGGTCCTAAATTTTTGTAAAGTAAAAAAAAAAATATTAAAAACACTAACATATATAACTAATGCATGTTTATTTAATACGTGATTTGTTTTGTTTTTGCTAATACTTTAATTTCTTCAGAAAAATTATAATTTTTTGAAATTCCTTTTTCGATGCTTAATATAGCAAGTGTATTTAAGCGTTCTATTTCGAGCATGACTAGTCAGTTTAGGGGTAGGGATACTCGTTAGATCCCCGAATCAAATAACAAAAACTAATCATTTGCATCATCAACAATTAGTTTGAAGATTGTCGAAATTAATAGATCTACTATAATAATGCTTACGATAAAATTAACTTTACTTCATACTGACAACAACAGGAATATTGTCAAGTTTTCGTGTCCAAGAGTACATTATTTTAGTTCTTGATCATGTTAGGGTCCCTTCAATCGTGGGTCACCGGTGCATAGCATCCGCTGCAAACCCCCAAATAACCGACCCTGCTGTCAGGTGACGAGGTCGAAACTTGGACAATCACCAATTTCTCTTAACTTCCATGCCATCTCAATGCGAGGATTTTGAGCATCGACATATTTAAAATGCATCATTCCCTCTACTCAACGGCTCTTTAATGGAAATGGAATCAAACCATCACAAAGAACGTCAGCCATAAAATCGCTTCAATAGCCTCTCGACAACTGGGACCAAATTTTACGGAGGTAAACTAATTACGACTTAAAAATTCTTCTCAAATATATATTACGTATTGATAAATGATAAAATGAAATAAATAGGTATGTTTTACTTTACACACAAAACATCAAAACATTCCTGAAACTGCAATGTAGCTTATTGGGATTTGAGAACATTCGCATATAGTAGAGCATAAAATGTAGCATTTAATATCATATATCACCACAAAAATTGTAAGCAGTTTATTATTGAAACTGCAGAACTAGTGTCTGTAAAAAAAAATCTATAATTAGTATTATACATTCTCATACTGACAGACTGAATATTCACGAACATGTAACTGTTCTGCAGCTGATGTCACTAAAATGTTTTGATCTATCTCCGAATAAGATGACTACTTTAATCATAAATATCAGTCACGTAACGTAATCCTTCCATCCCCTGACCGAATGCTTTCGGAGAACCATTATTCGCATCGGCTTTCTCTCCGTGGTATGACTCCATGATGAAGAAACGTGTTTGTAAGCAAGCCACGATGAAGGGCTTAGATGTAAACATATGTAGTGAGATAAATATACTTTTCATAGAAATTTCTGATATAAAATACATTTATATTGAATCTAAAGTAATATTCAAACATTTTGAGATAAAAGAAGGATAGGTTTATTTTTTATTAAATGGGTGTGAAAAGACAGACAACTCAAACAAAAATACTCATATAACTTGAAACAGATCTTAATAAAGAGAATCTCAAACAGAGATTCAAAATTTCATAAGAGGATAGTTATATTATGTATAATCTTGTATATAAAAAGTATACATAAGTAAAATGTAAGAAAGAAATCATAGTTTTTTAAATATTTGTCATGTATTTTAACAAATTGCAAAAGAATCAGTTAAGTAAAATATATAAAGAGAGAAATTGATATACTTAATCTATATCTTGGGAAAAGAGAAAAAGAATAATCTGAAAAATAAATCAAACAGATTAAAAAAAGATTACAAAAACTTACATGAGAATCCATGCAAAGCAATAACATCACACAAATATCCTGCTTGCAAATCAAAATTATCTCGTTCAAGCTTGAGCAGGAAATGTGATAATACTCTCTACCAGAGAGAAAGAATACCTATGCAAGAAAACTTGCAAAGAATTTAAAACCAAAATTAAAGCAAAATGGGCAAAAAAAAGAAGAAAAAAAAACCCACGAAGTTTAAAAATGGAAGAAAGCTAAGTTGCATAGTTATTATATATTAAACTGCACTTTATAAAACTCATTGATAATTCTGTTTGCAATTTTTTTTTAAATTAGTTATTAATCTAATATTACATAATTACACAAGTCACAAGTCTAATATTACATAACACTTGATTACAAATTACGTTTCTAAAAATATTCTGGTCTAATGAACATTCCCATAAGGATACTTTATGAATCACAAAGGAGAGAGAAAAAGGTCATTTTTCTCACATAAATTACTGGAAATATTATTTTCTATTTTTTTTAAAGAAAATATTAAAACATTTCGCTTCATTTATATTAACATTAGTTTACTATTAATTTAAATACTCTGGATAAAAAAGATAAGAAAGATTCAACATCTTTATTATTTTTAATATGAAAGAAAATAACTTCATAAACTATTATAATAATAATAGTTATCTTCATAAAAATGCTAATAAATATTAGCTAAGCAATTATTAGCAGGCTCACCTTATGGTATACTTTTAATCTGTTTATATACCTTACTATTATAAATAATATATAATTTTCTTTTAAGACTAACACAACTATACGTAATTAAATTTTTCCTATGGAATAAGCTTATTAATATAAAATTTCTTATAAATCTCTTCTTTATAAGATCCTCTATGTCAATAGAATTAAAAAGATATTCACATTTGTAGCTATAAATAGCATAAATCGGTTTTTTATTAATATATTTGACATTATAATAATATTTCTCAACTTATCTATAATATTTTGTACCATTTTTTTTTTTTTGTAATTATTTACCAGCAGCAGTAATATATGTATTCGAATCATTAATTACTTTTCCAAATTAATATATATGTGTGTGTGCGTGTATGTATGTATATATACTTTAACATGATAAGGGTTCAATAAGTACCTGTTTTTGACGACAGATATCATTGCTGAAGCATATTTGATGTCACTTTAAGCTCTCATCTGTTAAATGGAGTAAAAGCAATTTGACGTTTGTCCGTAATTTTGCTTTAATTGTTGCCAATTAGAAATGTCTTTGTCGTTTTGCGTCGAGTTGTCTTCTTCAATAAGACCTGAATGCATCATTATGCTTTGAAAACCAAGCGTAACAATCCAAACAAAGAGTTGCATGTAGTAAGTCTGCTCCAACGAGAGTGAAGACAGTCTCATCGATCGGAAAATTTATTCGACTATTTGTTAAAATCTACATATAGAAAAACGAAAAATGACCAAATTACCTCATTCCTATTTGCCCTTTCTTGCACGGGTACTTTTTGAACCACTACTACGATATATATACATGTGTGTGTGTGTGTGTGTGTGTGTGTGTGTGTGTGTGTGTGTGTGTGTGTGTGTGTGTGTGTGTGTGTGTGTGTGTGTAACACTCCTTAATCGATGTGTAAAAATCCATTTATTTATGATTCCAGGTTTAAACAAACATTCTTTTTTTCCACTTGGTGTTTATTTATTTTTGCTAGAGAGAGAGGCGAGTAATAAATAAGAAATGTGTGTATTGTGATAAAAGCAGAGGTGTCTTCACCAAGATTATATCAGCAGAGAACGAATATTTACCATGCATGATAATTTATTATAGGGGGGCTTCTAGCGATATTTCCAGTTCACGTGGTAACTCCCGTGGTCTTTGATAAAGGTATTCCGAGGGATTTCCCTGACGTCTGTCAGTCTGGTAGGGATTATTTCTGACAGGTTTATGATTACGGTGAAGTGGATTCAACAGATTTTATGAGTGCGTGATCGCATAAATTAAAGAATAATTTGGAATTGAATTAGAAAATAGGAATGAACTTCTTTCCTTTTGAGTTAGAAAAATTAGGAAATTAATATATATATATATTTTATTATATTTTTTTTTAACATATATATTATTATTATATTTATATATATATTATATATATATATATTGTATATATGTGTAAATAATATGTATGTATATATAACATAAAGCAATTAATTTATCATTTAAAAACACAACAAGGAAGAGAACAATTAAAAACACAAATCAACAAAAAAACAAAAAAAACATTTATAAGAACTAGTAAAAAGTTAAAACTGAATCAAATTTGAATTTTGAACCAAAAAGAATAATCAATTCGAATACCCAACAAATATATATATATAAGAACCTTTAACGAACAATTTGCTTGTGAAATTATTTTTTAGAACTGTAGTTCTTTTGTAAGAGTTCGAAATCTTTCATAAGTCAGTGCGGTTATTTACCACTATCCAAGCGATAAATTCGTCGTCGCTGTTTTCAAATCGAATAGTAGCGAATTTTTCGTCACTCCAACCTACTTTTCGAACCTCACTTCTTTGTCCGACGGAGAACCGCTGGTCCAATAAAATGTCTGCATCTAAGCCTTTTATAAAGAAAAAGTATTGGTATAGAATTGGCTTACATCAAAACATTGCAGGTCTCAAGTGAGTTTTCCTTTCGGAAAATAGAATTTCTCTCGAGACTCTTTCAACACTTTGTGACTAAATTCGACATTTGGAAATGATGGTGTTACTAGAAATTTCTACTTCGCAAAATAATTTATCTCAGTCTTAGTTCAAAATACCGATGAAATATTAAAAAGCATTTCCGAATTTCTACTGGTTAATCGAGGAATATATTTGGAGATATAAATATCAAACAAAGACTTCAAATAAAATTTATTGATACATCCGAAAACATTTGATGCATTTTCTGCCTTGATCATGCCAAGATTAAAACCAAAAAAATTTGAAATTTATTCATGTTTATTCAATTAAGAGATATTTCCTTCACCGATTGTTTTAAAAATCTGTTTAGTTTAACTTTATTTCCTGTAATTTTCCGGATTCTTGTTTGAATAAAAGTGAAAATAATGCATCAATCGATAGTTGAAAAAAATAAATTTTATCTCAGTTTTACTTTATAATCCAGCTAAAGATTAATGAGACATTTTATTTATTTAAATTTATCTTACTTTGAATACGCTTTATTTTTACTTTAAACATTACAATAGAAACGAATATTTATCCTTTTCCTTCGTGTGATTTTGAGATTATTATTCTGATAATAAACAGTGAAAATAAGAATAAGTGCAAAAAAAATCCATGTAAAAAGTTTAATTAGTTAATTATGAGTATGAAGCTATTGCAAACCGTATATGTTATTTCCTTCATGGGAAAAAATTGTAATTATTTTTCATTCAAGTCTTTGATTAGATCATTAATGCAAAAGAAACATTTTATTGAACTCGTACTTGAACAATGCTTCTGTACAATATGCATAATGAATAAATTTATCCCCTATTCAGATTTTGTATGCAAATAATCTTCGCCGAATAATCTTTTCTTTTATACGAAGAAAATATTAATGAATGGTGATTTAAAAAAAAAAACTACACTACTTCTGTTATTCTTTTAACAAATATATATATATATATATATATTTATAAATTCTTCTTCCAATTTTTAAAAGTATTTTTAGCTTATGGTTTTAAATGAAACTAACTATTTGTTGAAATTCATTATTTTTCTTATTTGTATAAAGTGTTGTTACAAAAAATATCTGTTTTGCTTTTAAGAAAATATCCAACTTTCACTGCATTATTAAATAAATACCAACAATAAGATAAGACATGCATATCATAATAACCATGAATTCAAAATGTGACATGTATCTATAAATATGTGATCCATGCAGAATTTAAATTAGTTACGCTTCAGATACATATTAAAGCCAAAGACTGAAGGAAACTTAAAAGCTGGAAATACTGGAAAATATAACAAATAGAGTAGTCCTTGCTGAATCTTTTGAATAATATGAATGCTTAGAATAGTTATCACAAAATGTTAAAAATATATAGAATAATTTTTACGAACAATATAGATTTATTTAACTGATGTAAATGCAAAATTTAATTAGTAATATCATATAACATTAAACAATGTAAACTTGCTTCATCAAGAAAGTTTCAGATTATAAAATTTATGTAAGAAGGTGAATTGAAATACAGAAGAAACATTAAACTTTCAAATCACGCGCAAACGACACGAAATTCTGGAAGATAAATTTTATTCATCAAAAAAATATCATCTCTAGTTGTTATATTTTGAACTCCATTGTTGCACTAGGACTTAGAAAAACTTCATTGGAAAACTATACATAAATACATATTCTCATTTATTATACATATATATTCAGTCATCTAATAGGATTCATTTTAATATTAAAAAAATCAAAGTGTAAACATTTAAAAGAAAACGCATAATGCATCTTGAAAGCATTTCATATTTTTCATGTGAAAACCAAGATACTTTTCGATTGTATTTCAGAAAAATGTTGAGGTAAATTTAAAGACGAGGAACTTTGAAAGGTTAGTCTCCGTGGTTTGATTTGTTTTAATTTAGAATGATTGACTTTTTACTTCATCTGCATATGACAGGCTATTGATGATGGACCTAACTAGTTATTTTGCAGCTCGATCGAGTCATGAAGAGGAACATGTTTCTAAGCTGCGCCGTGTGAAGTCATTCAAATTCTCAATTCTACCAATAAGATCCAAGTTAAAATTGAGGTTTTGTTAATCGTCTTATTCCTCGCAGTAACTTTTTATTGAATCGAAGCTCTGACTCGAGGCTACGCCGTTAGACCACTGTTAAGAACATGTAGTAAGATGTTGGAATGAATAACGATGTGCAAACTTAATCAGCGTATACGTAGAACAAATAGTTATGGTATTTTTTTTTAAAAAAATAGCATTGAATATACTTAAAATTCCAAAGTATTAATTGACAGAGGATGTAAAAATTAATGTATCTAATAAGGAAAAATTACTTCAAAATTAAGAGAACATATATTGCCACATTAATGAAACGTAGTGATTGTAATTCATACAGAAAAAAAAAAAGAAGTTTTAATCTTATCATCTAGATGTTGAAAAGTATTTCGATTTAACTCTCTATTTAATCTGGTGTCCTTTTCGAGGTATTTTCCTTCATAGTGTAAAGATATAAGAAAAAATGTAGATAAAGTAACTGAAAAAAACGTAAAGGACATAATGAAGTAAGGAAAAAAAAAAAAGAGTCACACACACATACACAGACCTTTTAGAAGAAAGGAAATTGATTAAAAGGTCATTCTTAATGCAGCTTCCGCTTCACTGAAGATTAATCTTCGGGCACAACAAGGTCTCGAGAATTATGAATAAATGCTTGAATTTCGTATGAATACAAAATATGTTCAATCAAACATTTCTCTGAAAGGTAAAATTTATTTATTTTTAGATATTTAAGTACGAATTAGAATTGTCTTTTTGTTAATTACAATTTTATCGATTACACTTTATATTTTGATCATTTTGTAAACTATATGTATATGTATTTTTTTTTTTAAAAAAAGTTATTTTTTACTCATGATAATCGGAAAATGCAAGATAAATCATATTCTGTTTGACAATAGTTTTACTGTGTTCCTTTTATGTTGTTGACTGTATTCTATTCTTATTGCTTATGATGTTTGAAATACATTTATCACAAGTGCTCGAACCTTTTAATCCTTTCGCTTATTAAATAATTAAATGAATTTTTTTTCTCGATATTTAAGAGCGTTTTGCTTTGCTCAATTCGAAGGTTGTTCAAAACGCACTCATCTTAGGAAATGAGAAATAGAGTATTAAGAATAGAAAATTGGAGTAACTCTTTGAAGTATTATCCAGAGATCTTTCTTTTCCTTTTTATTTGTGTAACATCCCTCGCATCACGAAATATAGTTGCCTTAACTTCTTCGGCCAATGAGATCACCATCTTTACCCTTTTTTTTTTATAGATTCCCCGAAAATAATCTATTGTTCTGGTTTCCCGGTGTATATTCAACACCGGGAACCCAAGTCTGTTGATGATGACAACTAGACGCAAAATAACGTCGACAAATCGAATTGGCAACTGTCAGATTTTGAATGAACAGGAAATGGGTGCTGAATCAAATTAATTCATAAATTACTGTCAAGTTTGTTTGTTTGTCAAGGCAACACACAAAAATAATAACATCAGCTTGTCTTAACATCGCCATTCAATGTTAAAATCAGGAATTTTTTGACCACTCTCGATTCTTTTTGCAAAAATTTATTCTTCAAAAAGTTCTTACTTTATTAATAAATTCTTAATAACTTTAAAGTCTTAATTATTTTAAAAATTACTTTAAAAAAAATCTTCATTCTTGAAGCAAACAACAAAAAAGCACCAAAATAAAGCTTCTTGGTGCATTAAATAAATAATTAACAGAGTAACGTAATTAAAACGTTTGATTTCTGCTCACAAAATTAACCAATTAAAAGCTAACGGAATTGTATAACAATGTTTTTTCATGAAAAAGATTTTCGTTTTGCAACTAATTTAGAAAAAAAAAGGGAAAAGTTAGACGCAAATTTACTAAAATAAACTCTACATCCTGAAAAAAATGTTTTAAACTGATTGTGGTTGATTCGCAAAAGACATTTACGTAATATGATTACTGTAATTGTATTAATTAGTTACTCAAAGGACAAAAAAAAACTTTTGTGAATCATTTCTCGATGTTTTTTTATAAAATAAACTCGAACATCAAATGTAATTCTTTAAAAATCAAACATCAATAATAGCTTTGTTATGCACACACTTAGCGGAGAAAAATAAGGTATTTAAGTCTCGAAAAATAAACTTCTTTTTTTGTCTGGAATTTAATCCAAATGGCTAAAAGCGGTAGAATGCTTTTCAACAAAGAGAAAAAACAGACGCCGATATAAAAAAGTTTAATCAGGAAAATGTTTGCATTAAAACTAACCAACCAAAAAGGCTCTTTTGTTTCACAGTTCGTTTACTTAAAAAGACCATTTTTTTTTCTTTATTTTATTTTTCTCATCCAGAGTTTTACAATAAAATCTTAGTGTTATTTTTTTTTATTCTATTGTTAAAAAAAATTATTCCATTGGGTGGTCAAAAATAAAGAAGTATTTGAAAAATCATTGAAGCTCTTCTTTATTCGATGTTTACTTGATACTAAGAGAATGTAAAAATATCTCAGTATCGTAAACATGCAATAAACTCCTTTTTATGAGAACAGTCTCGTTGGAACTGAACGGAACTAAACTTTAATAAACTGCAGGACGGCGGAATTTCGTATAATTAGATTTACATTTTATATGGTATTGGGAGACAATATATTATTCTTTATCGCACACATTTTTTTTTCTTTTTGTTTTCAACATTACGAAATAAAACTTTTTATCTCTTCTATTTTGAATAAAAGCATTAGCTGAATTTGGATGCATATAACTGCGTTGTAAAATGAACATTTTTCGCTATTCTAAACTATTTTCCGCATAAAATTACTTTAAAAATGGTGGTCAATTTCATGGTATTTCAAGTTTTACTGTAATTGTTGGTTTTTCAAAGCAAAAGACCCGCCGTGTAACCGGGGATGATGCACATTAAATCCGTCATCAATAGCCCTGGTGTTGCTTCTAGTGCGATGTTAATAAAACCAAACAAACAAAATCAATCAGAGCAAAATTTATATATATAGCATGCTGGTGTCTTCTTTTTATGTAAATTCTGAGCTCAAATTTATTTTAAGAAATAATTGTGATAAATATAATCATAATACAATACTCTCTCGATAATCTTGTAGATATCGGACCAGAGAAATGTCATATTACTGGAAAATCACAAATAATAACACATTTAAACAGTAAGAGCTATGCATTATGTATAAATTTATTACAGTGCTGGCAAATAAAAGGTCAAACACATGAAATAACGAAAACAGTAAAAAAGGAATTGTTTTACATTAATAACCTATTTTATTCATTGAAGTAGAAGCCAAAAAATATTTTTTAATTAATTTGTTAGCCAAAGTAAAAACGCCGGATTAATGGCAAAGCCAGAAAGGTTGTGCCATGGGCTATTCATCACTTTCCTTACCAAACATCTGGGGTTTCTTTCTGACTTTGTATTTAAGTTTCCAGCTCCGTCCCAACCAAATGAAGCGTGTACGCAAGTTAGGTAAAGTTTAGGAGTGTAATGAAAAGATGTGAAGAGACATATAAAAACGAAGGAGAATTAAATATGAGTTTTGAGAAAGATTACAGTTGTGATATTGATTGAGGTAAGAGAAAGATTGTGGTGAAAGAAAGGTTGCGATGATAGGAAGATTGCGGTAGTAGAAAGATAGTAAGAGAGTGAAAAAATTGAATAGAGCGCAGAAGTTACTTGAATATCAATGTAATCTAAACCAGGCCAGTTCAACTGACGTCCCGTCCAGCTTAAACCTATGGCCCACAGAGCTGGGTCATCTGAACAAAAATTTAAACTTTTATTGACTATAAAAGTACTCTAGAACATTCCACCATGAGTCATTCGTATCATAACACATTAGTACGGGAAAATCTCAGTACACTGATTCAACTATCGTCACACCTTTTCTTCCACATTTTTGTTCAGAAACAATTAGAAATTTTAGCTCATTTTAAAAAATGCTTGAGTGATACATAATGTATTGTGCGAAATCGGATCGTACGAAACAGCAGCAGCCAGTCTGTCTACATGCAGCAAGCCTTTAACCCAGAAGTGTATGTTCCAGACAGACTAACAGTTTGGTGCCTTTAGGTCGTTCATGATTTAGCATCAGCATTGTATTGTAATTTTTTTTTTCAGGACAGTTTTTTAAATTATATTTCGAACAAATACATTTAATGCAACAAAATATAATTTATCTTAATTTATTGCAGAATATCCTTGATTTCTCTACCGGGGTTCGGATTTCTTAGTTGCTTACTGCGACTTTAGAAGTGAAAGTAGTAGTTACAATAGTTTTTAACATGAGAAATTGAACTGGAATTAAAAGAGTCAAAACTTAAAAGGTGATAAATTGAATTCATCATAAACACGTACACACACACACACACCCGTGTGTGTGTGTTCCTTGTTTATATATAATTACATTACATACACACACACGTGTGTGTACATAATTACATTACATACACACATACACGTGTGTGTGAGTGCGTGTGCTTTTGTGCGCGCTCTTTGAAGTAAGTTAAATACTTTAGAATTGCGATTAGACTGATATTTAAGGTGACAAATGAGTCAGGTAACGAAGATACGCCACAAGAGAAAGTATCGGGTTATATGAGTATTGTGCTCGTAAGAGCTCTATATTTATGAAAAACTTTTTTAAGCTCTTATAGTTTTCAAAATTTCTAAATTGGTTTTGATGAATAATTATCGCAACACTTAGTCGTATTTGAATAATTCATTTTGAAATATTTTCATAGGAAAATATTTTTACTGAGAGCATCTAAACTAATGATTAAAATACATGTCTCAATGCTGATATTATTTAGTTTTGAAAACAGTTTTTATTTTCAATGAGTTGTTTATTTATAAATTCTTTATTACATGAGCCTATTTTTATTTAAAGAATTCTTCTAATAAACAAACAAAAAATTCCATCACCTACATCGTTTTGAAGGGTGCACAACGTTTTGTAAAATCAATCTCTCTGAGCGTTAGGTTTTAATTGAAACATTTCGACATTTTTGAGCTGGAAAAAGAATGGATACCCTCTGAATTATTTTTCATTCCTTTATGTCTCATTGCGCCATTTTGAAGGAAAACTTTGCATAGATTGTTTTATCTTTTAAAGATATCATGGATCGATTTTAGGTGAAATTAAACTAGATTAATTGCCTTGCGCACGGAAACAAAAGATGACGGGTTTATCGGAAATCTATGAAACTAATCACAAGTTTGTCAAAAATCCTTTAAACTAATGACTCAAACATATATCAACCCATGTTATTCTAAGACAAGTTAAACATATTTTGTGAAATGTAAATCTGAATAATTTTTCCATGTTTATTGAAGAGTTAGTAAAGACAATTTTTAAACTTTTGGATTTGTTCTCCAAATTATTTGGAAGATAGAAAACATATAAAAAATTTTAAGGAAGGAACATTAAATTTTCTAAAATGCTGATATCTGAAAACTCTTGTTTGTAAAGAAGTTTTGAAGTGGAGAATGAAGGGGATGCTTCATTTATCATTGTTAAAGTTCTACAAAACATTTTTCATTACAGGAATGAAGTCAAGGTACAAAACTGAATATTGGCAGCGGATTTTGTTCTTTCAAGCCTTAGTCCAATGACGAGGATGATGCGAGAAATATTTCTTCTCGTTCAAATATCGACGTACCATTAATATTTTTTTTACTATTGCGTTTTTCTCAGACCAATACCACCTTTCCCCGCATCGGATTTGGGGACTTTAAATTCAATCATTTAGAAAATATTATATATTTCAAAAACTTTCAGAAAAAATTGATGCTTAAAATTTAATTGCCTGGGAAATAGAATGGCATAAGTTTCGCCATCATACAAAAAAATATTTGTTAAACTTAATAATTCATTGCACCAGGAAAGCTAATTATGACCAATAAGGGAGTAAGAATATGTGGGGAGGGGGGGAATGTAGTTGTGACGTTCTTCCTTCATTATTTAATTCTACTGCCGTCTTTCAATCTAATTAAATAGTTAATAATTTATGTCACAGAATCGCTCTCTCTCTCTCTCTCTAATCCTTCCTAACTCATTAAATCCCAGTTTATGTTATAATAATAAAGTTATAGCTTTCCATAAAAAATCACTTGTTCTAATTCAGACACTTCTCGATAACAATCATTTCCTTAGTACTTCAAAAAAATTAATCCAATCCATGAGATTAATTATGTTTCAATCCAATTTAAAAATATCTATCAACATATCGTTATGCTTTATCTCCCTTACTTTTTTTTCTCATTTCTAATTCACATATGCACCGTTATCTCTAATTCAATTCAAATTACGAGGTCCGTCGCCAATAGCCCTCATGTTGCTTCTAATGCGACGTTAATAAAAACTAAACTAAACTAAACTGTAATTCAATTCACGACATTTCTCATCTTCATCCACTTTTATTAATCCCGACTCATCTGGGTTGGGAAAAAATTGTAAATTTATACAATTCAAATTATCTAAAAATCTTCGAGGTTAATGAAGAGAAAATCTGGAATAGCTCAACGTCTCATAGTTATCTGTTCTCCAGTTAGGGCTAAAAACTGATTTAGTTGAAGAATTTAAAGGTAAAAATGGATCATTTGCATAACTACAATTATTTTCTATGACAATGTTGTAAAAAATTCTAGATGTTGATACTTTAGTGGCTTTAGAACTTCAGTTTTACCAAGTATACTTCTGTGGGTTTCTTGCACAATCACTCACTCATTATCAGATAAGGATATTTTAAATTATCGTTTTTTTTATTTCTTTCTCTTATAGATAACTGCCCGTTGCAATGGGTTGTATCTGCTCTTTCTTCAAGACCCTCACCTCTTATCACGGCAGCCACCTGACGGCCCACCAAGTGACGAGGCAACGCCAACAAAGGGCGCGCAAGCTACAACACCCGTCGAGGGATAGTCCACCTCCAATGACACCTCCGGAGAAAGACCCTGACCGAGTATCCACACCTCCCATTCTGTCGTCCTTGAAACCCCCCATCAAGAAAGCTGGTCACATGGAGGAAGAGAGACTGCTGACATTCAGTCCGCAGAAGCAGAAGTTGGGAGACTGCGGCAAGCAATCCAGCTTCTCCCAATCTAAGTTCAGTACTTCGTTTTCCAAGTCTTAATTTGACCTTGGTGTAAGACCAAGATACTTATTTGTTGAAATTGATGTCTATTCAGACGATGAATCGGGATATCATACTGTCTGTATGTCTCTGGTGACTGTATAGAAATTATTTGTTCGTTGTAAGTTATGATTAAATGTATATTTTGACTATGCCTACCTAGTTCTCGAGATAGAAAGATCACCAAGCATGAGCAATTTTTTGCCGTTTTTCTTTTTCACTTCTGGATGAGTTATGTTAAATAACAATGCAATGAGTCATATTCATTCACAAAAAATATGTTGTTAAAAGAATCAGTTGTTGGGCGATTTGATATTTAATGTAAAGTATATGTTGAGCAATGATTAATCGTGATTCTTCCTTTCTGCAAGATAATATTTAGGATTGATCTCAAATTGTTGAAAGCTATATGAAATACACACACGCATATGTATATATATATACTGGGGCCAAAATTGTGGTAACCATTTGAAAAAGTGCATTTTTGAGGTTTGATGGCTCATAATTCCATTTATTTTAAGTAATTCCGTCAAATTATAAACTAATAGAAAGATAATTGAAGTTTGTTTGATTATCTTTATTTTAATAAAAGTTTTAACCAAATGACCAGAAAAAGGAAGCATAACTTATTTAGGTACTTTTCCTTCATTTGAATGAAGCCAATAAACACGATTGCTTCGAGAATCAATCAGGTGTAGTTTTATAGAAAGGTTTTTTCTCTCTTTCATTTCCAAAGATAAAATAAAATGAATGGCAAGCAGAGTTGACTAGTCACCCAGAAAGTGAAGCAAAATTGCACTATTAGATGAACAAAGATTCTACTATGAAGAAGTTAGAAGAACAATAGGTGCAAACATAATCAAAGATGGCGTTTCTAAATTTTGCACAAGGAGATTCAATCACTACAAAACCAGAAGGAAATTGAATAAACTGTACTACAGAAAGGGGATATTATCAGAATTAAAAACTGCACCTAAATGACAGCAAAACGCCATCTCAGAAAATACAAAATGAAATGGCAGAATGCAATGTGAAGCAAAGAGCAAAATCTGTTCTACTCAGACTGCAGGAAATTGGTCTGAACGCAATTTTTATCTCTTAAAGAAAAGTTGAAAATGTTAAACCGGGATAAAAACAATGGATGGCAGAACAATAGTAAAATGGTGTTTGGAATGACGAAACCAGAGTATCGGTGATAGCATAAAAAAATGTAAGAAGACGCGGAGAAGATATGCCCTTTAATTGCATAACACCCACCATTAATCATCCTATTGATGTTATGGTATAGGATTGTGTGTCAGCAAATAATGTCAATAGAATTGAGTGGTTAACAATAATTTAAATTCTGAAAATACATAAATAAAGTAATCGAGATTAAATTGAAGCCTTTTCACACATGATCTTTTCAAGAATTATACGTCGTTTCGTTTTCAACAGGATTCAACTCCATGTCACGTTGGTGTGGGTGTGAAAAAAGTGTCAATTCAAAATTATCGTATTCCACTGCTAAATTTGTCAGGGAAGGGCTAAGCCCTTAGTTTGATTGAAGATCCGTAGAGCCGACTAAAAAGACTTGTTAGACAGAAGCAATCCGTTCTCAAAGCCCAATTATTTAATACTGGTTTTATAATATAACAGCATCAGAACTAGAAAACTTGGTTCTCTCCGTGGGAAAGCATTGTCAGACCTTAATTGAAGCTAACAGTTTCCCAATGAAGTAGAAATTAAAATGGAGAGAAATATTGTTTTTCTCATCTTTTATGAGTTTCGTTTTTATTTGTTTATAAGCACTGTTCTAGAGAAAGAACTTGTTCCAAAATTATTGTATTATTTACTAGATTAAATCATCTTTTCGTTGATTTATAATTTCATATTACTCCAAAAAATATAAATTATGAGCCATTGAAGCTCAAATTGGAATTTTTTTCAAAGGGTTTCCCCAATTTTGCGCAAGGATTACAAACAATTTTCATCTATTTAATTTATTGTTGCAATCGTATTGACATTATGAACAAAAAGTAAATTTTGGAAATAATATTTTCGATTAACAATAACTAATAAATAATCCATTTAATCAGCCCGAGTATTATTTCTGATCCTTTCACAGAAATTAAAACTTTTCATAATAATTAAGAAATTAGTTTTGATAGTCACTGTAATTATTATTCTTAATAATTTTACAATTTGTATCGAATTTTTCAACTAAATACATAGTTTTAATAAAATAAGTCATTTCTGAAACACGTCACTATAAAATATGAAAGAAAAGTAATATTATAACAAATAATTTTGGTTTTATACTCCTATTTTCCTGAATTAGAGACCAATATACATTCAAGACAATTATCAGTTAGTTGTACGGATTTTTGAATTTTGATACATATATTGAAACAGTGCAACAGGTTAACAGCAATGCAGTTATGTTAATTCATGATACCACTGATAAATTGCATCATTATACCAGTGAATGCATTCTTACTATTAACTCTATTTCCTAGGCAGCTATAAATATAGTTAATGTGTGTGTGATGATAAATAAACATAGAACAAAACAATACTTATTTCTTTGTATAGTATATACTATCCACTGCTTACACCTGCTATTTTAGGACTTTTGTAAGTGATATTATCTGCAATGTGCACGTGACTTGTTGTCTATAGCACATTTTCTGTATAAAACATTTCTAAGTAAAATTTTAAAAATTATATGAATTATCATTAATATTATTTACAATTTTAAAACTTTTTCCAATCTTTATCTATTTATAAATAAAATTCTTCGATCTAGCTCAATATTTGGCTAAATTTTAAGCTATTGAACTTCTGATCATTTTAAAAATATTAAACATTTTATATAAAAAAAAATATTCAATTTTGCTATACTAATTTATTAAGATTTAAACGAAAACAGTTTGCAAAAACCTTTAATATAAATGAAAATTTTATACTAAAACTTTAATTAAGTATACTAAAACAAAGATAATACATAAAAAGATAAATAAAAGCTCTATGCAAAGTTTTGCAAAGAACAGATTTAGCCACCCAAGGTGCACTTTTTTATAATTATTATTAAATTACTCAATTAAATATAAAAGAATTACAGTAAACGAAGAAATATCGAGAAACGGATAGTAGAAAAAATTTTCGATTTTAAAATAAAGCAAACGATAAATTATTATATTGAATGTATTTAAGCTAAATATAATTAAAATTAATACAAATGATAAATTATTAAATTGAATGTTATATCAGCTACATGTTATTAAAATTAAAGCAAACGATAAATTATTAAATTGAATATTTCTTAGCTAAATGTAATTAAAATTGAAGAAAACGATACAAAATTGAAAAAAGATCTGGTGCCAAAATTGATTCACCTAAAACAATAGCCCCTTGGGGGGCTAAAAATTATATTCTCTAAAGTATAGATTAAATCAACTTGACGTACATTCTATTTGTCTTATTTTATGTCTAGTGTTTGTATTTTAAATTAAGTAATGTCTATACTCTGTGTAAAACAGCTTTAATTGTGTATGTAAAATAAATTATAAGATGATTGAAGTATATTAGATATAAGACTTATTTCAAAGTAAATGCAACTGTATAGCAGACTATAACAAAATATTATTTAAAGAATATATGTCAAGAAAATACCTACTTAATAGTTATTTAAATGGAAAAAATTACTGTATCAGAAAAAAAAATTTCAAAAAATGTAAAAGAACTAATATACAATCAATAAAAAGTTTAAATTTTTATCTTTGAAAAAAAATAAACCTTCCTGAAAATTACTTATGTAACAATTACCGGCAGGAAAAAAAATATCTCTTCATATAGAGTATGAAAATGTAGTTTTCTGAAACAAACATTTATATTAATTTTATGTAAGATAAAAAGTGAATTAAAAATATTAATTCAGTAAAAAAACACAAATCTGTATCTTTGTTTAATAATTTTTTAATAACGTTCTACTTCTAAACAAAATTTAACATTATGAACTTTACTTACTCTTACATTATGAATTCAAACTTTTTTAGTTTCATACTTTGTAATACTTTAAAAATTCTCGCACATCAATGTAATAAAATCTCACTTCGACATTATTCTTTAGAATAATTAATTCCTTGATATTTATGGATAGCAACTTTCCTGTTGATTGAATCCCCCTTTACGGTTTTCTCTATATTGATATCCATAACATTAACTAAAGAATATTGTTATAGAGAGATTTTAATGTATTTTATTAATATTCTAAAACCTTTTAAGCGTTTTTTTAATATGTGTAATAACTTCGTTGTACATTCATTTTTTTTCGTGAAGTCAGATTTGGCGATTGATGATGTATATGACAATTAAAATTAACTGATGCCATTTGCAACAAAAAATTTTTATTTAAACAAATGTTATTATTTTTGAGGCAAAGAAAAAAAAGAGAAAGATGACAAGTATAAAAGACTTAACGGCATACATTAAGTACAATAAACGCATAGAATAAACTGAATTGTTTTTAATTACTATCACCAATAACATGCGGATAAACCTCTAATAATTATAAAATATTAATATTAAAAACGATCGTTTCAAGTTGGACTTTTTTCCAGTTGATATTCATTCACCGAAAATGTCCCCATATCTGGCTTAGCTAGAAAATGATTGTATTGCAAAGCTTAGCTAAAAATATTATGTCATGGATATTGTAATTTAATTGTAAAAATTGTTGGTACTATATATATTCGGTGTATTTTTTTTTAATGATTATATATAAATCACAATTATTTTAATTTTTATATTCTATTACAGAGATAAATGTGTAAATGAACTTTTTTGTAACTTCATGTCCTTGTATAATGTTGCATTGTTGCATGCTTTATATGTTATACACCTGTTACGAATTCTATGAAGCTAACCTTAAGGAGAATTCACATATCAGTGCTATTCTGCGATGCACGAGATCAAATAAGCGACTGTGCATCTCTTTTAAAAAATCTCTCTTTTTTTTTAAAATCTAGGAAGTTGCAGAAATTTTTTTGAAAAAAATTATTTCTTTAGAGAAAGCGGATATATCAAGTGTTTTTAACAAATGCTACCATATTTTGAGAAAAAGGAGGCAATAAAAATATGTCGGCATAAAAAAAAGGATGCATATTGTTAGGTTCAAAAGATTGATTTGATAATACATTATGATTATAATAATTACATTTAATATGCTTAACGTATATTTATATTGCTAAGGTATATTGAATTTAATATTCTATTATCTGTTTTTAATTTAATATCCGAACAGAATACCATTGTATACTAAAATAATTTATAGTTTGCTCTTATTTTAATATGTTATTCGATAATTGATATTTGTGGCAGAATCGTCAGTTTTTATTGTTTTTGTAGCTATCACTGACAACGGTTTTGTAATTGAAAATATTTTGCATGTGAAAATAAAACTGCATTAGGAATTTGAGGAAGGTATTTTCTTTTCTTCGAAGTAATTGCTTCTATGGATCCAGGGGTTTGAAAGTACGTTTACTTTAGGCTAATTAATATTCATTTTGAATAATTCTACTTTTTCGAGAATTTAACAGAAAAAAGTAAGAGAAAAAGCGTTAGCACATATTAAAATGAAATCAGAAAAGCCAATTTCATTTTTTTTAATTTTATTTCATTTCTTTATTTTTAATTTTAAATCAGAAAGAAGACACCGTTGCTTTAATCGTATCTTAAAAACAAAATCATACTTCAAATATCACGAGTTGGACTTGAAATTTAATAGTACGTGTTTACATTACTCAAAACAAAATATTTAAATTAAATTCTATGGATGCAAAAAAAATTTAAATAAGATACATTATTGTTTTTCATTAGCCGATTAATTGAATTATTGATAGGTATGTTCTACTATTTTTTTTTTTTCTTTATTATTACACTTGTTCTCATACCTGTTTTAAATTTTTAACAAGTCGCAAATGTAAAATAAATATCGCATATTATGTGGATAATTACACTAATAATATATAATATTTTGATATATATTTACTACATCCAAACTGATATTATATGAGATTTCGATTAAAAATGCATTTTTTATTCAAACCAGACTTCTGCAACCTAAGATTTAAAAAAAAAGAGAGTATTCATTAATTCCCTTGCTTTTATTTTCTTATCGCAAAAAAATGTATTTTTTAATGTTGTTCCTGTCGTAGATAAACCTGAGATGTGTATTGAATGTTGTTTGTCCCGTCCATGTAAAATACTTCCACAAAATATACCCTACTCGTAGGATGTTCCTGCAGAAACAATGTACATAAATGCTTTTGAGCCTTTTTACTGTAATTTACACAAATTTACCCCATAAATATATTTACGCGCACTGTTGAGTTCGCTGCTTTGCTCAAACGTGTTACTTTCAAGAGTGAAAAAGAGTTATATACGTAATTGTTTCTATTTTCTTGAAGCTCTATTTTTGACATGGATTTCATATTAACATTTTGATTGCACTGTCTCGATTTCAGTCTTTTTTGCACTTTTGTTTGATGGCGATGTATTTTTCACAAAAATATCAAATTAATGTAAAACTTTAAAATAAACCATATTTTAATCCTTGCTTGTGTTTTACTGTGTAAATTAATGTCTCCATTCGAATACGCCATAGATCCAAACAGTAACAGTTAAACTACGTGTAGTATTTTCCATAACACTTTAGATGAAATACTTTATGATGCGTAGGGAAATTTTGCATTTTTCTGTACTATACTAAAACGTTTTAATTTCCCAGAGTTATTATAAATGATGAGTAATTCTTAATTTAAATAATTACAGCTAAATCCCCTTTTTTTTACTTTTTAATGTACACAAAAATGTAATCATACATAAATAAGAATATTTAAACTCAAATAAATTTCAGTTACATGTTCATTTTAAGAACGTCAGTTTTCCTCATCTAAATATTTGACTCAATTGATGCAATTTAATTCTAACTTGCCATTCTTCATTGGATTCTGCTAGTTATGATTTGTGATTTTCACAATGATGTTGCAAAATTGATTTAACCTAAGAATCGCTTGAAAATTAAATATTTAAAGTAATTTTAGTGCTTAAGATCTGAAAGAGTTAAATAAAACGTTAACTATTGAAAAGAACCACTTATTCTTCATTTTGTATTTAAAATATTTCTTGTGCAATCTAGATTTTTTTTTTTATTATTATTATTATATGAGTTAATTCAAATCAAAAGGTAAAACTTTTCACGTATAAACTGCTTAAAACAAGAGATATTATGATTTTGAAATAAAACTTTGGATGAAGATAAGTTTTGATGATTGATTTTTGATTTACAGATATTGTTTCTTTCAAGGGCTAATGTTTTCTAGGTAAATATAGTGTGGCGACTTGTGATCGCTTACCACTCAAGCATGCCAACACGCTTATCATATTGAGAATGAACGGGCAGTTCTAGTAAAGTAAACCAGAAGAAATGAATTGAAGTCCTTCTGCTACCGCCATGTACGACAGCACTAGAAAGTACTTCTTTATATAACGGTAGAAGAAGGATATCTATTGAATTAAAAGAATAATTTAAAGGGAATAATAGCCTTTGTTGCTCTATATCCCATACAACCAACCAATCAATCAATTACAGGAAAGCAAGAGATCAGAGAAGGATCACCGAGTACGTTACCCGGCTCTTCTATTTCAGACTTTCTTCTTTATTATTTTGTTGGCTGATCTGTTCCTCAGCCTATATGTTTTCCTTAATTTTAATGTTTTAATAATGTTAATAAATATATTTGTTCTTGTTAGAATGTGTAATTGACAAAAGCCTTGTGTAATATTTAAATACCTTCGGATCTGGAGTGAGTTGGGTGATTCTCCCCCCCCCCCCATTATAGGATTTACAACATGAAGGTGCCCGAATGATATTTTCTTTTTCTCCTTGGCGTTAAATGTCTTTGATAAACATGGGGGGCTCTTTTCTCTGGGACTTCCTAATTACTTCTCTCAATTTTAGTCTCTTCTCAATGTCGTTCCATCGACTTTTACTTCTTTTCTTGAGCTTATGGCCATATTCCCGATAACAGATATAAACGTTTTTCATAAATTAGAGACCGTTTGATGCAACTGTGCCAAACCTTGCCCTTGCATTCATAAACTCTGTGATACCCTGGCTTAAGTACTTAGCATTTGATCCATTGAAACTCTCTAAGCAACCACAGTCAATAGTCAGACAGAAAAATATTGTTTCTTTTTTATTATAATAAATGAATAACCAAAAATAAACATTACAAATGTGAAGCAGTAACTAACTTGTTTCCTTTAATTAATTAACAATTTTTCTAGTCTCAATAACTGCAGAATTTGAACCGATTCAGGAGCAATACTTATACATTGGGTCCGAGTCCAATAATAGTTATCCGACGATCATTTAACTTTCTTGTAACCAATTCGTGTGCAGTGCATTCTCGCTAACCTTTTATCTCTTCTCAGAAGTTTAACACGTCTAATTCTTCTGTATCATCCTTTACTCTCATCAACTGCATTTCTGATACATATATACACTGCTATGCATAAATTAAGGACGAAGTCGAAAAATTAGCTTATCAGCAGACTGAAAGACCGATCAGGAGATTAACCAGGGTGAGATGTGGTAGCACATGCGCAGGTATGCAGTTAGACGTAATGTGGAAATGTCGGAGAGGAATAAGGCACGTCAGCGGTGAAAGCTCAGCATTTCTGGGAAATGCGGTTGCAGCGGTAAATTAGTAAAAACGACGTCGAGTTGTTACCTCAGTCTAATATGTAGAACAATCAATCTATTAGACGACATCTGAATGAATTTACATGGAAAGGTAGAGGAAGGTCGAAGTGCGACAAATGTGGCTGCGGAGTGCGGGCTGACTCACAGCATTGTTTTAGGACTTTTAAGAGAATTTCAAACTACAGGAACAGCTGTCTGAAGATTCAGAAGTGGTCGTCTGTGATCAACCACACCAGCAGACGACCAATATATTGTCCTACAGGCCAAAAAGAACAGGTGACAGACAGCAGGAGTAATTGCTAGACACACGGTACAAGTGATTAGATAACCGATATCACGCTTTACAGTGACTTGGAGGCTACACAGAGGTGGTCTATTTGAGGGACGATCTGTAAGGTCTATAGCTTTAACACCTGCTCATCAGAGAAGGAGTTTTTGTGCTGCCGGAAAGACCAGAATTGGACAAATTTTCAATGAGTTCGAGTACTCTCCACTGATAAGAGTAGCTTTAGTTTGAATAGCGTATTTTGGACGCATACACATTTGAAGAAAGTGGGGAACCCGCAATAACCCCTCCAACATCACCGAAAGAGAGCGTTTTTAGAGGTCGCTGTTTTCTCGTATGGGGAGGCATCGTGCTTGTTGCCGAACCGACCTTCACATCTTCGAAGAAGATTCAATCGCCGGAAACCATTATTACAATGAGGTTCTCCTTCCGTAATTGAGTCTTTTCAGATGCACTATGGGTCCGTAATTCCTTTTCAGGACAACAATGCGCCAGCTCATCGTACAGTCGCTGTCGAGGAGCTGTTGGGCTGTGAGAATATTGAATGCATGGATTGGCCGTCAAGGTCTCCGGTTCCAAATCCCATCGAGCATGTATAGGACTTTATTGGGAGACTCTTGGCAGCACGTAACTTTCCGCAAGTAACAATTCCGGGGCTTCGATTGATGGTACAAGACGAGTGAGCTGCAATGTCTCAACAATTCATTGACAACCTCATACTCAGAATGGTCAGACGATGTGAAACCCGCTTAGCAGTCTGTGGAGATTATATCCCTTACTAAAAGTGTGATGTTTTTGGCTGGGCGCCAATCATATGGATGTTTCAGCAGTCAATCGCATTGTGCTCCATACTACTTTTTCGACGAAGTTCCTTTTTATCTTTTTGATTTCTTTTTCGGTAGATTTTGCTTACATTACTCATGTTTTTGCGACTTAGGGACCTTCTGGTATTATTTGAGTTGATTCGGAAAGCTTTTTCACAACATTATATTGAAAAAAAAAAATCCTTAATTTTTGCTCACCAGTATATAATTCATTTCTGATTTTCATAAGACACCGTTCATTCACAAGGTAAGGTTTTCAAATCATATAACGTCATGAAGTAGCTCAAAAGATTTGTTGAAAGGTAAAACATGCGAGAATCCATTAAACCTCAACTAAACTATCATTGGAGTAGCAATATATGATACAAAATTAAACTATGCAAAGAAGGTGGAATAATTAAATTTTATTCACTATATTTATCAGTTAACAAAAAAATTATCAAGAAAGTAAATCCCATTATCAAAAAAATTAATATTTAAAAAAAATATCAAAAAAATTTATATTTTAAAATGCTAGTTTTAAATAAAACAGGGTTTTTAAATATTATTTCTCAATGACATATAACTTATATATTAATATTATTTTCTTATTTTGCAATAATAAAGGTTTTCTGGAAGCTTAAATTTTTCCCCGAGTGACGTTTTTCTATGTTAACAAATATCTGATTTTTATATGAACTAAAAAACGTAAAAAATTATAAATAGTAATATCGTAAAATAAGTTTCCCTTTATATAGTAACTTTTAAAATTTGAAACAAAACTTTTGTAACACATTAAATTCAGAATATAAGACAATTTTTTATATTTTCTCTGAGGATACGTATAATTCTCAAATTTTTGTTTTTATGTATCTCGTTAATTCTGAAGACGTTTTATTGTAAAGGTTACCTATGCACAATACACACATTTATAACATTTAATTCAATAAAAGGACATTTTGTTTTATAAGTAGTGATTTATGGATGATATTTTTGTCATTTTCTCACGAATTTACAGATTTGCATTTGGAAATTCATTTTGAAAAAACTGGCATTTTTATTTTAAGAATATCCTCAAGAAAACAAGAGTATTATCTAACTTAAGTGAATAATAGAGATTTAAGTGATATAATACTTAGACTTATATGTTTAGTGATATAATATTAGAACTGTATTTTTGTAATTAAAAAATGAAACTCTATATACTTTTAGAGAAGTAATAAATCACTGAACACCTCAAAATATTTATGCTTAAATTTTTTAAAAAAAAAGGCCGGAAAAATTTCTAAGCTTCAAATTTAATAGCATGAAATAGAATGTGTATTTAAACTAACTTTTCTCCTAAAGATCTGAGATGAAATTTTTTTAAAAATTCTCGAGTGCATTACTTAGAAATGACACATTCTAACTATTCTCTAGTTTCTCGTATCTACTATTTGCAAGAAAAGTAGACAGATACTAAAATGAAGGTGACTCTCTGCCCTTAACAACACTTTTTGAATAATACATAAACTTTGCGCTCTTACGTACAGAAACATAAAAATAAAATTTGCATAAATATTTCAAGAATTGAATTTTTAAAGTAAAACTTGAAGTTCGGAGAATTTTTGCCTCACCTTGAAGATTTTAATATTTTAGGCTTGTATTCAGAAAAATAAGCGCAACATACTGACAAAATATTTAGAATTAAATTTTAAATAAAGAAATAAGCCCTTGAGGGAAGAATAATACTTGCATATGTTAAAAGAAGAGAATATCTACTTCCTTAAAAATCGATTTTTCCCCTTAAAAAAGAATATTAGCTTGACTTTTTGAAAGTAAGTTTTTGAACATTTCATTCCATTATTAATATTTAAAGTAACTTATTATCTGAATTCAAAAACAAATTATTACATACAAAATTAGTTCGCGCATATTGATGAAAATATTGTAAAAAATTACAAGTGTATACTCGTAGAATAATTATTATGAACTAATCAATTTTACATTAGAAAATTTTTAATTGATCAAAACAATAATTTGATAAAAGTCAAATTAATTATACAGCATTTAAGTTTACAAACTAAACATAAACTTTACCTACATTAGCTTAATGCATTTTTTAAACGAATATAGGGAGCTTTCATTTCAGAACTTAATTTTACAAAAACGAGGCTCTCATATTTGCTTGAAAAGGAACATTTTTATAGACTTAAATGGATTATAAAATAAATTATGTTAATATTTTTTCCGAATGTTTCATGCAACCAATGCATGGAAAATTATATTTTAATTGGTAACTTAATTTAAGTTTCAAAATTTCATAAGTTGATATATTTATACCTATTTATATAAATTTTAAATAAATATCCATTTTTTTCATAAATAATTCATTTATTAATTTACAGTTCAAGTATTAAAAAAATTGTTTTGTCTAGTTTGATCGTCTGCGTTTATCTTTTAAAACAGCATAACTGTTTTGCAATAAATTAAACATGGAATTCAAATTTATTTTCTGGAGAAAAAAATAAAACAAGGGAAACGATTATAGACAAGACACAAATCTTATATATTTTAGAAGAATAGATGTAAGATAATTAATCCGAATTTTCTAATTTTTATTAATCCATAAGAAATATGAATACATTTTTGAATATGTATTCTAAGTAAGTAATATTACATTTTTTATTTTTTGTTCAGGAAAGATTTTGGAGATATGAAAATGAATAACATTATTTCATACATTTATAACGAAACGATTATAAATAACTTCTTTTTTTAAATAATGAATTTTTAAAAAAGAATGAAAGCTAAATTTAATAAGTTACTAAAGGGATTACTAATTCGAAGGAACTTCGATATTTTTCAAATGGAATATATATATATATACACTTTATAACAATAAAAATTGACTCACCAAGAAGGAGTTGCCCGATTGGAATGAAAATGTGTACGCAAAGACATTGGGACCGAACATGCAAATGATTAAACTTTGGTGTCCTATGAATGAATAGCGGGAGCTCCCGCGTATCGGAACTTTGAATTCAGCAGGTATATGTAAGGAGCGATTGTCTTTCCGATAATCAAAATTTCGGTTGCATTTCGAATGAGGATATCTTACGTGGACTATAACAATATCTCGCCGAAAGATTCGTGCACATTACGTGCAGATGTCAGAGTTTGAAGAAGGTCGTGCTATCGGAATAAAAGAAGCTGGTTGAGCGAATCGAGCAATCGCTCGACATCTGGGGTCGAATCAATGAGGCGATGATACGATGCTGGCAAGAGTGGATCAACAACGGCGGATATCAACGTTGGAACTGCAGCGGTCGACCGAGGACCACAATAGAACGGGAAGATATGGCGATTGTCAGAGCATCTGTCACAGTACCGGATTCGTCGTTATCAACTATCCACCATGTGACCTGCACGCATGTGTCCAACTCGACAGACGACTAAGAGAGCGTTACTCCGCTTACCTCTCACACCTGTATACCGTAAGTCCGATTACAGTGGTGTCGAGCTGGATCAACTTGGAACTGCCCTGACTGGGAACGTATAGTCTTTAGTGACGAGTCCCGTTTCCAACTGTGTCCTGATGACAACTGCAGTCGTGTCTGGAGACGTCCAGGGAAGCGTGGGAATCCTGCCCGTCCCACAGAACTACAATAGGGCGATATAATCAGGGGTGCTATCTTCTTTGATAGCCGGACCCCTTTGGTAGTCATTTCTGACACATGTACTGCACAGCGGTACTTAGATGACATTCTACGATTTGTTGTGTTACCGCTCTCTTTGTGACACCCAAAACATATTTTTCAACAAGATAATATTCTGCCACGCACGGCACGTGTTGCTATTAATTGTTTGTAAGATTTCTCTACACTTCCTTGGCCAGCTAGGTGATCTGATCTCTCTCCCATAGAGCACATTTGGGACATTATGGGACGGTGACTGCAACCATCCCGGAATGTTGACGATTTAGCTGAACAGCTGGAGACAATTTGGCACAAAATTCCGCAGAATACCATTCGGGAATTTTATTAGTCTATGCTCCACAGGGTGACAGCTTGCATCCAGGCCAGATATGAACCAACGTCTTATTGACTTCCTCCCTTTGTAATGGCCAAACTCTGGAGAGCACATTCAATTTTTCTGAAATTTCAATCGTTTGTTTTTCTATATATGCTTTGCACATCCAACAATTTTTATTGCAATCGGACAACTCCTTGGCGCGTCGTTTTTTTTTTTTTTTTTTTTTTTTTTGTTATAGAGTGTATATATATATACATATCAACCTCACGCAAGAATAGTCGGGTGCCCAAAACTTCCGTTACACTTGAAAAGAGATAAAATCTTTAATAAAATACATTATAATATTACATAGGAAATATTGTATAATTAACCTTTTAAAAGTTTGTTCTACCGATTTCTCATCAAAATTTTCTAGAACAGTGGATTTCAATGTTTCCCCATAATGTATCTGTAGATATATCGAAATTCGAAGCTTCTAAAAATTATTTTTAGATCTTGTATTCCTTCCGTTGGTTTAAGCTGAAAGCTTGTGCTTTTTGTTAAAACTCAACTATTCTGATGAGACTATTATTATGTTATTGTTGAATCATCGTAGTTAAACAATATTTTATAACCGAGGAGCTCTTAAGTCTGGTAAGTTCTTAAGCCGAGTCCCATAATAGATCTCGTAAGAAAAGATTTTTAAATTACTTAGATTTTTTTCTGCCGTAGCTCCGGCAGTGTACAATAATTAATATACATTTTTCCGATGTACTTACTCTGTTTCTATTTTTCGATTTCATAGAAAATAAATGTCTGGAGTTATATTAGAAGTCCTCGAATTGTTGTCATTTCTTTAGTATGTCTACAAAACATTTTTTAGTCTACTAGAATTTAAATTTATTTATTTAATACTTTTGAAATGAAAATAGAAATTAAACAACATAGTTTTTAGGTCATGCCTAATATATGCTTATAATTGGGATGGAGAGAAGTCGTTCGAAATTTTTAAGATTGGGAGTAGGATCGGAAGACTATTTGGACAGCGGATTTGAACGTCAGCATCGTCCGCTATGTTTCCCTCATTCTTCCAGAAATACTACATGCGGTCTTTGAAAACGCTTTCCACTTGTTATTGACCAACAAGGTATGCACATCAAGAACGCATCAATGTAAAAAGAAAAGGTTTTTTTTTTTTTATTTTGCACACATATCTTATCATTTATTTGATTACAGTGCTCTCAATCGTAGAGTTCCAATGGATACCATCACATGTGTACATAGAGGATAACGAAAGAACGGACCTGCTGGCTAAGAGAAGCACAAAATCAGATATGGAAGAGATTGTTATTCCATTGGATTCCCTTAAAAGATGCATACGAGAAAAAATCATGTTTAACTACAGCATAGATCTGTCTAATAAATCCAGAGATAAATCTAGGGAAAATATTGCAAATGACTGGAAAGAATTCAGTCACAGATCACGTAAAGAGGAGGTGGCTATTTCTTATTAAAAATTAGGCACAACTACCTAGTGGAACATCTAAAGAGAACAGGCATATTGATCAATAGTTTATGTCCTATCTGCAAAACAGATACTATGAATAGAGAGCACTTACTCGTTTTCCCGGGCATTGACCCCATATTACAACTTGAGGTGATGTTTGCCTACTTTATTGGAGCGCCAGGGATAGCATGTCCTGAAAACTGGAATGCTCCCCCTCTAGGAATTTTTAGTTTTTATAGATGCTTTATTTTTTGAATTTATTCTTTTCAATAATGATTTTATAGATGTTCTGATCTTTGAATTTTGTCTTTTTAATGATAATTTTTTGCTCTATATTTTAAGTGTATTTGTAATTTAATTATGATGTTTGTGCGAGTGGCCAGTTGTTTATAGATTGAGTTTTTGTAGATAGATTGAGTTGTAACTACATTTTAGAGGCGATTAAAATATTAGAATTATTTCGAAATTGTTAATATAAAGAATTCGGTTGGTTTTGACGCTATAAAACGATGGAAAATGAAACAGAGTAAAAACTGTTTTAAAATCATGTTTATATTTCACACTTTAGCGAAAATATTTAAAAATCATTCTAAGGAAAATCAAATTAAACCCCGACTTATTGCTCTAGCGTGTTAACAGTATTCAAATAACAGTATGAATCAATTCTCCACGTTATTTCTTTAAAAAAAATTAAGTTTTGTATTTCCATTTTTGTATTGCTGTACAATTTTTTACAAAATAAATAAAAGTTACAGTATAAGTGAAAAAAAATTTAAGTCTTTTGACTGATTCATGGAATATAGAGCAACAAAGGCTATTATCCTTTTTAAAATATTCTTTTAGCTTACAATTGATATCAAAATATTTCATCGTCTGCAAGAATATTCAGAAAATTTGTTTATTAGCGACTATTTTTTTTCAGAAGTTCTTTGAAAGTAATGTTGCGTTGCGGATCTATCTTGAGTATAATCCATTTAAGTCAGTTTCTTAATATTTTTTTTATTCTTTACATCTGAAAGTAAAATGTGCATTTCATTCATTGATTGTTTATTGCACTTGGAAGAAACACCAGAACTGTTGGCGATGGACTCATATTTCTGATTATCGCTTAAGTGACGAGGACGACACTTGAACACTCCCTACTCTTCCCAAACTCCCACACCACACCAACAAAAAGGTTTCGAACCTCGAAAAATTTGATGTGCATAATCTCCGTTGCACAACGGGTCTTCAGTGGCTGAAACAAGACGGCCATGAGTTTGAGACCATGATCATTCTATTACAACGGCTTGTAAAAAAGTGCAAAGGGAATGCTTATTAACGTTGCACTCGAGGGTTATTGGTGACGAACCTCATAATTTTGAACCTCGGTTAAGTGAGGATGACAATTCCTGCGGATGGCCCCTCTCTCTCCAAATTTCCACACAACGCCACGGGGGGACTTTGAGTCTCTACAGTAAAAAGTGCAAGTGACCGCAGAAGGAATAAATGTAACAAATCAAATGTTTAAAAAAAACACCTTAAAATTGCTTATGTGTTAAAAACGCTCATTTCATTACTTTTTTTATACGATTGAAACTTCATTTACGAATATGTATGATTTCACTTCACATCATTTTCTATTGTTTCCCGACCCCGAGGCACCCTAGTGATCTATTTTTTTTCCATGGGGTTCACTGTGTCTGGTAAACACGGGTGACGCACCCCGAGGTTACCTCTCAATATTTCTCTATTTTCGACTCTCCTTCTTGACAACCAATTTTTGTCTTTTTTTTTTTTTTTTTTTTTTTCAATTTGTCACGTCTGGACCAGAATTAAATCTTTTTTGGCGCAGCATAATCACATCTGGCTCTTGCGCCTATAACCTTTACATTCACTCACTCACATTCTATTGTTTCCCTTGGAAACCGCCAAGATGAAGAAGTGATGAAGGAGCATTGAGCTAGAACTTTATTTCCAAATGAAGACTTACAAACCTACATAACTTATAGCAGCGCTTCTTACGAATGATGAGTTTAAAGCGGGATTAGGACTCGAACTTACTATTCAAGGTGAATACCGTCGATTGCGAAAATCTTATACACTGCGCTACTCCGATTTAACATACCTTTTGAAATAGTTTTTGTTTGAATTATTTCGAGAATATACACGGACTTTATGTGAGAATATAAATTTATGTTTCTTTGTGTGCTGCTCTTAAAGTACTTATAGAAATAAAGAAGGAAACATATTTAATATGACATCTAGCATTGATTCCAAATTACTTCTGGTACATGTAAGGGAATATTTAAAACCAAATTTAAAACAAAATTAAAACTGCTATTATTACAAATTATTAAATAAACTATCTTGCATTAATAGCAGTTGTAATACTGGTAAAAAAATTTACAAATTAATAAATAAACTTATTGTAAATACACATCATAATAGTACAATAAAAGCAAAAAAGTTAAAATAAAAGATTAAACTGTCAATTAAAGAAGACAAAAAGTCTTGTGTGTGTGTGTGATTTTTTTGTTGACATGTTTGTTTAATATGTATCATCATCGTTGTCACTTCACACAGATATCCACTGCACCTACGTAGGTCTCTTAAAAAATTGGTCTCAATATTTATTTTGAAGTTACAATACATATGTGGTTGAATGAATTCTACATAAATTTTTATCATGTTTCCAGATATATCGCTACATCAATAAGATTCCCCCCCCCCATTTTATTCATATATTTATTTTCACTGAAATATTTTTATTTTCAACTTTTAAGTGATTATTTTTGAAAATATAATATCTTGAATTGCGAGTTTTGGAGTCGAATATTCTTCAGCTCTTTTCTGCTATTCACAAATTTTCACTCAACTATTTTGACAAATTGCATTGCTGGGATGATTGATAGTTTAATGAAGCATCATAAAAGTAATTTAATAGCCTGATGCAATTAAATGGTGCAGTTAAATTATTTTGAAACATTTTTTGTGTCATAACATTTTTACTCCAAGTTTTCTTGGGTACCATTTACGTTATTTCAAGAGATTATTTATTAATTTGTTAAAAACCCGACTGAAGTTACGGCAAACAAAGAGTTTTCAAGTTTTTAAATGTTTATTAATTTTTTATAATTTACTCTTTTTCTTTATTTTTTTAGTTGTAGATTTGTTAAAAAAAATCTATGAGCAAAGAAATAGATGTGTAAAAAATGAATCCGCAGAGGAACGTTCAAGTTGCAATGGATTGCTTGCATCTCATGGCGCCACCTATTAGTACTTGATAAATTTAAAAACATGGACCATTTTCGTTTATTTTTTAAAATTTAGTTTTCTGTATCCCATTATTTCATCTTGCTATAAAAATAATAAGAATATGATGACAATTAATACCTTAAGTGTAATACAATAATGCATTTCTAAATATTCATATAGTTATATATTTTAATTGAGTATTTTTAGAAAATATTAAATTAATGACCCAATATCCATATTTTTAGCATTATATATATAAGTGTGTGTGTGTATCATTCCATTTTCTTCTTCCTTTCATTTATATTTAAATTAAATGATGAAATAAATAACATTTTCAAAATTTTGTGTTTTTCTTTAATTTGTTATCGCATTTTAATTCTATTTTTGGATCTAGCATTTTAAAATTTCAATTTTAAATGCGCTTACATGTTAATTTTTCTAAATAATATAATACAGAAAATATTTAGAAAAATTACGTCTTTATAAAATTTCAGAGCAATCAAAACTTTATCTTAGCACTCCAATTTCCCTTTTAGTTTAATCTCTATTAAAAAACAATGCGATATTTTTTTAAAAAAAAAAAGTGAAGGATTGATTCCAATTCCCAACCGAAAACTCAAACGACACATCTTAAATTTACAAATTGTTTCCAAAAGTAACTTTTCAGATTTCCTTTACATTCATCAGATTTTTTCATGTAAAAAAAAACATGAAAATTATTTTAAATATTTAAAAATTTTGTGATTGATTAATTTGCATTTCGCCTCAATTTACTCTCGACGCAAAATTAGCATTATTGTACTCCATTTTAAATCATAATAAACTTTCTAAAATAAGTTTCTTTAATCTGTTTCTATTTTCATAATTAAAAATAAGTTTAAGAAAATAAAAACAAAAAGGAGATCTATTGGAAAATAAATATTAATTTTGTAGGCTTGAAAATGTAAAAGAAAAAAAAAATCCTTTTGCATAGAACCAACCTTTTTTTTCAACGATAATACCCCAAACAAATTACAACATAAGCCTAAAATGAAACGGAAACATTTGTGCTATGAAAAAGAAACTAGAAAGATTACATTCTCTCTTTTATTAATGCCCAATCAAAATTGAAATGAAATCTGTTACTTATTTTAATAAATATAGAAGTAGAGGGGTTTTATTTCTTTGTTATCCTTTGTTACATAATAATCTTTTAATAATTTCATTATAAAATTTCTTTTAAAAATTAGTGTGTTTCAAATAAAAAGCGTGTTTAAAGAACAAAATAATTCTTTCAGAATAATAAAACTGCGAGTATTTCCCCCCTAAGTGCAAAATGCAATGAATTAAACGAACAAATACAATTTTAAATATAATTTTTAAGAAATGATTACATAAAATTTTAAAAAAATTAAAACTTTTTTGAAATGCATCTGCAAAACTAATTACAATATGTCGTGTATATTCATGCATATCGAGACTGAGAATTTAGAAGTTTATGAGGAGTACTGTTAAATATTATTTATTTTGCCTATAATGTTTTATAAACAACAGAGATTTTAAAAAACTAAATAATCTGAGAAAAATAAACTTTTTATAAGCTAAAGATTATGGTTAAATATATACGAGTATTATAGTAATGAAGCAAATAAGAGATGTTGCTAGAAAATTATTTGGATGAAGCTGGTCGCACTGATTGCATTTCAAAATTCAGTTAATCTGTATGGATAACCTTAAAACTGAATGAATAATGCTATTCTATACCTTATTCAGTTTAAGTTATTTAATTACATCCGTTTATTCACTTACTATAAATATAGTAAATTTTAATTAACTATTTGCAATTTTAAAATTCAAAACAATACAGCATTACAGAAAAAAAAGTTTGCTGAGGGGCATAAAAAATAGACTCTCTCTCTCACACACATACACACATATATATATATATATATGTGTGTGTGTGTGTGTGTGTGTATTTATATTTTTGTATGTATCTGTATATTATGTGTGGTGTGTGTGTGTAATTGTAAATTTAGTGATTTGATTCTAATTACATTACATTACTAGTTAACGTCTCTAACAGATATCTAACTTTACAGTCTTTTAAAAATTTTATTGTTTAATTTACTTTATTATATTTGAAGATATTTTGTTTAAAATCCCATAAAATTTAAAATTATTGTTCAGTAATTGCTCATATTATTACATAAAATCTTATAAAATTTTGATTTCCTTTACAATTTTTAGTTATATAATTGATGAATAGAGTAAACTTTTGCAATAATGAATTTATTTCATTCAACTGAGTAAAAAACAACTTCATAGCTAAATCAATACTAACTATATGAATGCAATAATTAATTAATGATCGATTATTTAATTAATTAAATTGTAAAAGAAAAATTATTTAAATGTGTTTTTAAAAAAATACTGAAACAAATAATTTCATTTTTTAATATGAATATGCCCCACAGATATAAAAATTATTGAAAATATTGTAATGATAATTCAAGAAATTTAATCAAAAGGATTAATCCCATAAACGTTTTTATAGATAAAAAATTAAAAGAAATTTAAGTGTTTAAAAAAACTGAAAGCTAATGAATTTCTGATTGATTTCCTTTTCCTTTTTATCGATATTATAAATAAAATTGTTATTTATTTTGGATCAGAGCAGTCAAGTTAGCAATGTTGATTTGAATATTCCTCACGGCTATATCACCTGATCCGATTTGGCAATTAGATTTAGTTTTATTGAGCATGTACAAGGATGAGAACCAGTGCGTACAGTAACAGGTAGATATTTGGCGTAATATTTAGTTATTCTTTATATGCAAAATATGCTCAGATTCAAGGAAATTCTAGATTAATACATCGAGTGAAATCATGTAGAGTTATTTCAAGCAAAGATGATTCTAGGGTAAACGGAGTATATGCAATCCAATAAACATTATAAAAATAAGTTTTACTGTTTTAGTAAAACCGCAAGGTAATCATCAAAAAACTCTTAAAAATTGATCATTATCAAACATGTTTATTTGGATTTCAAGGTTAATCTTGTTATTTTTTAGTTTATTATTAGTTACAAAATAATTAGTTACTGAGAAGAAGTTCAAATATTAGTAATGTTCAAAAAGTGGCATTAATGAAATTTGCATTCATCAAGCAATTTCAACCAAAAGTAATTGTCAATGATGTTTTGAAACATTTTCAGTAGTTTTTCAATTAGGAAACTGATAAATAAACTGTTCTGTTTGTTAAAAAAAAATACTGTGGTACCTATAAAAATAATTTTTATCGACGTTTTATACAAATATTAATTTAAAAATATGCAATTAATTACCTTAAAAAATACTATAATAACAAATAAAGTCTTCAAAAATGTCTTTCAAATTCAAAGTTATTTTACTTTTTATTGTATACCATATTTATCAATTAGATTTCAAGCAATATTTTAAATGTTTATCTATCATATTATTCTACGAGCTTTTGAAACGATTTGGGGAAGATTGAGAAAAAGCGATGGGCTATACAATTACAAAAATAAAGCAAAAACATCTGGTTTTTAAATACAATTTATTTTAATATGTACAACATTTCGTTTGTATTTTAAAACATTCAGATCGCTTGGAAGAACAAGATTCTACAAAACAGATCAAATAAATGACATGTATGGCATTATGTATTCAAAACTGAAAAGAAAAACATATAACGAAAAAAAAAAAATCGGATATAATTCTAGATAAATACTATACATGTATATTCAACATAAAATATGAATGTTATGGGAAAATGTCACTCGCAAACAAAAAAAAAACCTTGTAGAAGCGGAAATAAACATGCTACAATGATGAAAATGGCAACATGTTGAAATAAAAAGTCCAGCAGTTAGCACCTACGTCATCGATACTTGTTAGACATGTGAATCTCTTTCAGATTCCCGTACAGTGTCCAGTTTCAGATATCCAGATATTCTTTTAGATCGTTGCGATTTGATGTATGGACTCAAAACAGCCTGTAAAAATATAGAAAGGCATTAAAATTCTATAAAACTTTTTTCATTCCGTAATTCCTATGTATGATCAGCACAAGTAAAACAATTCTAAAAGAAGACATTTCAAAAGGGGAGCAACAAAGCAAGGATATGAGGGAAAGAAAGAAAGAAAGACACCATTCATTAGCCCTTAACATAAAAAACATCCAGGATATCTCTCTCTCTCAAATCACTCTTAATTTCAGTTAATCCTAATTTATATTAATGATAAAATGAAATGATAAAGTCTTAGCTAACCAAATCGTTTATTCCGATTCAAATACTTCTTGGTTATAATTGGTTCAACTCCTATTACTCTAACTAGGATTCACATCTACTTAATTTCAATACAAACGATTAATTACGATGACATACTTCAATCAACTTGTCGTTATCCTTTGTCTCCCTTCCCTTTCCATTGAAATTTATTTCGCTTACATTTTTCAATGTATTCAATTTACAACACTTCTTCAAATTTAGCTAATCACGTTTCGTTTGGTTGGTAAGGATTTGTATGCAATTCAGATTACCATTAAGTCCCCTAGATAAGTGAAGAGAAAATCGCGAATAGCCAATGTCACTCTGTCTGTGCTCCGACTTTCACAAGCATCACTGAGAGTCGGAAAGTCCTGAATATTTGTACAACATTTTTTCAAGTGATTACGACTTTTTCGACAAATAATTTCGAAAAATGAAAAAAGTATCTCAATAAAGTACAATTATTTCGGTACTAAAGTTAAAATCACTGACTTTCTTTCTAGTTTCTTTTGGAATTTGGTGAGCAGGAGTGTTGATGATGCGAAATGATTAAAATTAAGATTTCAAAAATGTGATACCAGTCAAAAGTATCTAATTTAAATTCCGTAATTCTAAAATCAAATAGGATATTTTTTTTCTTTCAAAATTTGCTATATTTTCAAAGTGGTTTCAATTTTTTATTTCTTTTTTTCGGCATTCATTTGTTTTGTGTTACTTGATGTGAACAATACAAAATCTTATTATCCAATATTTACATAGACATATGGTTTTTGATGATTTGTCATTAATTTAATCTAGAAAAAGAAATTAAAGAGATAATTGATGAAAAAATTCAATTTTTAGAACTGAAAAAAAAAAAACTATATGTACTTAAAATAGCATATGTTAACTTTTTGTTTCTAAGTGTGTTTGTTTTTAAGGGATTTGAAAAGTCAATTCGTATAAACTTTTCACAGCATTCATTCTTTTGTAATTCAAATATTTATATAATTGATAGGTTTCTAGAACTAACAGTTACTCCGCGGAGTAAAATGCTTAAGTATCATGAAAGAAAAATATTCGATGGTGAATTTTTTTTTCTAAATATTAAATGTTATTTATACATAAATACTCGAAAAAGTCAACTAACAAAAAAATTATGTATGGAAAGAACACATAAATTCAGTAAAATTTTAGATTTTTTTTTCTTTTTTCAGATAATGATACCCCCTACAGAAACAAAACTTGAGTGTTCACATGTTTTATCTTTAACCCAGTTCGGAAATAACGACATAAGTTATTAATAATTTTGCGATGAGTGATTCACATTGGACCAAAGTATCCAACAAACAATTCAGATGATTTATAACACTAACCTGCTTTATGAGCTCATAAATCTTTCATAAGTAATATATTTCTGTAATGTTAGTTGTGTATGTGACCTTCTTAAGCGTTGAGTTAGAAGTTAAGATAAATGAAGAAATACGAGGAGAAAAAAGAAAATTGTTATCTTGTTCTAGCTTTATTGTAAAAATCTCAACAAACTTTTTCTGGCTTATTTATTATCCAAAATAAAATACAGTAGCACCTCTTGCAAGGGGCACCTCTATTTAAGGGGCAGTTCTGTTAGTCTTGGTCCCTTTAAATAGATTAGTATGTGTGTTTACATCTCATGAAATAAAACTTCTATTTAAGGGACAATTCTTTTGGTTCCGGTCTCTTTGCATAGTATACCTCTTATTAAAAAGCACTTCTATTTAAATGACAAAATGTCTGGTCTGGTGGGTGTCCTTATTGGGAAGCACTATTGTATTTAAATTTATTTATTAGAATTACATAAAAGTTTAAAAAGTCTCGGATATTTTTGAGAAACACCCAGTGCATAGATTTTCCAGATGACTAAGTTTTAGCTGCAGCGCAAAATTTTGATTCGGTTTTGCAGTTCTTCGATATATATTATATTCAAATAAAGAATCTAACAATTTAATGTAACTCGTAATCGCGATTCGCATAAAATATTTTTGATATACAACCAATTATTTCAACACCTCACTCTTTCTCTCAAATTACAAATTATTACATTTAATTACATTTTGAAATCAAATGTAAATATTGAAAAATTAATTATCTATGAGACATTGTCTTTCTTCAATGACAAAAAAAAATGTCAAGTGGGAGTCCCTGTTACAACTGTTATACAAAATTTCATTTATCTCGTTTGTTATGAAACAATTTGAACTACATGAATACATGATTATTTTTTGAAAAAATGTTCCTAAGAAAAAGTAATTCAGAAAACTGTTTCAGAATTTTCCCTTCAAGTTTTAATTTTTAATCTCTTAATCACGTGAAAATGTAAAGTTATTTTACATTACTCTAAAAAAAACGATTTTAAGAGATACACTTAAAAGAACAAACGATTCTTTTCCTTAAATTAAATGTTAACTTTCCTTTATTAATAATACATTCATGAATATAATTAAATTATTTAAAATTCTTTCAAGAATTCTTCAATAAAGAACACACATTTCATGAAAATAAACTATTTTTGTTTTACGAGAAGTACAACAGAAATCATTTCTTTAATTAAGAATTCCAAGTTTTCGTGTACGGGATAAGGCAATCACGTAATTATTTAAATTGTTTAAAATAATTTCAGTAATATTTGTTTAACTTTCTCTTGAATCATTCTAAATTTTCTTCAAAAGAGAATACAAAATTTTAATGAGAACAAGCACGATCATTGGTATGTTGCAACTTCAAAAGGAAGATATCAAAACAGGTGATTCTTACTTGCTGAGTGAGCCGTGTGTCCTTGAACTTGTATTTCTTGTAGTAAAGAACAATGGATTCGAGGTAAGGAAAGGGAAAGTCGTTGAAGTAGAACAAATCGTTTAATTTCACAATGGAGTAGTGGACAACTTCGCCTTCGATCGTCCTGCAAACAAAGAGAAAGAAATCACTTTCTTAGTGCCATTAGCAGTTCATATTGAGACAAATAATTCACATTAAATTATAGCAATGATTACTGTTCTCATAGCACGGACATCATTTTCAAATAATATACCTGATAGGTGGTGATGTTTTACTTTGTTTTAATGACGGTGAAATATTTGTAGATTAGTGTTAGAAAATTTTGTTGTTATATGATAATTGTCTTTGTTAATTTTGAGTCTTTTTTAATTTGTTTATTGGATTGTTCTTTCTTTTTTTGCTGTTTCATGTATGGATTTTTCTTTTTCTTTCTATATTTTTGGTTTCTTTTGCTTTGTTCATTTGTGCTTTTTGAAATATTTTATGGTGGTTCCACATTTTCTATAAGATTTTTCTGTAGGTGAATGCTGAGCTTTAAAACGAGTTTAAACCAGAAAATCTGTCAAAAGACAGATTCAGAATTTTAATATGTTATATATTGCTCATTTTCAATTTTTGTCGTTTATTCCACCTATTTGTTCACAAAAATAACTTTTTAAATGCCTAGTGTTATATATATTCTGTGGTGTATCTAATTTTTTTTCCTGATTTCATTCAATTAGATTATCTTTCTTTTTATTTAGATAATGTAATTTTCTGTGTTTTTTTAATAATATTTTCATTTTTCTTCTTTACCTAAAATATATATAAGTATAGGTGTTCTTGTAATTACACACACACACACACATATATATATATATATATATATATGGTAACTATTTCTGTTCCTCCACAACTGTTATACAAAATTTAATTCATTTCCATTGAAACTGCATCATAACCATTTTTTATTTAGTGAATGATTTTATAAATTCAAAAGAAAGAGCTGAAATTTATCATCGTTTGTTGTGGTATTAAATATTGATTGCTGTTATAATGCATTCAGGAATATTTATTTATCAATGGAAAAAGAAAAAGTGGTCACTATTTCAGTATTATAAAAGTATATAACTAGTTAGTAATTAGTTTACTAGATCTATCTTCTTAAAATCTCCGAAGTGAATTAAACTTCCTTATAAAAAAAATAACTAATTTACTATAAATTACATTTCTGATGAAAATTTATTCAAATTACCTAAAAATTTGTTTTCTTCTAAAAGATGTAATCACAGGAATAGTAGTGTAAGAGAAATACAATCCATATCAAACATAGATTAACATATAATTAAAATGTCTTCATAAGCAATCAAGGATGATAGCTTCTAATAAAAACAGAAAATTAAAATATAAATTCTAGTTATGTTTTACTACGAAGAAAGACAACCTTTTGAAATATTAATTGTTATTCAATTTTCAGGTATACTGAGATTTTTATAGATATTTCAATACATGTGTGTACTTAGTAACTAATTAATTGAGAACTTTTTTGACAAATGTGTGGATCATTAAAGCATTTAAGTATTTTTAAATATCACGCAAAAAATGAAATACAATTAACTATTTATAAACAGTTCATTACAATCATAGGACTCGCCATATCGTTACAATTGATAACACATTTCAACGAATTACCATTTTTTTTTCAAAACAATATCTTTACAATTATTTATCAATTCTTAAGATCTCTAACAATAATAGTAGCTTTCAATAGTTAAATAACAATTATAAATTTTAGTAATATTTCCTTCAAAACCGTTGTAGATAGATGTATCAAAATATATTAAGATCTTACCTTTTCACTTCTCTTAAGAATATTTAATGTGGAATTTTAAAGATAAGTAATTGTCTGTTTAAATTTAGTTAATCATATAAGTGTATATTTGCATTAAATTTTATCAGACTTTTGCATAAAATAATGCTACAGTATGAATTTCCTGTATTTTGATTTTTTAAATCACAAACATAGCTCAAATCAAAACAAAAGTTCTCTCACCGAGTAAGAAAATAGTCTAATTTCTGAGTTCTACTGCTGAAAAAATGCATATTGATTCAGAATAGTTAATAAATATCAAACAGTTGATCTAAAATATAATTTTAATACGATTCAGTGAATTCACATCTTAGAATAGAATCCCAGAAAGAGATAAAAATCTACTTAGAAAGAGATTTTTCTAAATCAAATTTGCATAACCTGAAATACATAGATTATTCAGAAAAGACATTTTGAGGTCTTTACTTAATGAGGGAAAAAGTTATTATTTCTAAAAATGTTTCATAATATTCGGCTATCTTTTCATCGCATAATATTCGAAGTTGCTGCTAATGCAGAAATCACAAGAAACCTCAAAATGGAAGTTGAACATTAAATTTAATAATGTGAGAGTTACTTCAAGAAGATATGAGAATACTTTTGTTTGGCTATTCATAAGAAATATTGTTTGAGAAAATTTTTTGTGTGATGGGAAACGTGAGAACGTTATTCTCTCTCTTCATCGATTCTAGTCATTAAAAGATTCTTAATCGTCTGAATTGTTCTTAATCTCTTTTCAATCTTTTCTAAATTCCCTTTTAAGACGATTTGAATAGAATCATTGGACTGATTTATTTATGTATTCTCGGATCAAACAATTATAATTGGGAGCGCAAAACTCCGATTTAATTTTGAACTTAGCAATGTAAAGAGTTGGTGCACAGAATTCAGCTTTTTTCTGAACAGTTCTGTAATTTTAAATTATATCATTAATGTTTACAGAATTACCTAAAATGTTAACAAAAAATTAGTTTTTTAAAATTGTTTTATGCAATACGCAAAATGAAATCGTGAAAAGAAAATGTAGTTTACCTGAAGTCGATTCAAAAAAGAGAATCGACAGAAATTTTACCGACTTCTAATTATAACAAAGGCAAAAGACGTGTGTTGGCGAGCGCTCACATGTGCATGTTGTTTTATATCTAACAGAGAACAAAAGTTTATTCCGCATAACACCGTATTTCTCGCTTAGAGAAATAAGAGCGAGTGAGCCCCCAATCATGGAACATATCTTAAGAGATCCAGTTTCTAAAAAGGAAACTTATTCTTTGTGTAAGAAGGAAGTATGAGGCAGGAGAAGCATCTGGTTTTATTTAAAGCAAGGATGTTCAAACTTTTTGCTTCTCTGGACCGCATTGGAAGATGAATTGTTCGGGGCCGCAGAAAATAAATCTAACTCTAAAACACTAATAAAAGCTCATGAGAAAAAAACATAAAATAAATAGTTAACATATTTAAGTAATTTAAACTTACTAAATTATAATTTTTGTACTACAAAGGCTGCAATACGAAATTAGATGATTTTATTTTATTCATCTCATGTGACATTTTGTTATAAATTTTATAACAAAGATAAATAGAAATCATAAAACCGATGTGATATTTAGCAGCAACGTCTGGTTCGATTGAAGTGGTTGCAATTTTTAGTGAGATCTCAAGATGCTCAGCTGTTATTCTAGTTTTAAAAATTTACTCTTAGAATGCGTCACACATGAAAACAGTTGCTCACAAAGGTACGTGCTTCTGAACAATTCATAAATAACGATAGCTTGTGCAGCGAGGTATATTTTTCTTTGGACAGGTCCATTAAAGAGACTTCGAAATTTATCTTTTAAGTTGGATACCAGATTGCTATTCTAACATTCCATTTGAAAATTTACATGCAGCATATCTGTAATGACTGTAAATGGGGTCGCAAAAATAAAAATAATAATAAAATATTTCTTTATTTTTTCAAGAATTTTAAAAGTAATTTTCCAACTCATGTACCTAGAGGTTAGACTCGACAACATAGGCCTTTACGGCACAATAACTATTTAATCAATTTTATGAAGTGATATTTTCTTACAATGAATACTGATATTTCATTCGCTCCATACTCCCTTCCCTTGTCGCACTGTTAGGTACTCTAGGCCGTATACGACTCTCATAATGGACACCCCTGATTTAATGTGAATAGTACGTGATGCAGAGGGAGGGATGAAGTCATCGAGAAGACACTTTACGTTTCGACATTGATAAACGAACGCCAGGTGGAAAAATTCTCGGAAAAGCGCTTACCAACTCGGACTATGAAAACGGCTCCAAAGGTGAGGTATGTTGGAATAGGAACAACAATGGGGGGAGGGGGGGATTCCCAAAGAACTAGATCTTCCGGCAGCAGGTCTTCCCAACAGACAAGTCCGAACTAGAAAGGTAGATTCCAATCAGAAGAAGAACGTAGAGAGGAAACGGGCTAGCTCTTTCAGCTGGTTGACCTTCGAAGTAGGTCCTCATTGCTAGACGAACGGTAAACGATTCCGAACAGGAAGGGGTCATTTGACAGGCAGGTCTTTAATTCTCCTGAACTATTCACATCTGTTTCGTAATGGATTTCTATATCCATAGAATAGAAACAGAATCCCCCCCCCATTTAAATATATATTTTTATTTTCTATCAAATATATAATGCTATTTTTAAATTTATGAACCAATTCTAAAATAATCTCCCATTTTTATTAGGTTTTAATTAGAAAGCGAAGAATATAATGTGCATAATAACACCCAAAAATTTGGCTAGTGCATTTACGAGCCATATCTCCCAATCGTATAATTCTCCCATATAATATTTTTGATGTCAACATGTATTTTAGGACTTATAAATTCGACAATGTTATGAAACAGCAGATTTATATATATATTGATGCAATATTTGACATCCCCAACAAGTTGAATTAGAATTTAATCAAATATAAGAATGATTTACCTAGAATTTTTCATTAAAATTTTCTCTATTTTTTTTTAATTCTTATTATTGTGTTTAAAAGAAGAAAATAAGAGTTGAATATGAATTTAAATGTTTGATATATTTCATATGTAACAATACTATTTTGTTCCTTTAACTAAGAATATAGAAATTATTAGACAAGCTTATGCACATCGTATAAATGTTAACAGATATTACAAAGTAAAATAAAACATATTTACATATTATTTTGTGTGTTTAAGCTTTATCTATTGCTCTGCATATCAAAGCATCAGAAGCAGGCTTTTTAATCAATTTTTTCTATAAAATATGAAATAATTTTGCCTAAAATTCACAATACACTTAATAATATTAAAACTATTCGAATTTTTCATACCACCATTTGCTTCAATTTTTTTGAATACATAAATATGTAAAAAATATCCGTATTGAAAAATTACCAAAGATACTTTATTTTCACTGTCATCTGATAAAATTAGAAAATTGTGTTTTATTCAGTATTTATTTAATAAGAAACGTGATTTTTTTCCTAAAATTCAACGGATTTTATTTTTTCTTCAATTTATAAAGTAATAATCAGTAACAGTAGCGTAGTGACGGGGAGGATTTGGAGGTTGTTACCCCAATCCCCCATGGATTGCTTTGTATTGAAATATTTAAGTAGAAACTTTTTTTTAAAATGATTTTTTTTTTTTTTTTTTTTTTTTTTTTTAATTTTCAGAAAAATTAATATTCGAAATCCCGCACTCCATATAAACATTCTCTTCACCTTGAAAATAAAAAAACGAAATTTTAAATTTATTTTAAGATAAAAGTTGTTGTGAGAGAAACATTTCTTTATCATGAAATTTTCTCGCTACTCCCCTGACAAGAAGTAGTTGTATAGTATAAAATTCTTTCGATACCTTTGAGGGTTTGGAACGACGAATCTAAAGAAAAGTGAAACAATGAACTGGTTAAAAGAACGGGTCTTTACAAATGAACAAGAACCAGTAATAACCGTTAATCCAAAACAGAAGTTCCCCTTTTTACCTGGACCTAGTCAGAAAGTACATTGCTCTAGAAATGGCGAAAGTTATTTTAACCAAGCGTATACATTTTTGTGGTAAAATAAAATTAGAAATAATACTTAAACTAAGAATAAGATGCGTAAGCTACCTGAAAGAGAGGCATATTCTTTCTTTTTCGACATCCTCGTACAGGAGGTAAGTGCCGGGTCTTTGGCCGTCTCTTCCTAATATCTCAGTCGCTTCTGCTTTTGTTAACACCACGGGATCGATTCTAAAAGTAAAGAAAAGGGAGCCGTTAAACATATCATTAAAAAGAAACGTTTCTTATCTTTATTGCACAACATAATTCATGTAAGGGTAATTTGGAAAACATTGTCTTTTCCGAAATAGACTGTAAAACTGAGCACATTATCATAATTAAGCTCTGAGTGAAAATAAATCTCATAATTTCCTCACATGAAGTTTTCCTTTTGAAACAAAATGATGAAACTAGATTGTAATATTCATCGTATTACTTTCGCTAAACAAATTAGCTTTGACTCATAAATTAATACATTTAGTAATATACATAGGCACGGATGCGGATGGTTTGTGATATAATGAACCGTTATTCTACAAAAGCTTACATCAAACTAAAAATATTTGAGGACATGTACTATCTGTTATTAAAATAAGAACGGTTCTTATTTATTTATATACGTTAACTTTTCCATATATACAATTTTTCTCATTATTTACAACAGAATTTGCGCATGCTGTTCCGAAAAAAAGAATCTTGATAAATTCAACATAACTATTTCAAAATCAGTGTAAAAAATGAAATTAATTGGTTCTGAAATTTACCATTAGTGAAAGTCGAAAAATAAAGTTATGGTTAAAAACTAAATACAATTGTAATGGTTTTTCGATCTCAAAAAATAGATAAAAAATACCATTAAAATTTAAATTCATAGCATTATGTTTCATATTGAAACCAATTTTAACCTACTAAAATTTATATATATATATATATATATTGAAAATCTTTCTTTTTTCGATAAATAAAATATGAAAAAAATCTGTTGACAAATTAAAGCAAACTAAAATGGATAAAAAGAGATGCAAAAGAATGCTGAATACAATTTAATTTACAATCGAAAATTTTAAAAAGAACGACACCTTTAGTAATCCATTACAAGTGCGACATTAAAAGGAATTCACTTGTGTAAAAAGTAGCAAAATAAAACCAAGGCCATAAATGTTATTTCCTTTGAAGAAATCCTTGAAATATTTTCATACACCTAAAACGAGAATCAACACGCAAATACTTGAAGGATGTCTCGTGTGAAAGGAGTTTTTGAAATAAAAAAAAGAGCGAAATGCAAATTTCGCATGCAGTCATCTTTTAAGTATAATTTAAATAATTCATAAATTTAATGACTCTTACTGGCGCATTTCTATTATGCATCCGATTATTATAGGTGTTTTAAAATAATTGATTGATTGTTTATTCGCGTCGCTCTTTGAAGCAACACGAGGGTTATGAAGGAGGAAATGTATATATCCTCGTTTTAAATCTTGGTCACGTGACGAGGACGATACCTGAGCTGACACATCTCTCTTCAAAATTTCACACCACTTCAACGGGTGGGCTTGGAGTCTTGACAAATTTAACGTGCATAAGCCCCGCTACACACCGGGTCTTGCATGATATCAGGACTCGAACTCACAGCCCCATGGAAACAACATCGACCGCGAGTTCGTCACCCTGACAATTAGACTACCACTGCCACTTGTTATTACATCATAAGTTGAAACTCAAATAATTTTTTTACACTTAAAGTTCCCATTTATGAGCCATTTGTGAGTTAAATGTAATAATTCAACGACTTTTAAGAACTCCTCTCAAATTTTTTAAAATATTTATTTTATTGCTACAAAAAGCTTCCAAAAACGTAAGAAAAGCAAGTTTTCTATCAGTTTACATTCCTGCTACGATTTTTATAAATATTTTTAATCAAATTTAAGAATCTAAAAACACATAAGCGATTTACTAAAAATAAGCCTTATTTTTATTTTTTTACTTTCTAAGACATAAGTAATATTTTAATTTCTAAGATATAAATAATACTACCGAATAAATACAATAAGGTAAACTTCAAAAGTAAAATAATTAATCAATCGCATAATTAATCTCGCGAAGTCAAGATGGCGGACATAGAGAAACCTTCATTATTAGAATTTTCATAAGGATTCAGAAAGTACATTTAAGTAGCTGGTCAAATAATTTCGTAACATAATATAAGGATTAATTTAACACTCACAAAAACAGAATACCTTGTACCTAAATAAAATTTAAAAAAAAAAACTTTTCTTATACAAATAGCGATACTGAAATTTTACAACTGATGGTAGTAAAAAAATCAAAACATAGTACTGAAGAAAAAAAGACTTAGAATAAAAATTCAAAATTAAAATACCTGCAGATTTTAATTTTGCAAAAATATTTTCCAGTGATTTGTTATTTTATTTTATATAAAAAAAAAATTCAATTTTTTTTTCTAGTTTTCTTGTAATAAATTAAAATATGCTTCAGAACGTAGCTCAGTTAAAATTTTCAGCTAGTACATCATTTCATTGTAGTCATGCATAATAAAACAGGATACTATAAAAATTAAATTGAGATCATCGTCTAATTCAATCTCGAATTCGTGAGCATTGTTAGTCCTATGAAATGATTCTTACTTTTCACAAATTTAAACTACTTTGATCGCATATATGAAGGAAATTTACATGCATCCGAAAAACTGAGGAAACAAAATGGGTTTTTTTAACTTCCTATTCTTATCAAATTTTTGAAAAAAAAAAAATTATGTCCATTTTTAATAATCCGGTAGTGAGTTTTTAAAACTTTAAAATGCTTCCAAAAATTGGAATAAAAAATTTAAAAGATAAAAAAAACTTCCTTTTTATTTTTATTTTTATTTTTTTTTGAAAAACTTCTATGGTACACAAGTATATACAATAATCTAGATTCAGAGGAATAATTAAAAACCAATAAAATTCCAAATCATGATGGCAGTCAGAAGGAAACCTTGGAGCCAAAAAAAAAGCAAATGTCTAAAAAAGGATTGAATTCTTCGAATTATCTTGTATTGTGAACGAGAAGACACACATTTCTCTGATTTGCTTTCATCGGTCCATTCACCTTATTAAACATTTATTTCACCTATATTAAGATAATATTTACGATAATATTCAGATCATACTGCAGCTTTTTTACCAAACCGAAATAACCAGTTGCGCAAACCCTCTGGTTCCGAAGCCGTAAGCGAACAATACGAAACTTCCTTCTTTCTGTCCCAGAAAGAAGCACTGAGTATTGAAACCTTCGTTTTCGAGTGATGTTTACAAGCTTTTGTACGTTTTAGATGCAAATTCCACTGACTGCTTCCTTGAAATTAATTTTATGTGTGATAACACATGGATCAATAAGTTCCGAGACTAACATTGAAAACATTTTTTTTGCAAAAATTTTTTTTATTCATCAACATAATCACCTTTTAGGGTGATACAATCGTTCCAACGCTTTTCCAATTTTTCAATACCATGCTCATAAAAAAAATTATCTTTCGCTTCAAAATAAGCTTCAGTTTCAGCGATGACCTCCTCATTTGAGCCAAATCTTTTTCCCTGGAGCATTTTTTTAAGATCAGCAAAGAGCCAGTAGTCACTGGGGGCTAAATCTGGCGAGTATGGGGGGTGGAGAAGCAGATCAAAGCCCAATTCGTTCAATTTTGCCATTGTTTTCATCGACTTGTGGCAGGGTGCATTGTCTTGGTGAAAAAGGATTTTTTTTCTCTGCATGTGCGGTCGTTTTTTTGCGATTTCCTCCTTCAAACGCACCAGCAAGTCAATATAATAATCACTGTTGATCGATTTACCTTTTTCGAGGTAGTCAATGAAAATCACGCCATGCGTATCCCAAAAAACTGACGCCATGACTTTGCCAGCTGACTGCTGCGTTTTCGGACGGCTTTCGCCAGCTGTGCGCCACTCAGATGACTGCCGCTTCGACTCTGGAGTGTAGTGATGTATCCATGTTTCGTCCATGGTCACGTAACGACGCAAGAAATCTTTTTTGTTGCGAGTAAATAGCGATAAACAGCTTTCTGAATCATCGACTCGTTGCTCCATCGAAAGCAATCGCGGCACCCACTTGGAAAAAACCTTTTTCATGCTCAATTTTTCATGAAGGATAGTAAATACACTTCCATATGATATCTGTGTCATCTCAGCAATCTCACGGAGCTTCACTTTACGATCTTTCATTATAATTTTTGTCACTTCACTCACATTTTCCGGTGTAACGGCTTCCACAGGTCTACCCGAGCGTTCCGCGTCATTTGTGTCGGTACGACCACGTTTAAACTCGGCAAACCACCGACAAATCGTTGCTTTTGATGGACAAGAGTCCGGGTAACATTTTTCAATCCATTGTTTCGCTTGCACGGTGTTTTTACCCATTAAAAAACAATGTTTTATCAGAACACGAGAAACTCGGTTTTTTCCATTTTTTAAACAAACTACAAAACGACTTTACTCCAACCTCGATAACTCAGCTGTTTCTGGTCCGATCGACTTAAAATTTTGACACGTTTCAAGCAAAGGTTCGTACTCTAGAAAGACCTGGTTACTGGTTTACTACGAGCGCCATCTCTGGATTAGTCTCGGAACTTATTGATCCATGTTATATTATTGTAAAAACAGCTCATAGTGTAATAATACGTAAATTTATTTCAATCTGAAAATATTTAAGAACATCATTATAAAAAATATTAAAAAGGAAATAGAAGAATTTTTAACATATTATTCAAGATAATTTATAAGTATGTGAATTAATATAATCTTTCTCAATCACGTCTTCTAGATAACTGAAAAGAATTACCTTTAATTACTGAAATTGTATATTGATTTTATAACGATAACAATAAAATATTATTATTGTTGATTTATTTTTATAATGGTACTTTCAAAATGTTATACTACTGTGATTTTATTACAATAAGAAAAAAATTAATGAAAAAGTAATAAAATATAGTTATATATACAGCATTGTACATCATTATTATTTCTAACAAATAAAAACAAACTTCATCATATCTAAGAATAACAAATAAAAATGAATAACTTTCAAAACAGTACAATGGAACAGAATTTGAAAAAATTCGGAAATTTATAAGTATGATTATTTGAAAATGAAATTTATTTATACTTGATATATAAAAACTGGAAAAAAAATATTGAAATAATTAATAACCCTATAACTTTATCTTGAGTTATGCCCTATGCGGAATGTATAGAAAACGTGCATATAAAACACTTTTCACTTTTGTAACTCCTCTTAACATAAAGATTTGTAGATTTTTTCAATACGCAAGAAATTTTGACTAGTTACTTTATTTTTTGCTATTGGCCTAAGAAAATAAAACTTACAGCTCTTCCACCTAAACTAATTCTCACACGAAAATGCGTACGTTGGCATATTATTCACGAACTCTACACACTAATAAGTATCATGTATCATATATAATGACACACACATTCTCAAAAGAATTGCCAAATTATTATACACATATACACCATTTATTTTTCTTCTCTATTTAGTCTTTTCGATACGGATTTTAACATAATAAATTAATTTATCATAAAACTAAAAAGAAACGAAATGAATGGCAAGAAATTACAAAGTGAAATTTAGTAAAACAAAAGGATCTCGTTATATCGAACATGTGTTTAACAAGGAAGAATTGAAAAAGGTTTTACTGCCTAACAATACCCTCCCTCCCCCATCCAGTATGAATAACGTTATACGGAGAAAGCGACAGCATGCTTCCATGCAAGACATTATCGTGGTGGGAACTATTGCAAATAAAAAACAGCGGACCTATCAATCTTTGGATTGACATATTGTGGAGAACTGGATAGTGAAATCGCAATTTGACAGTGTTCCCCTCTTACTAAGACGTCAAATAGTCGATTTTGTTACTTTGCTAAAGAAGTTTACATTTTCATTAAGCTAATTACTCGTAAATCAAGTATGTCTTAATTTACACCTAATTAAACTTGTCTAAATATCGACATCTTCTGAAAGAAAAATCACAAGAAACTTTATTTCTTATTTTTCAGTGATGATTATGTGATTGTTTTATTAACGTCTTACTTAGAAGCAGCACGAGGGTTATTGGAGATGGACCTCGTAATCTTGAACGTCGGTAAAGTGACAAGGACGACACCTAGTAGCAACCTCCCTCTCGTAACTTCTACACCACGCCTATGGGGGAATTTTGAGCCTCAACAGATTAAACGCACATCAGCTCCGGCTACATACGGATCTTAAATGGCATCAGGGCTCGAACACACGATTCGGCGAAAGCAGCCGATTATGAGTCCGCGACCAAAACCACTAGGCTACCGCAGCCACTTGAGTGATGATAATCTTTAAGTCAGTCGAAATAGGTTTATTTTTTAAAAAACAAGCTATTCAAATATAAGGGAAATAAAATGATGAACAAGATTTTTTTTCGTTGGCAGTTATATGAATTAAATAAAATAATTAAGATTGACATATATTTTATATTTAATATTCTCCTTATGAAAAAAAAGAACATGTTAAATAAAAGTAACCCCAATATATTAATTAGTATCACTTCATATATATTCTAATACTGAAAGAAATATCAGATTCGATTCATTGCGTAGAAAATAATTTATAAATTGCATTTGATTTTTTTAAACTTCAAATATAGTTCATTCCAGAAGATCGTTGAGAATTTTTAATCGATCTCAATAAATAAATAAATTCAATTCCATAGACTCTGAATTTAAAATATTTTAAGAATTGATTTAAATTATCATACTGGTAAATAACAGTATAAAAAAAGATCGATTTTTGTAATTAAATGTTTTTTATTTATAATGTTCGCACATAAATGCATTCATTAATTATTTATATATATATTTATGGAAATTATTTATTTATAGATACATTATATATATATATATATATATATATATTTAATATAATAAATATTTTCTAAATTATAATAGCCTTAATAAGTTGCTTAATAATGAATCAACAACAATATAATAAAAGTTATAACTTCGCTTTTGGCTGCTTCAGGCCTCTTCCAGAATTTAACAAATGAGTTACTTAAGATAATATTTAATTTTAAAAAATCGTCGACCTCTTACTATATGCTATGCCTTCCTCAGATTTCAGTTCTGTCTACCCAACACAGTCTTGCGGATATTGCTAATTTCTGGGGAATTTGATTTGATTAACTTATATTTTTTGAAACCTCTAATTAAGAATTATAACTAAAAATCAGTGCTACCGCTTGATTTTTTTTTTCCGAAGAACACCTGTTCAATATCGTTGTATTTTTAACATTTTTTTCAAAGTGCATTTTCTCTCTATTTTCTTAATCTAATTTCAAAGAGTTTAATGATGGGGAAGTTTATTTAATTATCCAATAATGCTGTAAGGTTAGAAAGAAAGTATACTTCACGATTATTGGTTATAATGATCTATTCTTGTAATTAAGCCTGAAATATGTCTAGTATCAATGATTTCAAATCCAAAGCATTAAATTTGAGATTCATCATTCAAACTTAATTAAACTTCAGAGTATATAAACGAGAAATAAATGACTTAATATCGGAAGAAAAGTTACAAAATCAGTGTTGTGAAACGAATTAATTGCTTTTTTTTAAGTTGAAAACAAATAACACCGTGAGAAACGAAAATTTCTCATAGTATGAGCTTTCAGGATAAATTAGTTTTGTGTTCTGAAAATAAATCTTTTATTATTTTAATGATAATCTGATTACAGAAAAAAAGTTTTTAACCGGGAGAAGTCATAGAAATGTAACTACGGTTATATTAGAATAAAATTAATCACAGCTATATTTTACAATTTTGTTAAAAAAGAATTAATCACTGTTATATTTTTATTCGGAGAAAACCTTTTCTTAAAACGATTAAATAGATTTATTTCATGTTTCCCAATCATTCAATCTTTCCAATAGATTTTTTTTTCCTTTTTTAAAACTGTTATTCATCGCTTACAGTAGGGTTGTTGTCTTTTTAAATTATTAATCAGTATGCAATAAAATTAATCAAATTACATTAGAAATTTTATTCAAATTTTTTAAAAACATAAAAATTCAGAAACAATATAAATATTTAAATCATGAAAGCAAGGAATTTTCTAGAGCAAACTCTATTTCTAGATTTTTATTCAAAGAACTTGAGCATTGACCAATGCAAATCACAAAGAATTTATTAATTTTACAATAACACGTAATAAATAAAATAACATGAAAAATAATGACTCATGTTTGCTGAAATAAACTTTTTCCAGGTTCATTTAATATTCAAAAATGAACTAAAAATCATGCATTATAAAAAAAAAAAAAAATATTACAATTTTGGAACACAAGTGCTTTATTATCAGTATAATTATGGTTTGTTATTTTATTTATACAACGTTGAATTCTCATCAAAGTGATGAATTTTATATTAAATAATTATATTTTGTGAAAAATGTAAATCATAACATATTTATGAAATTGGCTCGTAACTTGTTATTTGGGGGGGGGGGGCGGAATCAGAATAAAATTACATTTGTAAATGGAGCACGGCTACTTTAAAGCAAACTGTAATATTCTGCATCATACGGATTATGGTAATGAATACAAAATAGAAAACCAAAAGATTTAAATATATCTATCAATCTATTTTTTTCTTTTCAAATAATACTCTGAAAACGGAACCTGATATGCATCTTTCTCTTTTAAAAAAAAAACATTCTTTTCCTCATAGAATAATAGCTTAAGCCTAAGTGAATGTCACAAATCTCATAATGGAACCAAAAGGTACAAAAACAACTATTATATCAATTCAGAAACTTATATGAAATTCACCTTGAGCACACTTGCGAACACAAGAAGAAATGAATTTACAGTCTTCATCTGATAAGCCTCATGCCTTCAGCGTTTTTCATGCTAATCACACATAGAAAAGCTAAAATGATAGATTTGAAGAGAAGAGGCGCATTCAGATACGCAATGGAGCCATTTTCAATCTAACTTTGGAGGTCACGTTCTTTAGGTAAGTATTTACATTCGAAGCCAAAGACTTTATCCGGGAATCAATGCAATATGAATGTAATTTTTCGTTACAAAATGATTAAGAAATACCAAAAATCGAAATGAGATAAAAATGAATGGCTCTCTGTTAGGGTGAATGAAAAAAAATAGAATTTTCACATTCAAAAAACCTTTGCAGTTTTGAAAAATTTATTCCACTAAACAAATGCCAACTTCTTTAAAAATATAATAAAAAGCATTCGAAACAAATTATTTTAACGCTCAGAAATCAAACTGCTTTGATTACCAAGAAATGAATTAAAGAAGCTTATTCTACAATGTATTAAACAAAAAAAAGAATACTTACGGCTTTAAAATGTTAAATAAGAAGGGTAATTATGTTTCGGTAGCTGATTCGACTAATTGAGCTAGCTCTAGAAATTATCTGTTATTCACATCCATTGCATACTTTCCGTGAGATATAGTGGCTCTTATTCAGTCAATGTTCTCTTTAATTGTTTCGTTACTTTTATCTTTTATTAATGAAACAATAGATAATTAAATTATTTAGCTTTGATATGTGAGAATGAATGATAAAGAGCTTAGTTGGTAAAAGACTCAGTAATTTTAAATACCTTTGTCAATGCTTGTAATATAATTCCTTACATATTTTTATCTAAAGAAAATTTATTCTATTTAATTCATATTTTAAGAAACAGAACGAAAGAAAGGAAGGATATAGTTATTCATGAACCGATCATATAAAATGAACCTAATTTTTAGGAAGTGCTACATCAAAAATATATATATAACTTATTTAAAAGCTGAACAAAAATTTACAGAACGTTAGTTTATAATTATACCATTTTACACAGGATTTTCTTCCAAAATGCGTGAAAATAGAATATACAAAATTGAAAAAAAAATCTTTCTTTTTATTTACTTATAATTTTTAAACATTAAGCCTTTAAAATGGACGATCTGTAATGACACAAAGTATTACAAAATGTATTTATTATGAAACTATATATTACATAAATTACAGAAACAAAATAACCAAATAAGAGCTATTTATTATTTTATTTGTTGTTTCAGCAAAAGATTAGATTTTTTGAGACAAAAAAAAATGTAGTAATCTAGATTCATTATTTTCATTAAAATTTTGTAAAAATATTTCTACATTAAAAATATTAAAAATGGTTGAGAAAATAAATAAATAATAATTCTTGAAATGACATAGCAATCGAAATATTCCTCTATGAATGAAACAAAAAAGAAACATTACATTATCAGTAAAATAAAATTATTCGCATTTTCCATATAGTAAAAACATAATACTGCTCAGCTATTAATAATATATATTTTAGAAACTATAAAAATTCGACGACTTATAATACAACAACAAATATTTTATGCATACTTTTATTACATAGTGGCCTATTAAGTCTTGTAACAATAAATAATAAACTGGGGAATAGCTAGTTTCGTGTAATAAATTTGTCAATTGAACAATCAATACATATAAGTCAAATTTAATTTCAAAGGAAAAGAAAAGTTGGTTCAAATGAAAGAACAACATTAACAGTGGAACACACCTTTAACAGTTTTCAAATGTTATTGCCATTTTAAAAACTACTTTTTCAAAGTAAGTAATTTAAGTTAAAAGTGTAGTAACACACAGAAATAAAAACGTTTAGGAAGAAAAATAAAAGAACGCATTCCATAAAATCACAGCACCCGTTATCTCAAGGATCCACCCGTTGAACGAGTATTCTAATTTCAACACAAAAACAATTAGCAAATGAACAGCACAAACCGGAAAGACTTCAAAATATCGGTCACTTACTTAACAACCTGACAGCGGTTGACACTCATTATTTTTTCCCTGCTAATCGTTCAGTCCAAAAGTCCTTGCCCTTACTCCAAGGAAACCAAACAATTCCTCAAACCGAAATATAATGCATTAAATAACTACCTTTCCGACCAAAGAGAAGCCCAAAACTGGCTTTTCCAGAAGGCATGCCGAAAAAGAACACAAATCGCCAGAAGTCATAAAACAAAACAAAACAGCACCAAAAAAAAGTAAAAACTAATATTAAGTCGGAAGAGAGAGGGTAAGTTGAAGGACGAATGGTAAAAAGGGAAGTTTTCAAATGATCCTCGGAGTTAAGTTCGGTGAACGACAAGTGGATAAATGCGAGGTTCGACCGCTGTTAGTTCCGTTTTAGGTCTCTTATATTTCTTTTTGTTCTTTTTTTTCGTGAGTTTGCTTTGGGCCTTACGGAGAATATCCTAGCTTGCCTTGTAAAGGTCAAGATGTTTTGAAATACTCAAAAATCGTGAGTGAATTTCAGCATTGATGCATTCAAATTTCCGTTTGGTGTGTCATCTAATTTATTTTTTTTTTCTAAAGACATGATGTCAAAACTTCTTTCAAAAAATCGGAAATTTAATTCTGAAAATTTGCCGAAATTCTTTATTTATTTTTTTAAATTTTAAGTTATATCGTTTTTTAACATTTTACTAGTTATATTAATCTTACATGTTTTATCATTTTCTTTTTAGGGAGTCAGGACATGCGATAAGTTGTGGAATACCATATCTAAGATTCCTTGTATTTGTGATAAATATTTTTTCATGCTATTAATAGAACTTAGATCTTCCTTATGCCTAATAATGATATTTTAATTATTTTATTGAACTGTAAAATTAAATTTCTTTCTAAAATGGTTTTTCTCCCTGTTAGTTGAATATGGACATGATTTGTGAGATATATTTGTATTTAGGTACCATTTTAAAGAAAACTATTACACAATGTGGTTTCCAATTTTTCTTATCCTTCTATAAAGTGTACTTATGCATATAGTGAACCAAAAATATTTTTCTCTAAGTAATACTGAAATTTTAAAAAATAAATTTTACGTCAAAAAAAGAGGGAAAAAAACTATTGAAATTTTTCCAAAATTACAAATTTCTATTTTTTTTCCCAAAGAAAATATATAGTAATATCATTAAAAAAGATAATTTGCATTTCTTGTGTATTGTTTAATATTTGAAGAGAAATATATTTTGTGTGCTAATGAATAATTATTTTTAAAAATGGTTCCCAAATACAAATAGATTTGAACAATCGTAATCGTATTCAACTCAAAGCGAAAGAAAACTTTTTGAACAAAAAAAAATATTTATATAGTCCATTAAAAGGAGAAAAATATAATAATTAGGCACACAAAAACCAAAGCTTTACGAATAATTTTAAAACATAAATTTCATAAAAAAGAGAAAGTCTTAAATTAGGTATATTGTTTTCTTTCGCGTTCCGGTACCCTCAGAATATTTAACTTAAATGACTAATTTATAAAATGGAGTAATTAATGATAAAATGTATTAAATAAAAAGGATATAGGAAGTAGTTTATTCTTTTACATTCCATCTGTAAGAAACCAGTAAACGACTTTGAATCAAAATAATTCATTATTCTAATATGCAATGTTTTTCATGGGAACGGTATAAATAGGCATTTCTGAGTCAAATTTGTTGACATAAGCTCAGGTATCGTTCTTGTCCCTTCACCAAAGTTCAAAATTGTGAGGTCCGTCATTAATAACCCTTGTGTAGCTTCTTAATGCGGCGTTAAAACAAATAATCAATCAATAAAAAAAATTCGGTATGTTTCTTGAAGAACAACTGAGTGATATTTACAAGAATAGGTGAAAGAAATTACTTCGATCTATATGTTTCTATTTCTGACACTGTGACTGTTCTGAAACATTCTTTATCTGGTCTACTAGATAAGTAAATAATAAATGTAGAGCAATAATAAATATCAGATAATAATAATAAATGGTATTTGAAATAACAATAAATGATAGAGTGCCATTATAAATGGTTACATATATATTCGCATATTATGAGATAAAACGAACATTAATGACTACTTAGGGTGTAAAAACTATCACAAATTAGCACTAAGACATTCTATAACAATAAAGTACTTAAGGTATTATTCCAAATGTAAGATTAAAACTGAATATTTATGTTTGAAGCATTTAATTCATTAATGATAAAAGCTGAAAAATATTGGAAATATTTAATAAAATATCTGTATACATATTTTATTAAATATTTCCAATAAAAATTAATAAAATATCTGTATACATTATATTCGTTTTAATTTAATTAACTATTGTCTTTTTCATTTATATAAACACTTGTTATCTCTTTACGCATTATGAGATCAATTATGTTCATAAATATATAATCAATAGCGGTTGAATTGTCTAAGGTTGTAATATTTACTTCTAATTAGTAATCCATTTTTTAAAAAATGTAGTTATTTTTTTAACCTTAGACATTTTAAAGTATATTACAAACCAAAATTTCAAAAAAGTAATTTATTATTGATATCGCAATAATCAAAATCAAATTTCAATTTTGATTCATTGATTAATTATTTATTAACGGAGAACTTTCAAGAAATACGAGGGCTGTTGGTGACGACCAGGCAATTTTGATCCTAGGTCAAGTGACGAGGATGACACATGAGCTGGAGCTTCACTTTCGCACTGATAAATATACTTTTAAACTTGAAAGCATTACAATATTTTTTCTCCTTCTTATTTTTAGAAATAAATAATTTCTTTAAATGCTCAATAAATATAGGTATTAATCAAATTATCTTAAAATAGGAAATTACTCAAGACAGAAAATTTCCAAACCTCAAATAATATTACTGCAACGCAATTTCGACATTATGAATGTAATTTAAATGTGGAAGTAATCCGATGTAAAAACACTAAAAGATAAAAATAATTATTTAAAATATAAATACTACGTATTTTAAAAAATGATTTCTACATAATCAATCCTTTCAAATAAAAGTTTCAAAATTTGACTGTTATTCAAAAATCAGGAAATGCAAAAATAAATACTAATTATTTTCAAAATTAGTTTTAAGTTGATAGGACGTTTCTGTTTCAAAAATATTTTATTTCGTAATATTTTTCAAAGAAGATTTATTTTTATCATAGAATAAAAGATATATTGCAAATTCAAAAGGAAGGTTATCGGCTGGATAGAATCAAACACTCTCAGATAAAATGCATTGTTTCTTCAATATTCTAATCTTTTATTTTATAACGTTGGGAGAATTTACCGATATTGATATAATAAAATGACTTCCATACTCTTCGTCATTTAAACATTCTTTCATCTTCTAATCAGAAAAGTAATTTTTATTTGAGGTACCTTTATATAGATATTTTCTTCGAAAAAGCAATCTCATATGACAACCTAACTTCCTCCATATCGATGAAAGTTACTTTTTGATGATCCGGGCATTCAACAACATGTTGTTTAAAGTCAAATCGCATGAAATGTTTTTACAAGTAATATGAATCTTTATGATGAAGTAGCAAAAATTAATTTCTGAATATTGAAGTTTCAGTTTGTATGATTTCGACAGTAGTAACCATATTCCCAATAGCACATATATAAAAGCCAGTATCCAAGAACAACATATATTTAGAAAAAGATAATTTTTTAAAAATAAAAAAAAAGACAGCAAAAATTTAAAAAAAAAAAAAAAAACTTTGACCTAATTTTTATACAAGTACTTTAGCCTTTTTCGTGGTATTTTTTAAAAAAATAAAATTAGTGTCAAAAAAATTTAATTGTTAAGTTAAAACAAAAATTCTACTTTTTTAAAGTTCTTATTTAAAATATTGAACACTTTTAAAAATGACTCATTAATGGATAAGAAAATAAAACAGTAATTATAAAATTTTGTTAAAATTTACTGATTTTACATCTAAATATACAAGGAGCGTAATATCTAAATTAAAGAATGATTTATAAATGCGAATCTCAATTAATAATGAATCAGTGTTATTGAGTTAAATTTTAGAGGAACAAAAATTTATAAAAATTCATTATAAAAGCATCAATACATATATTGAAGCATTAATAATTTTATTTGAATCATTTCAGGCTAAAACGTTTTCAGATCATAAATGTAAAGGAAATTTAAGTATAAAGAATTGGAAAGTCTTAAAACTACAAACTGGTGTTTTTCATTTATTTAAAAATTATGCTATCGATGAAAGGAGATGTTTTTTTGTTTGAATTAATTACTTATCATTACACACACAATTAAAATTATAGAAATTAAATTTCCATTTTTAAACATAGTAATAAGCAAATATTTTTAAAATTTTGAGTTATTGTCAAATACATCATTTACTAAGGCATTAAAATAGTATAAAAATGAATAAAATTAATTAATAACAAATTTGAAGAAATTAAAGAACTGGTATTAATATTTTACAAAGTTTTAATGGTTTTTGAGTTATGAAAAATTGCAAAGGAAAAAAATAATTCAGAGAGCAAAGAATTAATTTTATGAGATTCTATTGAAATTCTTATCTTAGTTATTGACAAGGCAAGTTGATATCCACAGAAAAATATTGTCATCACTTGAGTGATATTTTAAGGCTCCCCTCTGGCTGCCATTTTGATTTCGTGGACGTAATCTATGAAATTTCGACCACTATCCTCAAATCTATGCTATTTTATCTACTTAAATGCAAAAATTTGCATCCAAAAGAGGAAAAAACATAAAGGTTTCAGAGGAATTACATCCCCCCTATTTTTGAAAATATTTTAAGTATTTTAAAGACCAGAAAACACACTAACAAATTATTAAAATAGGGTTAAAATATTTTTAAGAATAGGAAGGAAAATGTTATTCTACAGAGAAACCTTCATTATTTTCTCCACTTTCAGATACACTTTTTGGCATTCAAATAGATAAAATAGTCGAGATTTGAGGATGATAGTAGAAATTCCAAAGGATTAACATTACGCTCGCGAAATCAAAATGGCCGGTTAACAGGACCTTTGGGTATCAAAATAATAATAACTTTTAATGCATCAAAAATATGTAATAAATAAAATTTAACTCGAATGTCAATTTAAATCAAAATTATAAAAAAAAAATATTTTTAAAAAATCTATTCGTTAGTTTTCATAGCTCATACCAACTAAAACGTAACAATTTATATCTTATATTTTGCACTTATTTATTTTAATTCGATCATACGAATCAATTAACTAAAATATATTCAATTTTTTTAAACTTTTAGTTTTCTTAGATTCTACTATCATGAAACAATATTTTTTTATTTAATGTATCACTCGCTATACTCTTTATTCTAAACATAAAAAAAAGAAAGAAAAGAAAAATTTTTAAACATCACCAGTCAGATCAAATATTCAAAGGCAGAGCTTTAAATAGAATAAAAAGGAATGTTGATGATTTATTCAATTCACTTTCAAATACGATATTCACGCGAATGTGATAAATTCAGTGGCGGAAATAAAAATAAAGCTGAACAGCACTTCTGCATCCCAAGAGGCCGGTTACACTTGGAGGAACTCAACATCGAACGGAGTGGAAAGTGAATATCCACACACGTGCATCCTCTTTTCCACTCTGCTGATTTTACAGGTGATAAATAAGAATTGCAAAAACGAATACAGATCAGCGTGCTATAATCTGGAAGGTTATTCTTAACACCGAATTCTAATATGTAGTTATTTTCTTGTGAACAGGGTTAAGTGTATTTTATCAGAATTTTCAATTAAATGGAAAATCTTGCATTTCTTTAATGAGACTGAACAAGGGTGAGAAAATTCTACAGATTTTCATGTGACTAAGTGTTTAATCATTAAGCTATGAAATATTAAAATGTTAATGAATGTTGTGATTGTTATCGCATGTACTTGTTATCATACACAATTTAATTAATTATTTTAACAATAAGTGACTCATTTGGTTATATCAAAAATGGTAAGTGTTTTGATCCTATATACATAATGTTTTGATCATGTGTTATGAAATGGAATATCTAATTATTATTAAAAAGGCAAAACGAATATTTTTGGCATATATATATTATATATATATTATTATTATTATTATTATTGTTGTTATTATTATTATTATTTGACTTTTACAATTGGTTTAAAGATGCTGCGTATTTTTCGTATTCTTCTTTTAAATTTTTGCTTTGGATTCAAATGTTTAAAAAAATTTACAATTTATATTTTTTGGCGTTATAATAACTTTTAATAAGATATTATTTTGCTGATAGGGATAGTTACGCTTTTTATTCTAATATAAGTTTAAAGCCTAGTACAACAGTAAATATATATTCTCTTTTTTGTATTTTCCAAACATTTATTTATAGATTTCTTTTAAAAAATTTCACTTTTCTTTATTATTTTTTCTACTTTTCTGATTTATAATTTTATATTATATATATATATATATATATATATATATATATATATATATATATATATGAGAAAAGTGATACTCATAAAAGTAAACCAGATTTTGTAAGAGACGTAACAAATACTATAATTAGAAAAAAAGGAGGAAAATCGAATTATCGAATTATTAGAATCGAAAGTAAAAAAGAACAAAGCCAAATTGAGCTTGAGAAAACAAAGTTGGAAAGATCAAAATAAGAGCTAGAACTAATCCAAATATGTTCTGAAACTAGTACTGAAGAAAATGAAAGCGAAACGAAATCGCAATACTTAGATCAATCAATAAAAAGTATAAAAACTTTAATTGTGAAAGTTGAATTTTTATATTTTAAGTAACTTATTATACCAATTTTCAACACACATGTGCAGGGAAAGAAAAATGCTAGATTTCATATGTAAGATATAATGAGAAAAATACGCACAACAAGTGCAATCAATAAAAAAAAGTAAATATTTTTCACTTTTGAACATTTCTAATTTGAATAAATGGTACACATTAATTAAAATAGGCAAATATTACAAAGAAGTACAATAAAATCATACACTTACTGACATACTTTTGCTATTTTTTAAATTGTGCAAACAATTCGCTGTATGTTTAATGGAATTCGTGTTAGCACTTCATTCGCTATTGTCTATTTTAGCTTAACTCATTCTAATCCTAGTAATTAAAAACCATTGAAAGGAATAGTAAAATAACAAAAAGAGAACTGCATATTTGTTGATAATATAATACGATTAAAATAGAAAAATAATTTATAAATAACCTTTTAATTAAGAAACAATTAAAGATTTTTATGCAGGTAAAGCTGGTTAATGCACTTTATTTATTTGAATAAAGTATATCTAAATACTTGAGTATTGAAATAGCTATTTTTAAAAAGGAAACGCTCTGCAACAGCAAAGAATGGGAGAAGTGAACAACATATTTACATATATAAACAACAAAATATATTTAATGACTGCTTCTTTTTCTAATTCTATTTTTGATATTAAAATTCAAAAGTGAACATATTTTAACTGTGTATATTTGGTGTCGCTATTTAAAGATATATTTCGAAGAATTTGAATACATTGCTAGAATAATTATCACTATCAGATATTTTTAGTATCATCACAAAAAGATAGAATAATATAGTTCATTATAAATATGCAAACAGAAATGTCGGTGGCCTGATTATTGTTTTTCAAAATAGCATAATCTAATATCGTTCTCCACATGAATCATTATAAATTTATAACTTGAACTCGTGTCTAAAACATAAAGAAAGATAATATCGTCGCGCATCCAGTAATTTCTTAAATATTTAATAAATATTTTTAAATATACATTATTTCCTTACAAAAAGTTGTTAGATATTTATATGTTTTCGTTTTTTCGGAGAAATATGGTAAGTAATATTTCATTTTATGCTTGATTTATAGGCGATTCATTTTTGACTTGGCTATAAAAAATAATAGAATTTTAAGTACAGTTAAGAACTATCTAAAGTTTCAAAATTATAACATATGAATGAATATTATTCTTTTCTAAGCCCATTTTAAGATTTACCTTTTTGCTCATACACATATACTACATAAAGTCAAACATAAAACATAAATAAAGTTTTCCATTAACAAAATGGTAATGTTAATGCGAATGATGGCAAGACATATTAATTAATTTTTCCTAGAAAAAGTCCTCAAATTTCCTCTGTTTGATTCAAAAGATGTACTTTGATTTTAAACAGTTTCTAAGATGCTTCAGGACTAAGAAGCCTCATTACGTGATACATATTACGTGATACATATTAATATCATTTACACAAATGCATGAAAAAGAGAAAACGTAATATCTTAAATTTCAAAACACTCGTTTAATGAATTTTAAAGAATGTAAAAATATGAGACACAACAGATAACTTCAAGAAATTTTAGACTTAATTAAGAGCATCTGATACAAAATTAATGCATTCAAATTATGTTAATACTCGTATATACAAGTTTAAATAGTATCAAGAATTTCCAAACACAAAAAAGGATGAAAAATCTTGAAATGTATCAAATAAAAATATTTCTGGGTGTCATTAATATAAATGTAACAATAATCTAAGTTTCAGTGGACTGTTAAAAAAGACAATTACTTTTTTTTTTTTTTAATTTTTAATAGTTCTGGTAAGAAATATATATGTTTTTTACTTTTAATTCTTAATAACTCATAATAAAATTTTGAAAATGCATTAATTAATTAAATCCTACCCGTATGTATTTTGAATTTTCATATATTTCAAAACTGCAATGAATGCGTAAACAACATTGAAATGCAGCCGTATATATTCTAATATTTTTACAAAATCGAAATGTTTTACAATACTATTTTCCCAACAAATTTTCTTTTAACAACGCACTTCATCATGATGTAACAAAAAAATTTTTAAGAGCATGTGAAGAGGAAAATTGTTCCAAAAAAGCTTTATGTACGAGATACAAGTGTGATTGACCAATTGCGCTGTTAACTTCAGTTCCTCCCGAACAGCTGGACGGAACAAGGAATAATCTCTCATTGAACCAATCATATTCAATTCACTATCATTCAACTCTACAGTTCTACGAAAATTAAAAAAGAAAGAAAAAAAGAATGACAATATGTTTTGTACAATGCGATTTTATAGTTTCCTTTTACACAGAGAAATAAAGGCTTCTGAATTCGAATGGCGAGAATTCACTGGTTTATGCAAGACTTCTATACTTTTCACTCGTCATGAAGAGCTTCGTGACGAATTTAAAAATAGTAAACGATAAATATTACATTGAAAATTGATTTGATCATCATCCTCCGTGCAGTATGTCATGATGGGAGGTAACTTGTTCTGGAACAAAGCATGAGAGAGTAATTTCAAAGAAAATTAAACACAATAATAATAGTTGTAAATCTCCAGGAAAGATTTTCCTTTCACGAAAATATAACTAGTAGATAATAATATATTTAAAACTGAATTGTACAGTGTTGTTGACTGAATGAAAAGAATACTATATCTTTTCAGGATATTCTACAGACAAGAAGGGGTTCTATACTTGTTAATGCTAAAATAAATTTATAAACGAGTATCAGTAAATTAGCTCTGAATCTGCAATTTAATAATACTTTTTAAATTCTAAAATAGTAAAGAAGTAAATTTAAATTGTTTAATTTGTGATAGGGAAAATGTTACTCATCATGATTTAGAAAACAATTTTAGAGTTATTAGTTTTTCATTTCGAAGACAACATAAAAGAGTTTATTAAAATATTTTGAATGCAAGTCAATAACACATTTTCAATATTAATTTTTTTAGTGAAATTGAATAACAATTGACACTAAAAACTTTACAAAAGATATATTACGTGCAAAATATTTTCATTAATTACGAACCTTAAAATGAAAAAACGAGAGAGTATTTATTCCAAAAAATTTTATCAGATAAAATTGAAAGCACAAAGCTACGTGCAACTTTTAAATACATTTTTGCACGATTAGCGTACACAACCTCAATTATTTTATTTTCTTGAAGTTTTATGACGTTTAAAATTTACAATTACGGTACCAACTTTAAGATCGACATTTAAACATCCTAAATACAATTTCATTCCTTTTTAATTGTTAATTCAAATAACTAATTTAAAGAAATTATTTGGATAGTTTAGTAATAAATACTTCGTATTTAGTCAATGTTGAAAATATCAAAAAGCACGGAACGAACACATAGGTTTTCATGTTTATTTATAAATGTAAAAACTCTGTTTTAAAATGTGTTGGCAATGCTTTTTAGACTGATTCTTAGAACTGATTGATTTCTGTTTCATATGTTAACTAACATATGGTTTCTCCACTTAGTATATCGTTTCACCTATTTGATAAAACAACTGAATATATCAAAAGTCATATGCAAGGTCATTTTTCTCTTGATAAAGGTCATTTCTAAATTTTTCTCTTCGAGAAAAAAAAATTCCCCTAAGGCGTAAAACACCCTTCTCTACTTCATCATCATTCTAAACGCGTTTTCAGTATAATAAGACATTAATAAAACAAATATAAAAATATGACTGCGAATAATTATGTAGGTTAAAATAACAGGAAAGATAACAGAGTTATTTTTGAGCAGTTCAGTCAAAATTTCCATTACATACATGGACAATTGGATGGAAATATTATTTATTAAAATGCATAGTTATGAATCAATAATAATTGTACAATCAAAATAACCCTATAAAGGAATGCTTAAGTGTCGTAAAAACAGTACGCGTTATATAATTTCCAGATTGTCAAAAGTACTCAATTCTAAATCAGCTCAAACATTTCATTTACAACAATAGTTTAACAGCTTAACGAACATAATAATAAATTGAATTCCACAATGTTCATAACAATCATATTTAATGATTCTTATTTAGAGTAGTTCCAACCGAAGCAAATAAAATACTACATTGTGAACATAATGTGTTACTTCATCAGCGAACGATTTTTTTCCCTTTATTCATTAATTAGCGAAGTTAAATGCTGACACTGCGACTGCTGAACAATGTATATGTCGACACTGATTTTAATACAAGATAACTTTAGAAATAAATGACAGAAATGACATTGGAAAACATGTCTAATAATTTACGACACACCCAACATGGAATTTTATATTTCCTTATTATTGTCTAATTTTTATCGTTATTTATCGAACTATAATTAAAGGATAAATTCATTTCGTGATTACCAATCTACATTTCGAAATTAGATTAACAAAATGTAATCCATTCAATAGGTTATGTATCATAACAGATTCTTAACTGAAAAATGTGATTTTTGTAGATAGCACGATTTTCCCCCCTGAAATATCATGATCATTTTGTATGAAATAGATTAACCACTTGGAGGAATTCTTTCCATTAAGAAATAAAAGAAAGATGAATGTGTGAGTTTTGTGTATTCAGCTTTGATTCGGTGTTTTTAAGAAAGAAAATGTTCGAAAGAGATTGTTTTAATCATATAGAAGTAATTTTTTCTCTTTTGACATGTGTCGCGCCAGCTGTAACTACTATGAAATCTCATCATTCAAATATCTTCCGTTAATTATTTCCTTTTTCTCTAATGATCTAAGTAATTTAGTGTTTTTCAAGGAAATACTATTTTAGTCATAATTCTGTTGTTTTAATGTTTGTCATTTGTTAAAGTTTAAAAAAATACACCCGTTTTTGACCGTATACAAGTCAAACATAATTTTGTTTGTAAATAAATCAACATACATCTCTCTTTTTTCGAACTAAGGAAGAAACTAAATTTTAAATCACCTTAAAAAGGAATACCGAAGTTTAAGCCTTTTTTTTTAAATTTCAACAAATTAGATTCTCATAGCTAAAATTCAATACATTCTCACATAATGTCAAAACTAAGAAGTCTGAAATTTAATTCAAATTTCTATGTTTTCAAGCCCATATAAATATTTACTTTAATTTACTCAACTTCCGATTTCCACTATCTGAATAAATATTATGTATTTTAAGAAAAAAGAGTTTCTAATAAAACATATTTCTAATTAATGACTGAAAAATAATGATAAATTTCTTCTTTTCTTAAAAGTACTTTATGTTTTATGTGAGCAATTTTAATCACTCGAAAGGTAACAATTTTGCTTCTTATACTAGCCGTCATCTACAGAATATTTATATTTGAAAATTGACAACACACATTGTAGAGTCATACCTAAGCTTTTATAATATTTTTAGGTTTCATATCAATTTCTAAATAATTATCTCTAATGTACAATACTTAATCACAAGAGAATAAATTTTTAAAAATTTGTTTAGTATCATTTTTGCGCTTTCTTTATCTTTGAAAGCAATTCACTTGTTATTTACATATTTTAAGTGCATTTTTATTTACTTTGCTAATCATTCGCCCTGTAAGTGAAAAGAATCCAATGTTCCTTGAATTCATTGAAATATTGAATAAATGCATGAATTTTGATTATAATTCTCTCATTTTCACTTTAAAATTCAAAATATACTTCAAACAAAGTAAATAACTAAAAGAAAAAAAAAAAAAAAAAAAAAAAAAAAAAACGTTTATCGCTCTTCGTTACTTTTTTTTGTCAAAAATCCTTAATAGACAGGATTTTTACATTTTTCTAAGCTTGGCTGGATAATATGAGGCACCAGTGAACAATTATCTACAATTTTACATTCGATATGATGTCGCGGATTACTTAAAGAGGAAAATTGAAAATCAAAGCGAAAACGTAATGCATACTAAAATTGTGAAGTGTAATGTATTTTAAAATTGTGAAACATATCTGTAAATGTAAAAATTTTAATTACAAATAATTTATAATTAAAAAATATATTCTATAAAGTAAGTCAAAACGTAAATTAATCCTTTATGAAAAGAATGATAGACAACTATACCAAAAAATTACGATATACTTGTACGCCAAAAACGTACGCTTATTCTTAAGATTATCAATAATTAGTCACCGGTCAATTTAGTTTTTACTGTATTTTACTAACAAGCGGACACCTGCGAATAATTCACCACACTTCAACTGAGGAAACAGTTAAATTAAACCCATTAAGGAATTTAGGTACACACATAAATTCACTGCTAAGGTAGTGAACATTTACAATATTTTACAATTTTTATATCTCTTCAAAATATAAACACAGAATTCGAATTCATCAGAAAATTTTTTCTTATTAACATAAAACTTCTCCAGAACAAAAAAACGCCAACTTTTTACAACAAATAGAATAAAACAATCGATTATGCGATAAATATAAAAGTATTAAATTAAATTTAGAATTAAAGTAGACAATAATATTGAAGTAGAGGCGTAATAGTACGATAAAGCAAACGATAAAATATTAAAGTAGAGAATAATAGACAAAGATGATAAAATATTAAAATAGACAATATTCTTAAAAGATATTCACATAAAAGCGAACGGTAATGAAATGTAATTTCTGCCGGAAAATAAGAATAAAATAAATTTCTATGTATTAATTTATTCGTAACAATTACATTTAGAAACTATCAAATTTGTCATCGAAAAAAATGATTTTTAAATTTGTATTAACCGCAATGAAAATTTAGTCTTTGCTGTCAATGAAAATACTTTTCGACTAATGTATTATTCATCCACGTTTTTTCATGATTATAGTATTAAAAGAGTATTTAAAGCTATTTACCGTCTGAAACTGTTCAATATTTGACTTCTTGAATTAATCTCCTGTATTAATCCCTCAAGGTTATACAAAAAAAAAGTATTATGGAAAAGATTTCAATTCTTAACATGCCGGTTCAAATTAGTTACATAAACATCATTAAGCTATCCTTTTTTTTTTTTTTTTTTTTTTGAAGTTAAAAATAAATTTTTTCACTGTTTAATAGTTTCAGAATTATTTAGAAAAGAGACTATTATCAACAAAAAATCCATACATAATCCATTAATAAATGTTCCATACTTAATTTGATATAGCATACCTTCTTTTGATACGTTATTCATCTTACACACATATTCTCATATACAAAACTATATCAAACACAAAGCATTAATTCGTAGAAACAATATATATAAATAAATTTAGATTTTTTTCCCCCTCAGCCATGGAGAATGGAAACTAAAACTAATCTCTTTATAAGCAAAAAAAAACCACGCTTCTAACTGGCTCCCTTTTAAAGTAACAAATTGTTAGAAGAATATTCCTTATCTTTTGATAATACAAAACGTTGGAGGACATTTTTTTGTTAAGAATCTTGAGAATTATCTTTTAATATATTTTAAAATTCGGATCAGCACCTGAGTTTATATTAAAAAGAAAAATATGCTGATTAGCTGAAAAAGAGAGAGGCAACAATTATCCATAAGGCTGGAGACGTAGATCCGCCATTCAATTACAACAGACAAGGGCGATGGGCAACAATTACGAGACTCCTATTCCATTAAAATTAAACTTATCCTCTCACCATAAAGTTAAATTAAAAGAGCAGAATAAATTGAATTTTAATTATTAGTAAAGTTTCAATTAAAATTTAGGATCTAGGCAAAAAAAAATCTCTAAGAAATCAGCAGACTGAGGGCTGCTGATTGTTTGAGACCTAAAAAAGACGAGAGACAATATTACAAAGAGCAGAAGAGCATAAAAATGGGAGAATTTTACCTTCAAATTGATAATTATTGTTGTTTATTCTAGGGATTTCTCCCGGTCACATGGTACAAGATGAAGGGATTCTGAGGGAATTTCCTTGACTTTTATCCGTCGAATAGGGGTTATTTCTGACACAATTTTGATTAAGTTAAAGCCGATTTAATAGATTTTATGAGCGCATGGTCTAATAAATAAAAGGATAACTTGGAATTGGATAAGAAAATAGAAATGAACTCTACTTTTGTGTTAGAGAATGGGAAAATTAGGAAATTAAATTATTTTTTTCAGTGAAATTATTACAAATTTATGTTGAATCATTACGTATATATTTCTTTAATCGCAAAGAATACTTTTTATTTAGAATAAAGATGTCATAAAATAAAATGTTGCATATCAATACAAAGATTGAAAAAAAAATTTGCACTTATTAAATAAAGAATAATGACAAAGAGCGAATAATTAGTTCCCAACAACAATTAAATTAAATAATGAAGCAAGATATATGTTAAAAGAAGTGGAAGATATATGTTAAAAATTATCTATTAATAATGGTTTGAAAGCTTAAAAAATTCATTTCTATTACATACGTTAAATTATACTCATATAAAAATATTAGTTTAACAAAATAAATCTTTTTGAGTCCAATTTAGATTTATAGTTTTAAATTTCATAATGAATTGTATACATTTTCTTACAGTAAAATCATTATTACTTTCAAACAGACATTCTGCTAGCTGTGTTAAGAGACATTCTTCTGTACGGTTGTATACGATAAAAACGTTTTTTTTCTTTTTTTTAACTTTAAAGAAAGAAAATTCGTCCTATCCAAATATTTTGAACTTTTTTGAGCAATCTAAATAGAGAAACAATATTCAAAACTTGGTATTTTTCTTTACGTACGAATTGAGATTGTCTTAAACAGATTAATTCAACCATTTTAATCTCGATTTCTAATTTGCGCAATCAGTATCCTCTAAATTGGTACATTATGCGAGAATTTTAAAAAATTTCTTTGTACTCTTCTTAATTGAATAATATTTGAAATCCTCTTGGTATAAGAACAATTTCTACGTTACAAAACACCGCACCATTTTTAGAACAAAACACAACAATCCAACGAAAAACTGAATTCATTTTCATACTTAACATATACGTTAGGTTCATTAGAAGTTTGAAAGCATTTCGAATAGTTATATGAAACTCGTTTCAGCAACTTTTGGCAATTTCATTCTGTTTGCGAAAGGGTCAAAATCCTTCAGCTTGAATGTTTTTCAAAATATTTATTTCATCTTTATGCTCTAGTTTCATCATACACACTAGCCATATTTCATAATAAGAAAAAAAAATGAAGACTCTTCTCGATTCATGTCTATATCACGTAGATATGACTTCAGCTTTTGGGTCTAGGCCACAAACTCATCAGGCCACAAACTCATCACGTTCCGTAATCTTAAAAATGACAACTAAACCTAAAATGAGTTCTAAATACGTGTTTATGTTCTTGTCAAATTCAAAATAGCATCCTCGGTTGTCCAAAAAGTTAAAAAATACTTCCTTTTTTCACACACGTATCGTTATATAATTAAAACTTGTCTACTGGACCGGTCATTGGCCAATTTATAGCGTAATTTTCTTCCTGGTAAGAGTTAGTATTTAAGGTCATTAAACGCTACTTGATTACATTTGATTTTTTTATATCAATCAAATGAATTATAAATAACAACTATTTAATATTAACGATTAGAATTAAATATATATAGTTAATTATATAATATATTCATTCGTAAAAATAGTTTAGCGAAGAACATTCGAGTGACTCATTAAAAAAATACAAATGTTAAACACTCAAATATCCAATGCTTCTTCTCAAACTAAGCTAATGATTATCCTTTAAGATTCTAATTCAAATATGAAAAAGTTTTGTTAAATTTTTTTATGGAGTTTTTACTAAGTGGTTAGGAAAGAATCACTTTGATATCAATGACTAATTGATAGTTAGCAATTTTCTCCTTTAAATGAATTGCTCAATGAATGATAACAAATTAATGAATGGTCAAAATAGAATTCGACTCCTTACACAATCTGTTACACAGAAGTATTTCAATTTCCAATAATATGGGGGAGATAATATTATTTTCTATTTCAAAACAATAAAATTTAAATTGCTTTGTTATGAACATTTCAAATGCTAAAAATCAACCTTAAAGAAAAAAAATCTACGTCAGGAAATACACGAAGCAATTGTCTACAAGTATCTAAAACAAAAGATAAGAAATTTCGCTGAGTGATTAATTTTAATCTGTTTCATTCACAGACTCATGCATTTATTTAACAATTATCACCGCCACAACACACTTACTTGTTATCTCCAACTGAGTAATGAATTATTCATCATAAAAATTATGATTGATGCCAGTCATAAAGCTTTAATTACCGATTTGAAAATTTGAGAGGGATAAATTATAAGAACAGGCTGTGAAAAAATTTGACAAATAAAAACGATTAATTGTTAAAAAAAAAATGAAAAGGCACTTTTTTTATGGTTAATTTTGAAATTTATTAACAGAACTAGTCTAAATAGGTAAATTAAGTTTAAATAGGTAACATCAGGTAATTTAATAGGTAACAATTAAAACAAAAGATAGTTTTAATTGCATATAATTTAATTGCAAATAAATTAAATAAAAAAATTTCAGAATCTGAATAATATATTTATAAATCTAACTTATATAAAACTGTGCATAGAATTGTAAACTCGGTAATAAATACTAATATTCAAAAAAATATTAAAACAACATAAAACTATTTTTAACATGGTTTATTACAGTTAAATAAATTAAAAGATTTCTAATGAATAATGAAATTTCGATGCTCAAACATATCCAATAGCGTATCGATATAAGATAAATTATTGGTTACAGAAAAATGTGTAATGTCATAAAATATTAAATTGCTCACAATATTCCAAAAAAAAGGGGGGGATGATTTCCAAATTCATAGTCATATCCCGCGAGGACTTTCATTTCTTTCATTTTGATTGTGAACAATTTCAGAAATAGATTTGGCTCTTTCATTTTATTATTATTATCCTTCTAGCAGAAATACCAACCTTAATGGTCACTATTTAATTACGTAACATCATGCGATATTGATGAGAAGACTGAATTAACCTCTCAAAATGCAGCGCACTCTCGAGAACGTTCCGAATTATGCGAGATCAGGTAAGGTTACCGAGAAATGGAAGAAAGTCATTACATTCGATTGATTTCGCTTTGCAAGCGTTGCTTGAAATGTCCTCAGTTTTGCTTGCTTCTTCCTGTTATAAAATGTCCGCGAAATAAATAAGCATGTCAATTGGCAATAGACTTGAACTTCTTCGCAAGAAATCGCGACTAATAATGTTTGTGTCTATGACGTGTAAAGAGTTCATTTTTATTTCCTCATACTTCTCCAATTTACCTTTTAATTAATTCCATCACGTGCTTTTAATAAACATGATTCAGCATAATCCCACGCTTCGAAGTAGAAGGGATAATCCCTACTGGACTTTAAGTTTGCAGCTAAAATACCTGAAGTCACTCCATCCAATACCACGTGATCTGAAGAAATCCTTGCATATAAATTCCAAACAAGGTAAATTCCCTGCTCTTCCGCTGCAGCCAAGAAGGCGAAGTGACGTCTCTGGCATTCTCCATTTTCACAGTATAATCCTCTGTCTGTGATTGTAATTGTCTCTCTCTTGAGTCTAATGTGAAATAAATTATCAAGCAGTGAATTACTGTTTTTTTTTTTTTTTTTTTTTTTGAGCCACGACTGCAAAGCAATTAGATGTGTCAAAGCGATATTTGGAAGTTAAAGACAAATTATTATCGTCGTATAAATATATATGTGTATGTGCGTGCGTGCGTAGTGATTTCCCTTGAATTTAAATAATTTCCTAATTTAATTTATATTTTAATTGCCACAATATTGCATTCATCGTTATTTCGTGATCCCGTTCCTTTAAATCTTTTAATTTATGCGATCACGTAGTTTCCCAAAATACTAAGATCAAGATTTCCCAAGCTCTGAACTATTAGGAATATTTCCCTATAGACAATTAGTTTCTATGTAAAATACCTTAAGATCCCTACATCTTTTACCATGTGTGAGCTGTATAATCCTCACTTTAACTTCCCTGGAGAAATAGGTAAAAAACTCTGTCATGTTTTTACATAATTACTAGTGTGACTGGACGTGTGTTGCGTCCATCTCTATTCTCGGTGTATCTGCCTCCCTCTCATGTGAACATAAGTAAATTCGTAATTTATTTATTTAAAATTTCCTTATTATGCCATGCTTAAAACATATCTTCAATTCAACTTTTAAAGAAATATCGAATTTATATATATAGGTATATATATATAAGAGTATATATATATATATGAGTATATATATATATGTATATACTACATCGATCAATATCTCCCTAGTCTAACATTGAAAACAACATTTTTGCAAAATTTTTATTCATCAACATAACACCTTTGTTAATCACCTTCAGGGTGATCAATCGTTCCAACGCTTTTCCAAATCACTATTTATTTATTCTTTCCAATTTCCAAAAGCTTTTTGCAAGAAATCTTTTTTGTTGCAAGTAAATAGCGATAAACAGCTTTCTGAATCATCGACTCGTTGCTGTTTTTGTTCCATCGAAAGCAATCGCGGCACCCACTTGGAAAAAACCTTTTTCACTTCACTTCAAAAAACCTTTTTCCTGGTCCGATCGACTTAAAATTTTGACACGTTTCAAGCAAAGGTTAGTACTCTAGAAAGACCTGGTTACTGGTTTACTACGAGCACCATCTCTGGGTTAGTCTCGGGAGTTATTGATCGATGTATTATATATAATTATATATATATATATATATTCTAAGCAACTGTAGCTATGCAATCGGGGTTGCGTTAGATTGTTAACTATTAACTCGAAAGCTTCGGTAAATCTGTACTATTTGTTAAAGACTACAACTTTGAATGACTTAAGCGCTTTAACTTGATAAATTCTTTCGAACAAAACTTTCTTAAATCCATATATGAAATCTCAACTTAAGTTTCCTTTAAGGAGCTCCGCGAAAATTTAACAAATGAATTCCCTTGATCGATAAGTACTATTCATACACAAAAAAGTAAACCGACGATTTATTTGAAGAAAATTATGCTTTTCCACTAGAGTAAAGTACTCCCTTTACCTTTTCTGAATCATTTCACCATCTGATGACCACTCAGCATCAACACAAAGATCATTTTATCAATTCCGAAAGCTAAAGCGAAATGTTTCCAAATCCGTTTCGGTCGAGTGCTTTCAGAACCAATCGTTTGGAAAAAGCAACGTCCCAAGGAAATTTTAATCTAATATAAACATCCAGTCGAATCCTCGACCCTCCTCCCTCATTAAGGTGTTCAGTTAGCGGGCCACGCCTGTGAGGCATCTGCCAAAATCGAAATAGCTACCCACACATGCATCAGTGTTTTCAGAACTTGTAGAAGCAAGCTTCCAATCACTCAATGGACGAAGACAAGTTGCAGATGGCCTCTGTGCTACTAAATATGAGGCGACATGTTTAACTAGAAGGATTTTGTTTCCGCAAAAGCCAGCCCGATGACTGTTATAATTTTCTGTAAGGTATGACGTTAGGTGTTAAATTTTAAAGTTTTATTTAATTAAATATTTCCTAGTATAAAAAATAAAACACTTGTGAAAGAATTAAGTATTTTTAACCTACTGCTTGATGTATTCACTTATATGTAATAAAGAACTTAAAAATAAGCCGAAAATAAGGTCAAATGAAAACAATTTTTTAATAATTTCAATGCCACCAATTTTTTTTGCATGAATTCAAAAACTCTTGCTCTTAATTTGGTACTTTACATATATAAATAAAAAAAAAGGCAAACAGTTGACGAAAATGAGCTTTACATTTTTTTTTCTATTGTTCTTTCCATAGCATCGCAAAATCTCAACATGACATTAAATTCGAGAAGGAATACATATCTCAAGTTCGATCTCATCGTCTCAAACGAGATATTTTCAAATATGTAATTCAACTGTGATCAATGGGCAAAAATTAAGTTCAGTATAACGGATCTCTAGATACTATTAATTCTAATTTCGTTCTAGTTCATTCTATCGAAAGTATTTTTTATTAAATGATGGTTCAATTGCATATGTTCATAATAACAATTTTGTTAAGTTATTTTATATTCACTACTATTTTGTAATTATAATATTACCTCAAGGTTCTTTCGATTAAAAAATTAAACAATAGCAATCATGAAATTTTCAGCCAAAGAGTTTCGAACATAAATTCAAGGTTGGTTTTATTAAAATTTCACTAGAAGCAACATGAGAGCTATTGGTGACGGATTTCGAAATTTTGAACCTCGGTCAAGCGATGAGAATGACACCTCAGCTGGTATCCCCACTTCTAACTTCCACACCACGCCAATGGGAGGACTTTGAACCACGATAGATTTAACATGTATCAGCCGCGGTTACACGGCGGGTCTTTAATGGCATTAAGACTCGAACCTACAACTCGACGAAAACCGTCTACCGCAAGTCCGCTATTATTACCACTAAGCTACCGCGGCCACAGTGAATTCAAGAAAACTATTTTAAGGAATAGTCTAGGATGATTACATCCAACAACACATTATACAAAAATTAAGAAGTACATAAAGTATCTTACACATATTGTAAATCTTAAAATTCGACCTCTGTTTCAGACGAAAACTTATGATGTACTCCAATAGAATTTCTTGCAAATGAATTGAATTTTATTTAAATGCAAAATCTGAATATCAGCACTTTTAAAACAATGGAATTCGGAATGGAATAAGTCAGCAATATTCAATGAATTGTTCTCTTTCGGACAGCAGTTCTCCCAAAAATGAATTATGCATAGCATTTGAAAGTACAAGAAAAAAAAATCATACTTTTGTCTTGCCAATTTACTGAGAAAGAATGTTGAAACTGATAGAGTATTGTGTCAAAGTTAACGTTATATGAAGATTTTTTTGTTATTTTATATTTGTTATATACATTATGAGATTTTGAATTATTCATATTTTATTTTAATTTTACAATAACCCTCTATATACCATGTTTCTATTTGATAACAAGAAAAATGCATTGTATTGATACAATTATGTAACAAAAGATCTGAATTTAAGAAATAAACAGAAGAATAGAAATGGATTAAAGTATATATTCCTCATGTGTGCTCCTCCCTTTCCTGTAAAAATATTAAATAAATAGAGCAGAAAATTCCTAGAATTCATTCATTATTTCGATGAAATCTTTCATTCACAAATTTATATCACCCTCCTCTGAAAGAAATTTAAATTTGCCACCAAAAATAATATGTACATTTAAATATTGCGTTTTTATATTATTAAAATAAAAGAGAATGCTAAAACAGAAAATACTTTGTACATTTTCTTGAAGTTAGGCCGTGAAATTGATGTATTCTTAAAAAGTTACGTAAGAGAAAACGAATGTAAATAAAAATGGAATATTTAAAAATTTGTAATGTAAACAATGAATTCTTTATTTAAATTATGTTTAAACTGTTCTCTCAGCCTCTTGGTTCTGAACTGAATTAGAATTCAGTTCTATTTGTTTTCAATGTCAATTTCTTAACCTCAGTCTCCATCTTTCAATATATTTAGCAGTAAACTTTTGATTATTTTAAGATATTCAAGATAATTCTCATGTAACAATTTTTATTATATTTTTTCCATTACAAAATTTTGAAATTTAACTTATTTAATAGTTCTTTATATTTCCGATTTCATCAAATATATGAATAGAAACAGTTATAAGGAATATATTTTTAAAGATTGTTTCTTTTTTCGTGGAAAATTTTAAAACATGTATTTTCCGAAAATGCAACCCCTTTTAATTTTGCCTCATTTAGATAACTACTGATTTTGTTTAGGAATGATTGACTTAAGACAGACACGATACAGTAAAGATTAGCAATACATTCTATAAAGAAAATGCAGATAATTACAAAAGAGATTGTAAAGCACTCATAATAAATAGATTTGTACAATATATAGGTTTTGTACTTGTACAATAAAATGTGTTTGTACAATATATTTACATTGATTAAAACGAACCATGAAAAAGACCTCTATTTTTTAAAATGAAAGAAGGTTATCTTATAACTGAAAATTCATTTAAAACACAGTCCATCCAGAAACTATTTTCAGGTTTTAGTAATGTGCGTTTTGAATTTAAAAGAAAATTTCTAACGAGATAATATAAAATTTAAGATGGTATCATTGAGAAAGTAGTATCGAAAAAGAATGACAAGATAAGCTCTTGCTTCGAGACTAATTAAGGAGACATGAAAGCTCACTTGATTTATTCCCATGACAAGACTATCTTGAAGCATTTAACTAACAGGAATTTAAAAAGTTAATAAAGTTGGAAAAAATACATAATTTATCCTTACAAGCTTGGATTGAAACAAACTGAAAGAGATGGTGAAAATGTCATGTATAATTCAAAAATTGTGGTAATAGAATTCATTAACCTCAATATGTAGGAAAATAACACACACACACATTTAAACATCTTTTGTGGATTGATATAAAAAATAAAGAATAACTACGACAGCGGATGAATTTTTTTGTATTATTTATATCTCTCAATGGGAAGAACTGATTATTCTATATTAAGGAACATTATCAAATAAAAATTTAATGTCATACGTTTCATTACAATTATATTGTAGGCTGATAGCTGACAACATGCATGCCAAGCAAAAAAGGACAGATGTTACATACAATTTAATACGTTGCGCTTAAAACTACGTTATTTTTAAATTCAATTTATTATAACTTATAACCAAACTCTAGTTTATTTTCTCTTTTTGGCAGCAAAGAATGAAAAGTTAATGAAAAAACATATAACCAAATGTTTAGCGTTTGCGTAAAAAGTTTAGAGTACGACGTCTGTTTTATAAATCGGTATAATTTATTTCCATTTTTAATAGTTATTCGAATTCGTTTTAATTAAGATAATATATCCATCAACATGTTATAAATGCTTGTTTTTTTTATAAGAATAACATTTCAATCAATTAATTTTTTACAATTATTGTTAAGGCAAAAATTTTAATACTTAGGTGTACGTAATACGTAACATTATAGCAAATCATTCATTTTATTGAGTAGCCCATCTCAAAAACATATTTTAAACTAAAAACGAGAACTGAAAATTAGTAATAAGAGGGAATAATAAATCTGAATTTTCTTCCACAAGGTTAAGCAACAGATCAAGCATATTACATTCTAATTTAACTTTTAAATATTTTCTATTTTATAAAACTATAAGAAAAGAACTCTATTTTTTTATTAATTGCCTAACTTAATCTAATTTTTGAATCCGTTTTTTAAATTAGTTGGCGTCTACGAGTCCAGACAGGAGGCGATGAAGTTGTTTAGGGTGCATAACACCCCGAAGGGTCATCGCGTGCAACATGTTTTTTTTTCATATGGTAAATTAATTAAGAAAATATGCTAATGTAAAATTATCATTCAGCTTCAGAATATGTTGATCCTCTATTTCAATTCTTAGTAACTAAATGAATTTGTTGAATGACATACAAAAAAAAGTACCTTCGAAAATCTATCACGACCTTGCATATGTTATCTGTCCAAATACAAAACTCATTTATAATGTTTTCAAGTATATTTTGATTTTTAAAATTCCGTACTTTCAAAACACATTCAGAAACTTAAACATAATTTAAACTTCAATACATTTAATTCGTACAATGAAATACTCTAAATAAATCACTAAAATATTATACAAATTAGAATAAACTATTTCTTTAAAAATCGATAAAATTACACATTGATTATAGAAACAGTTTATGAAAAATAAAAATTAAAGATCTTAAGATAAATCGTTCATTTAATCTCATACTACACGTGCAATAAACATCGGATAGGCATCTAAGAGAACAAGATAAATGAATGAATATTCCTCCATTTATAAATCACAAATCAGAACTTAAAAATAATCGTACGCAAAATACAAAAATAGAATTGTGTGTATTTTAAGAACAGTTTTAAATATTCTGAGAGCTATCTTGCTTGGCCGCATGAAGTTAGTTTTTAAAATGTTTTTATGTAATTCACTTAGTGTGTGTCATCAAATTTTCGATCGTTAATCTAACCAACTTCTCATCAAACTAGAGCTCTGAAACTTTGGGAACCGTTCTTACTTGCCTAACAATGCTATATTTAGATATTTGCGACCAGTTTTTACTAATATTTCAAAAATTTTCTTTAATTAACTTTGTCACCATATAAAAACGTTGTTTTTAAAAACGTTGGTTTTTATATCGAATTATTAGATATAAGAACTACAATAATTATTACCTTCAATACAATACATATTTAGTATTTTAATTTAGTTTTTAGTTTAAGAAATGATACTTCGTATAGTTCCTTATTCCAATTTTTGTGCGGAAAGAAAATGGTAACTTTTTCGAAATTCAAAAAAAATCAAGAATCTTGTCATAAATGTGATTGGAAAACAATGGTCAAAATCTCCAATGGTTCAGTTAGACATTTTGTGGTTTGATTTTAATCTAAGCATACGATATTTACCCTGAAGCACGTCAAATAAAAAAAAATCTTTGGTTTCTTTCGACCACTAGAAAAAGTGTTAAAGAATAAAAATTCTTTTGAATACGACTCATACATAGTCAGTATGGCAGATTTAGAATAAACTAAAAATCCCATAAGTTCACTCACCCGTGGATAAGGTTAGCGTCCTGGACCTCGTAAATCACGGGCGAGTTCCAAGCCGAATTAGAGACGGAAAAAAAAAAGGAGATAAAGGTATCAAAGTTTAAAGTGAAAAGTGGAAAAAGCGAATAAGAACTTTTTACTACTTTAAGCTGAATCATACAAAAGTCTATAATTCACATCAAGATGTAATTTTAAGAGACTTAACCTTTAAAAACAGTTCATCTGATTTGTGTATTAAGTTCAATGTAAACGAGTGTTTGATTCAATCAGTCAAAAGAATTTGAAGCGGGTTTATTCATTCTTTTATTGAAAATTTAAAATGAAGTAATCTTACGATTTGAAAAAAAAAAAATTACTATGAATTTATGACGTTCCTATGCTTCTTTTCTTTCCCTTATTTTGATTAATTGATCAAAAGCAATTTAAGCTCAGAATTATTCTAAACATAAATAACGATTATCTATATTCAAAATTTAAGAATATTTTTCTTTTGTACTTATTAGTCGAAATATATATTGAAATGTATCAAAATTAAGGTAAATTTCACGAATAAAATATCAAAGTTTTCATAATCTTATTCAGTTTTTATCATATTAATTAAAAGTTAACAAAAATGGATCAGTGCTTCTGTTATAGTGGTTTCGGTTTTGTTGAATGAAATGACTTTGAAAAAGTATTAGTCAAATAAAATTCCTATATTTATATTTCAAGTAAGCAATTTTCAGTTATTTAGCATGTATTATTTCCGTTTAAGACTTCTATCCGTCTCACAGAAGAATTTATATTCAAAATATAAAGCTCATATAAATACATCTATAAATTTTGTGAACACAATTGTTTTAAGAAGCAACAGGGTAAATAAAATTAGAATCATTCAAACGCATCATTGATTACGTATTATTTTGATACTAAGTAACCTTAATCTACTGAAGAGACTCTAAGCAGGCGAATTTCTCTGCCTTTTCTGACAATGACGAATTGGATATTCCACAATGAAAGTGTGTCTTCGGTGTCCAGGAAAATCGATAAGGTCTTCCAAAATAATCTGTAGAAACCAGAGGGCGCTCTCTGTGGTACATTTAAGGGTAATTTTTTTCAACCCGGAAATAATACATTCTGTTAGATATTAAAAAAGTTTCAAGCGATCTCTTCGTTCCATAAAATTTTTTATGAATGACTTGAAACGAAATTTCCAATCTCTTTATACGGGTTTATAATTTCATAATAACTAAACAATTTTTGATTATATTTTATTCAATTATGCATTCTAATATTAATAGCAAAAAATCCCCAATAATAAATTGAATATCATATATACACACTAATTTAATATAAATAAAATAAAACATGTTCGCGGAAAATAGTTCCATACATGCGATACTCTGTATCTATTACTAAAATTATTCCGTGATTTTTAGTATCTTTCTACTTATATAAAAATAAAAAATAAAAAAAAAATGCAAATATCAAAGATGTTTGAGAAAACACCTTTAATCGGACTCGATAAAAATTACTAATCATAGATTTTTTTTATAATACTTATTTTAAAGATTTAAAAAAAAAAAAAAAAAAAACTTTAATTCAAACATTAAACTAACATTTCATCTATATAGTTTAGGAATAGCTTATTCATGACAAAATATTTATGTAAAAATTTTAAACTTTCATTCTTCGATATAAACAAAGGAATTCTGATTTATTAAATTCCTAATATTAGTTCACACTCTCCCTATATATATATTTATATATCTTGTTCAAATTTTCAATCGTTAATAAAATATTTTTTATTCATCCACTCAAGTTCAAATACATTTTCTTAAACTAGTGGAGGACACTTGATGTTAGAACATTTTTTTCAAATATTAAGTCATTAATTTAATTTAATTGGTGAAAATGCAGTTTAGCCCAACCACTTGGCGCGATTTCAAAAAATTGCTAAACTTGGCAATTTTTTTTTTTTTTTTTGGCTGAAAGTTAAGTCCGCGAACCGTTCCAAGGTAGCCACATTGGGCAAAATACCGCCAAATAATTCCTATCGCCAAGGGTGATTGGGCTAAACTGCATTCCAACCATTTAATTTACCGGATGAATTAAGAACCAAGCCAATGCTTCTACTATGTCATTTGTCTTGAAATGGAAAAGTTGGTAGAGCGTCGGCGTAGAATCTTCATGCCATTGAATCGAATTTTGTGGAAGCATAAATTTTTATTGGATTTTTTAATAATTAATTTTAGTTTTATATGGGAGAAAAAAAATTCTCTTATATAAGATATTTAGCAGGATATAAATTTAGGAATAAATATCGCCAGTGAAGAAGCTTGTAGATCGCTGGAAAGAAATTTTTTTTGCCACTTAATATTGTAATTCTGTCATATGTATATACATATTTATATTAATTGTAATTATTTAATAAAAAACTAACTAAAATAAATTTTTTCTTTGTTAACCTAAGTAGGAATTGACTTTAAATTTTTTTCATATTATTTGTTTTCTACATGTACTAGCAAATTATTACTTCTATAATAATTCCTCACACAGCATTTCTCAAATTTATCTTCACAACGTTACTATATAAGAAAATAATGATTGTTCTTTTGAAATTCATGCATAATAATGCCTTATCTTTTCACTTCAAAAGACTTCTGTTGAATTTTAAGCCAAGAAAAAAAAAATCTATATTTTCATTAGTCAAAGGATTGAAAGGCTTACTCTTTTTCATTACATATTCTGAACACTTTTATTTTGTTATTCCAAACAGTAATAGCCAGTCGTTCAACCTTATAGTCTATTAAACTTACGTTTTTGAGTCACACGTATCTCTAACATCAACTTTTCCATTAAAAAATAAACATCTGTAAAATAACTAACTACCATTTGAAGGTTCATATTATTAACAAGCTGAAATATTCAACGTTGCACAGGAATTTGCAAGTTTTTTCAGTGATCTCCGATATCTAATATTTAACAGTTAATTTTTATTATAAAATATAATTATTGTGAAGATGAACAGTTAAATTATCAATAATTTTTCACACAAGCTAGTTAAATTATATATGTTACTAAAATAAAAATATAGTAAAAATCAGAAAATCTTTCATACTTCTAACATAAAGCTAAATTACAATATTTAATTAAACTTAATATCTAAAATTTATTCAGCAACGAAAATTATTTGAAAAATCGAAAAGACGTGTTTCTGTTTTTATTTATTATTTTTTCAAAAAAATCAGTATGCTACCAGCATATCAAAGATTGAAAATGTCGTGTATCAGATAGTTTATGTAAACTTGTTAACTGGATTGTTACAGAAATCAGCAATAATCAAATTAATTGTTAGAACATAAGAAAATTGCTTTTTGATTGATTAAGCACCAAAGTTTACAATCTCTAAAAAAACTATTTATTCAAAAACATTTTCAAATTATATACAACTAAACTCACTTCACTTCAAATCAAAGTTAACTTCCAAAATTTATTTACATGACAAATTAATACAAAACTAAGATAAAGCTCTGTAGATATGACAGTTTTGTTGCAGATTTTATGGTACGCAAAATTTTTTATAAGGAAAGGAAAACATAATTCTGGAAATAAGAACTACAAAAAACATACTCACACAAAGTGAAGGCTATTCACTCTAACAAAATCATTTGTCCTCAAAACATATAATAAAGGAACCCAAATTTTAAGAATAGTTCGGAAGTCGCAAGACCAAAATGGCGGCTTCGCGATTGTCTTCAAATTCTGAAACATTTGACCCTACTTTTCAGTCTCTTCTTGAATTTTTCGATTACGTATAAATTGTTTCAATACATTAATCAATAAGTAAAAAAGTATACAAATTTTATGTGAGCTTAGTTTTAATCCAATAAAAACTAAATGAAATATTTTACATTTTAATATAATATATTTTTAAAAAATTAAACTTCATTGATGATGAAAGCAGGCATGAACGGTGACGCAAACAAATAACATAGATTTTTTACTTTATGTGCAAAATATGTAAAACACTATTTATAAAATGCTATTTAGAGTGTTTCCTTATTTGAATAACATTTACGGAAAATTATAATAATTTAGGCAACAAATGTAATCTTCTCCATTCGTGTTGCCTAAGTACGAGGAGGTATAGTAAAGTTTTAATTATTACTAGAAAGAACCGAGATAACTGCATAAAATTTATTTTCCGTGTTAATTGATCCTTACATACATAATGTTGTTAATAATTAAATCTCTATCATAGTGCGATTTATTTTAATTTACGACTTCCTAAAATCAAAAATATATTAATATTAATAGCCGTCATTTACAATATTATGAACTTAAGGATCAAGTAGTATGCAAAATCTATTTTATTCGGAGAAATCTCGGTTATTTCTTAGCAATAATTAAAACTTTACGGTATCCTCTCGTATGTTTGTGTGCTACAAATTAGAATACTATGAAATAGTCTTCTAAACATTCGAATTCAAAAATGTCCTAACTCCTGCTCAAACCACTTCTAGGCGATAATTGTTCCATAAAAAGCCATCATTTGGGTGCTTTCTAGTATCTTAAACACAGTCGAAAAGGAATCAAAACATTCAGAATTTGTCAAAAATCTGAAAAACATTGTTGAGTTATTTTAATGTAACTACGCAAAGACCCCTCCCCCTCCCCCCACTTCTGATACATAATTCTTTCTTTTAACAATGCACTAAATTCATTCATGTGTTTACACAACTGAGTAAACAAAAGCCAAAGACCTAAGAAGACGACACTGAATATTTCTTTCTTGTTTACAATGCCGTATGAGGAAATTCATTGCCATTTGTGTTTACACAGCTGTTTGTAGGAGAAAAGAATTATAATCACACACAATTTCAATATGCAATAAACAATCTGATTTATCTTTTGTAACGGGATAAAATTTATTTACATCATTTTAAGCCTATAACATTTAATTAATCAAAACATTCTGAACGACGAATTTTGAAAATGCATATATGAACGAAGTATTGCAAAACTTTTTTTTAATTCTTGAATTATGTTGTTGATGGAATTCAATCGATTGCATTTATTGTTGTTTTCCAGTTATTCGTGGTTGTTCTTTAATTTGATCGTGACCTTGTATTCACATATGAGTCAAAATACCGTATGTCAGACAACTAACTGCATTTACTTTTTCGTGACTTGTTCATAAATGGGATATTGATAACATCAATATATCAATCATCAACTGATCCCTTTTAAAATTTAATTTTTTTTTTTTTGAAAAATATTTAAGCTAAGTTTGGTTACTATATTCAGAACTATCTTTTAAATAAACATTACAAAATATCCTAACTTAAATTCTAAAATGAATCTTAACTATCAATGGAGGCTTGAATGTTTTGCATTTGCCTAAGTATTTTATTTTTAGTCTATAGCTGATTTACAAAAAGTTCTGTCAATTCATTACGCGTGAAATAATATTTAAAAAAAAATCCTTCGAGAGAGTCAACGTGCCTAATAATTGTAAGTAATACAATTCAATTCTTGGGATTACCGTAATCTGGCAAGTTGGGTAAAATCTCGTAACCGATAAGTAGCAGTTTCTGGTTTAGTGTTTCCAAAGACTAACATACAGTGAACCTGATACGCGTTAGAACTATGGAAGATTAAAATCCTCCAGTTGGAGTAGCATGAATATAAAAAGCGGGCCCAGTCAGAGATATCAGATTTCATATTAGGTTTCGGAGGGGGGCGCAAAAATAAAAAGAATTGTGGCAATTTTCCCACTATGATCAGCTCTACCATTACTAATGCAAATGTAATTTTTCCCAAACACCATTGTAGTGAATCCACCAACTTAGCTTCTCTCCCAGAATTTTCAAACAATTTTCACTATCTAGTTTTTTGACGGCTAGAATAAATTGATATTTTAAATACAATCTGTTCATTTTATATCTTAATCTAATGAGACAAATTCAAATAAAAAATTTAACGAACTTTTCCTTGAATGAGTGACAATTTCCACAGAAGCTAAACTGATTAAATAGATGTCGAAACAATCGTTATTCTTTTTTATATATATATAATGAAAGGTAAACAGACATTCGAGATTCGCCTAAGACCACCAGACAAGACTGACATCGTTGGTCGCAGTGTTTACGCAGACGCTTAGGTTTAAAAATTCCCGAGCGGCTCGAGGACATTCCTCGATATCTAACGCGTCTCGTGACCATTAACGTTCAACCCACCTTCCAATGTCCATTAGAAAAGAATTTAATTTCATAAAGAATGTTTTAGGTATTATTTTACAGTCAAAATCTGTTAATATTTTACCTATGGAACTTTTAAATGTTTATGCAGGACAAATCGCTCTCTAGCGGGATTGTCCCGCGTACTACGGGACATTTGACATCTCAAGCTCCAGCTCAGATGTCGACTTCGTCATCTGACAGTGATTCAAAATTACGATGCGTATTGATTGTGTTTAATTGGAAAATTGTGTTTAAATAACATTGGTTAATCGGAAAATAAGCAGCGGAAAATAATCAATAAGTGATTAATATTCTTAAATAGTAAAGAAGTTGTTCCTTTGTGAACAAATATTGTTGTAGTAATGTTAATTATTAAAAAAAAAAGTTTTTTTTTCCTTAAAAATATTTTCTCTATTCGGAAATTATTTCATTCTATTCGAAAATAAAATTTTAGGGGTTAATGAAATATATTTTTTAAATGAAAAAAAAAAACTCCTATTAAAAAAAAAAAAACAAATATGAATCTACGCTTGTGCCGATATACATCTATCAATAATATTTTTGAAAGATTTTAGTTACAAAACTGAATCTATAAAAAGGACACTTGTTTCGCGTTATCAATTAACGTGCGTTCACTTGTCATATCATATGAAGGTGCTATCAATTATTCAAAAAGACTGAAATAATATTTTATGTAAGAAATGTTTAACAGAACGGTTATTAACAGCAATAAGTTAGTCTGCGCATTCTGATAAATAGTTAATTTCTAATTTTAAATTATTTTGTTGGGAAAAGTTATAATTTTAATAGATAGAGCATTTTTGTAATAATAATTATTTTGCAGTCGATCGTATTATTTTTACAATTCATTTAAACACATGATAGCAAAACATGTAATTATTTATAACACACATCACATGATACGTTGATATTTACTTGAAATAAAAAAAAACCTCATTACAAGTATTAAATTAAATAAGAGTACATAATTGTAGACAAATGCGGCATAAGCACTCACTATTTCATTTCACATCGGCTTTGTCTTAATTTTGCCATTTATAAGCATTTCTATTACTAATGTTATATAGTGTAAAAGTATATAGGTTCCCCCCCCCCCCTCCTCAAAGAGCCGTTTACGCTTTAAACGTCAATACATTTTTTTGTGAACAATACATATTGCTTAAGAAATCTGGAAGTAAATATTTCCTCTTACAGAGAATATGCTATTGCAACATACCTTATTAAATACACTGATATTTTGTGACAGATAATTATGAACTTTATGCTACTTAAATCCTGAAACAGAATTTTGTATCTTTCGAATGCTTTCGATCACAGATTATTATTTATAGGGGTGCATATTAAAGTAAAAGTAGTTTGAGCAGTAACGTAATGCTTAGAGTTAGTTAATTTAATTTAAAACAACTATATATCTATTGATGGAAATGTACCCTCAAAATAACAGAGAATATTTTTCAAATCAATTGATTCCTAAACGAGCAAAGTAAGCAATTTGATAAGGTAAAGTTTGTCCAATGTCATTTGTAACCCACAAAACAGTGGCATTTAAAAATTAAATATTTCGTAGAATATAATTTTGAATCATGTATTACAAAATATTTAATTTTTGGATGAAATTTTTATCCAAAAAATTGGTAGAGAACGAGGCATTCTGCCTCTCGTAACAGATTTGTATTATTAATATTACATTAATTTTCAATGGGCTTCTGACATCGGATATTGTAATTCATAGGAAAGGTAAACTTTTAAGAACCTTACTCGTTGAATTTCCACACCACGCCATCATAAGAATTTGGAAACTAGTTTGCCTTAAAAGCTCCTACACTCATTGTTTCACATTATCATCATTGATTCAACGTGAACTCGTATATACAACCCTCAAGGAAGACAATATAAGGAATAATGATGCTATTAATTTAATTAATTTTTAAAGTAAAAAAAAAACATTTTGTGTTAAAAATTGTTCCATTCATTCCACAGTATCAATCTTACTGATCACAAAATGCTCATGATATTTGACAAAAATAAATTTAATTTTAAAAAAGTTAAGTATTGTTGCAATCAGCAATTTAATTAATTTTTTAATTCAAAAATCTTTGAAAATACGAATGAGAATTCCAAAAATTCCGAACAGAAATGCACGTGTTTTCATCAGCAGAGCAAAAGAAAAAAAAAGGGGGGGCGTGCTTTATTGCTATTCATAAATATAGTTTGCAAGAATTCTGAAGGCTTCATATAAACAAACACTTGCGCAATGATTTTACACAAATGCCTGGCATATAAAATGATTCCCTGCCTTCAAAGTATTAGCATTATGTTCTTACCTGAACCACTGTTTATCCTTTTTGGCGTTGAATCGAAACCTGCCACCACCACAGGACAGCGCAATACCCATCGGCCCATCTGTTCACGGAACTTGACTACCTGTCACTGATGCTGTTCGTGCTCGAAGTCAGTTTCACCCTTGAGGACTGTTTCCGAAAATGATCGATAGATGTCGCTGCTAGCGCAGGAGGAAAATCTTTATTGGAGAAAACGAAACTAATTAGAGTTCGAGAGGAAAGTAAAACAAATGACAATTTGTGGAATTGAGTTTTAACATTCGAAATATTAACCTTTTAAAAATATATATTGTAGCGACTCGTAAATATTGATTTCAAATATCATTGTCTCTAAAATAATGAATGTTTGTGGTATATCTGCCGACAAATATTTGTAATTAATGCGTACAGGTTGCAATTAATACGCACACAGGCTTCTGCTTTTTTTTTCTTTTCTTTCTTTCTTTTTTTTTGTTTTTTTTTTTTGCTGCTTTTGGCAAATCTGATTTCTAAAACACACGTTAATTAAACACAAGTTCATCGCAAAAATAAATTTCGTCACAAGCAAATAATAATGATTTTTTTTTAATTTATCATTTATTGCTTAATTCTCCTGAATCTTAGATATCAGTAACATGATTCATATTTAAATTTCATCTGTTGATAGTTTCGTGTAAACTGCATAATTCCTGAAAGAATTATTTTCCTTCACAATAAGGCTGAAGTCACACGTTTCACGAACAGCACAGAAAATAATGAAAGTAAAATATTTTCTTACAATTAAAGATGAAGAGTATTAAATATTTAGAATTCTAAACCTTCTTTAATAACTAAATATATAATTTTTCTCGTTAATAAATGCTGAAAATTTACCTTTTTTAAAAAGATAAAATTTTGTTACGTTCTTTCAGATGTTGAATAATTAGATAAAACTGCTTTTTTCAAACTGAGGAATAACATTTAAATTATGCAATAGCAGCTGATGAAAAAAAATCTGAACTTATGAACTGAATTAGATCATATTTTATCATTTTTATTCTTAGTCTTATTATTTGCAAATTCAGATTTATTCTTACCTTCCATCAGCAAATAATTATTATTTTCTTTCACAGATAATTCTTTTAATTCATTTAACGAATCTACTATTGATTTTTTTTTCTTTCGTCGTATTTATTAAATTAAAATATTTGAAGGATGGGAAAATGCGTTTAATTTTTAAACTCTGTTGCTTTTAAATGTCTTTCTATTATTTTCATGTCATGCATTATTTTCGTGTCGTTTTTTTTATTACAAACATTTCGGATATTAAGAAAAGTCTCCATTTTTCCCATTTCCAATAAAATAAAACTTTCCAAATTAATCGATTAGTGTTCTTAATAATATAAAAATGATTCTAAAATGCTATAACATATCTCTGCATACATAGTGAATATTTCTGTAAATATTGCTTGTAAGCGGACACAACTTGTGGATTCCGTTTATTAAAATGTCTATTTAAACGATAAGATATTGTCTCTTATTTCAAAGTGCAGAAAATACACATCCTTCTTCTGTTTCAGATTAGAATACCTCTCAAACATAGGGAGGAGGGAATTTAACCTATAGATTGAAGGCAAATTATATTTGTTCACTGCTCCCATCAGATCTTAAAAATTTAAAAATACACTTCCTACTCGGATTTTTTTTTTTTTTTTAATTTAAGAAAATACTTTAAATCGGTAGCTAAGCTGAATTTGTATTTGGAATCAGTAGATAGATTATTAATTAACATTGCACTTAAGAGCAACTAGAGGGCAATTGGAGATGAACCTCGTTGTTTTAAGCCAAACTCAAGTGACGAGGACAACACCTGAGCTGAGGTTTCCCTCGTCAAACTTCTACATCACACCAAGGTAGAATTGAAGGCCTCGGCAAATTCAACGAAGAGTGAAGGAAAAAGCTAAATTTAGCTTAAAGCAGGTGCATACTTATTTTTGAAAGGAGAGGAAGGGTGCATTTTTTGGATGGATTAACTTATTAATACTGTTGATTCTTAAGTGAAAATTATTTAAGCCATTCGCATCCAGCAACACCACGACGAGAAAAAGTATTTTTGCTAAACCGAGAAATATGGAAAAATTAAATTTAACATTTCAAATAAATACTAAAATTCAATGATACTAAAAGTATTATTAATATATTTATGTTCTTGATATAAATATTCTCTTAATAAGAACACAATTAATGATGTCACGCGCATCGTTTCAATTATTTGCATTAATATTTACCAGCTTATATCAGGAGCTATGAAGCATAAAAATAAATAAATAAATTTAAGAATTTTTGGAATTAATATACATTAATAAATTAATATATTAAAGTAATGAGTAAATGAGAAGTAATAATAAAATAAACATAACAAGCAGAAATAAAATCTTGAAAAACATCATAAGCACGCTTTATATTTACACCGAGTTATGCATATTTTTTTCACATTAAAAAATAATTCAATCAAAAGTAATTCAATAATTATTTCCATCTGTTGTAAAAATAAAAAAAAATCAAAATTTTTAAAAAGAATAAAGCTGGTATACGCAATACATAACAATGAAAAGATTTCGCCACCAAAGGATCTCTGTTCTTTGCAACGAATTACATTGCCTTTTTTATATTTTTAAAATTTATTATGCTATAAGGTAATTATTATAAAATTCTTCAGAATTAAACCAGCTTAATATAGATTAAGTATTAAAGTTATGTGTGTGTGATGTTCTTGATATTCTTACTCAAAATTTGGAGGGGAGTATGTCGATAACATCTTTACTATCAAGATTCATTCTTAAATTTAGCAAAAATTTTAAGTAATTAAATAAGGAATTGTAAAACATTCACAAATAAGTAAATTTTTGTCTAATTTCACAACAGATTTTTTTTTCTAGAACCTATTCACTGGTATAACCTATAAGAATCAATACTTTAAATTACTTGAACACTATTTCAGTTAATCATGATTAAAATCCAGTATCATATTGACGGTACTCTAATTATCAAGATTTTTTTTTATTATTAATATATAGAATTTGTTAAATTATCACAAAAGTTGGACACCTAACTTTAAAATAATATTTACAATTGAGTGTTTTCTCTTTTGCGAGTAATAGAGACCAAACATTGAAATCAAATGATATCCTAATTAATCATGATTAAAAACCAGGTTATATGGATAATATATTCAAAAACAAAAATCTTCTTATAAGCGAATAGAATTTGTCAAATTATGACAAGAAGTTGGAATTTAAAAAAAAAAACACCTTTTTTAATAACTTCAAAGTGATAATTAAATATTTATATGCATGACATCAACCATGACCCAAACTTGAAATCAACAATTTTATATCACGATTAAAAATGAAAATTGAAAATAAAGAGAGTTATGACTTCAAAAATATCTATATGGAATAAAATTTAAATAAGGCATTCTATTGTAACGATTTTCATTGTCAAACTCGCCTGTACCAAGACATTGTTTGTAATTATGTTCAAAACAAATCCCCAATATATATGATAAGAAATCAAAGAAATTTTTGCACATTATGGCCTATGGATAAAGTTGCAAACTGGCAATCGTAAGAATTTTTAATCACTTTTATTGTTATGAAGAAAACAAACAGAGAAAAGTGATCAACTAGCAAATTTATATACTAAAGTAAATAACATCTCCTATAATGGATAAAAAAGACCAATTATGGAATATCACATTAGAATTAAAATTTTCTACTTCAATTGTTATTTAAATCAGAGAAAGTTCATCTTTTTTTACAGTAAAACGTTGAAAGCTTAGGTTCCCAGAATACTACCTGGACCAAATGAGACAGCGATATATGTGAAGAAGTCAAAGCAGAATTTTAAGTAAAAAAAAACCAGAAACTAAAATTTTCTTGAGACTATTTCACAAAATTATTGGAAATATTTTGGAAAATTAGTAATTCAAATCGAAAAAATTCAATTGCTTATACCCCTCTTGAACGACTTTTTTAAACAGGTTTATTTGATGAAGAGTATCTATGTAAATTTTGTGAGTCGGTGTAAGTCAAAGACACTGCATGCGCCTCCAATACTCAAAGGTGGGTTTAAATAAAAGAGTCATGCACACACTAGCCCACTCAAAGAAATGTGAATAGCTTACTCAAGAAGCAAAGACAAAAATAAATAATTAATTTCAAGATTGGAAACCTACATAAAAATTCATACGATAAGATATCAGAAATTAGTCTTAATTTTATCATTTGGAAGATAAAAAGAATACATTGCCACTTAAATCCACGTGGGAATGTTTATAACGAAAGAAACTAATTCAATTTAGTAAAAAGAAATTAAAATAATACTTAAATTTTCATTTTTATGGATAATAAATGGAATGCTTCAAAACGCTTATCGCTCAAAAGAATTTTAAAAATAGTATGATAGCTCTTATTCAGTGTAATAACCTCCTATATCTCTTTTAATCAATTTAATTTTCCTCTTTAAGGTTTCATTTAAAATTAAAGAATAGTACCAATCATTAGGATAGTTATACAAACAGAAAAATATTTTAATATTATATTAAAATCATATTATGACAGAACTACTTATACATATTAGAACATTCTAATTTTGAGTCCCTTTTTGTTTCAATTATTAATTCACTTTCTTGCATTAAATATATTCCATAATTCGTCACCTGTCTTTTAAACATTAGCAAAACTTTTTATTTTATATTTCAAAGTAAAAAATAATCTACGTAGATACATTAAAATTTCAAAAATTTATGTATTTATATTTTAAATAGTTTCTCTGTCTCTTTCTGATGCATACAAGCGTTTCGATTTTGAGTCCTGTTTTTTTTTTTTTTTTTTTTTTTTTTTCACAACTCTTAAAAAATTAGATAGCAGTGTTAAAATGTATGCCAGTACTTATTTCATACTTTAATACTGAGGTAATGTCATATTATTTTTGATCATACGTGAAGAAAATTACCTCTAACTGAATTGCTTGAACTAGGAGTATTATTTAATTACAGAAGCAAATAAAAAAACTTAATTTGAAACAGACGCGAAGAGTAAAAATAAAAATTTTTACTTTTAATTGCTCTCTTTTAAATACTATTATTTGTTGCTATATATATATATATATATATGGGGGATCTAAGATCTGTTGATCTACCATCTTAGACGACAGCTATGACGTTCCCAATGCGCCGCCTGGCGCTTCGAGAGAGATTCAGAAGAGTTAGAAGAGATATTGAGGGAGAGGGATCGAGACACTGAACAAAACTGTTCAGGGAAATTGTGCTGGATGTCATATCTATGATTACGCGAGTTTAATTAATTTGTTTTGTGTTTTAATTTTCTGTCCTAAGTTAGGAAATAAACTGTGGGTAATAAGTAAGTCGTTACTTGGAACTTTACACACACCATATATATGTGTGTGTGCGTGCGTACGCGAGTATTTAAAAAAAATTCGTATGAAAAAAAAATTATTTTGTCACATAACTTCAGAAAAGAATACGGTGAAAAAAATCTGCAAATGGAAAATCGCTCTTTTCTAAAGCTGACGAAAAATTATAAGCATTTGCAGGAGGATTGATCCATAGGTTTTATTAACGTCTCACTAAAAGCAACACGAGTGCTATTGGCGATGGACGTCATAATTTTAAACCTTGGTTAAGAGACGAAGATGGCATCTGAGCTATCAGCCCCTTTCCTAACTTCCATACCACACCAACGAGAGGACTTAGACCCTTGACAGATTTAACATGCATCAACCCCAACAACACTTCGGGTCTTAAGTGGCATCAAGGCTCGAATCCACGACTCGATGAAAACCACCGGCCGTGAGTCGGCGACTATGACTAATAAACTACAGCGGCCACCCATTTGCAGTTTTTAGAGCTTGAGGCACCCGTCTACCGGTCATTTTGATTTCGTGAATGTAATGGTAATTCTATGGAATTTCTACTACCGCTCTCGAACCTTTTCTATTTTATTTATTTGAATGCAATATATATATATATATATCCGAAAAAGCAAGAAAATGAAAGTTTCTGCGGAATTACATTTTCTCCCCCATTTTTGAAAATATTTTAGAATATATTTATGACCAGAAATCCTCAAACGAAAAATTATTGTAAAATACAGGTAAAAATATTTTTAATTGTTGCTTCTTTAATTTAGCATTTAAAACAATTGAATGTTGGAAAAGTACTACTTTTTTCACTACTATACACATGACTGGCGCAATTTGTTCAAATATATAAACATTATATG
>BMAW01067047.1:345371-531124 GCA_019974015.1 Nephila pilipes | reverse complement strand
TGCGTGCGTGCGTGTGTGTGAACAAATTGCACCATTCATGTGTATAAGCAAATCAAAAAATTACAAGCCATTTGACCAAAGAAAATATATAATAATGCATTTGGATGCTACAAAAATGGAACCAAATGTAATTAAATTATTGTATTATAATGATCAAATTATATGTCATGTAAAGATCAAATTAAATTATTCATTTATTTTTTATTAACTATATTTGTAACAATGATTTCATAAATAAAAGTATGTGTAACGTTTGGTTGTGGCTCGAAGATATAGTAAAATAATTCGAAATAAAAACCAACGTTTTTAAAAACAACGTTTTTATATGGTGGCAAAGTTTATTAAAAAAATTATTAAAATATTAGTTAAAACTGGTCGCAAATATCTAAATATTGCATTGTTAAGCAAATAAGAACGGTTCCCAAAATTTCAGAGCTCTAGCTTGATGGGAAGTTGGTTAAATTAACAATAGACAATTTGATGACACACGATACACATACATACAGACACACACCAAATGAAATACATAACAACGTTAAAACTAACTAAAATTAATTAATACGGTAAATTAAATGGTTGGAATACAGTTTAGTCAAACCACTCTTGGAGACAGGAATTATCTGGCGGTATTTTGCCAAATGTTGCTAAATTGGTCCGCGAAGCGGACTTAACATACAGCCAAAAATAAAAAAAAAATTCGCCAAGTTTGGCAATTATTCAAATTGCGCCAAGTGATTGGGCTAAACTGCATTATTTAAAAAATATATATGAGTTAAAACTTGTCGCAAACGTCTAAATATTGCATTGTTAGGCGAGTACGAACGATTCCCAAAATTTCAAAGCTCTAGCTTGATGGGAAGTTGGTTAAATTAACGATCGAAAATTTGATGACACACACACACAAGTGAAATTCAGAAAAACGTTGTAATGAGTTACGCCTTTTAAAATTTAACAAAACTTCATTTAGAGATTAAAATAGGCTCGTAGCACTCCTAGGGAGGCCTAATCAACTGCTCCCATGCTACTAAGACCTTCAATGGAACTCCACAAAATCACTTTTTTTTTGTCCCTCCTTGCGGGCGCTGCCAGCACAGCGTAGAGGAGGGTTTGAACCATTGCTCGGAGCGGAGGGGAACACTACATCTCCCCACCAAGCTCTGACGTTACATTTGCTTACAAATTTAAGTCAGCAGCTGAACCACTTAAAATTAACACTCAAAATATTCACACAATGCAAAATTAGTTCACAATTATTAACACTAAATGCACTATAATAATTATAAGAAAAGAAGCAACACATATTCGCGAACACTATTACACATTTCAAATCATCAAAAATCATACACATTATAAAACATTAATTGATGTTAACTTCCTTTAAATGATTTTAAAATGATTCAAATTAATAAGATATACTAAATGCAAAAGAATTGTAAGAACACATAAAATAGCACAGATATATATATATATATATATATATATATATAGAAATCTAAAATATATCCTTGCGTTTAGCAACAATTGATAATGTTCACACTAAGCGTGTAACGCATCTGCATGAGGCATTTTAGCTCCCGCGCAATGTTTCAGAGTTAGGTTAAATCTTTGCAGGTAGAATGCCCATCTTTGCAGTCTAGACGATTGCGGTGCACTTTTTGTTAAAAATGGGAGCGAATTATGATCCGTATAGAATTCAATTTCGGTGCCGAACACTCACGATTCAAACTTTTTCAAACTCCACACAATCGCGAATGCTTCCCGCTCAATGGTTGACCAAGCTTGCAAGGCCTTGGGTCAGTTTCTGACTCGCATAAGATATTGGGCAAGTTCTTTTCATCCAACTTTTGGGATAAACATGCAGCAATGCCGACTGATGAAGCGTCTGAATGAATGATGTACGGCCGGTTCATCACAGGAGTGTACAAGGAAGGAGCATCGGCACAAGTGTACCTTTTAATATTTTTAACACTTCTTCATGTTTATCAGTCCATGGAATTTTGTCGGATAATCTCTTTTTAGTTAACTCCTTGAGGGTATACACAAGCTCCGAATATTTGGGGATGTACTCTCGATAGTAATTGCACAAACCGAGAACACTACGCAACTCTTTCTTAGCTGTCAGAGATGCTAAGTTTTTTATTGCACGCACCTTTTCAGGATCAGGCTGATGTCTTCCTGAACCGACAATGTGTCCTAAAAATTTCACATGGGGTTTCACGAAATCACACTTCTTAAGGTTTACAGTGAAGTTTAATTCTTCCAACTTCGATAAAATGATGTGTAAATTCCGCAAATGTTCACTGAAATTTTTCGAAAATATGGCGATGTCATCTATATACGCATGGGAGAATTCTCTATAAGGAGCGAGTGCTTTATTCATTACCCGTTGAAAAGTAGCAGATGCATTTTTCAGCCCAAAACTCATTACTTTAAATCTATACATTTGGCGATGAGTTTTGAAAGAAGTAAAATTTTTGCTTTCTTCTGACATCGGGATTGCCCAATATCCCTTCAAAAGATCCAAAGTAATTATTACGTTAGCTCTGCCAATCGACTGGATCAATTCTGTTGCGTCTTGCACAGGGAAATCATCCGTTACCGTTACACAGTTCAACGCCCGGTAATCGATGCACAATCTCATGGATCCATCTTTCTTATTCACCCAGACTACCGGATATGCAATCTCAGCGTTACTTTCCTCGATTAATCCTAATTCCAATAATTCTTGGATTTGTTGATCTACTTTTCCCTTCAGTGCTTCAGGGATCCTGTACATGAACGGTTTTTTCCGTTCGACGTTTGGCTTTAAATTGATTTTATGAGCATCAACTTTAGCAATGTTTACATTACCCATAAACAGTTTTTGGTACTCACTAAACAATTCTAACAATTTGGTTTCTTCCTCATTTTCCAGATGGCTTACATCAATATGCTCCAATAACTCTTTCATTCCGGGCCTCAGAGAAGTTGGAGTGGGAAGAACCTCACCAAAGTCTTCATCGTCTTCGAATATCACACCGATTGCATTAACTCTTGGGTAATACCTCCATATCTTATTCACATGACAATGCCGAATTTTTCCATCACTCAATTTCACTTTATAAGAGTAAGGAGGATTCAAACCAACTATTTTTCCAGGACTGGTCCACTGCGCGTAGAGCTTGTTCGTTGAATCAGGTATCAATAAGTATACTTTTTCGCCCATCTCAAAACTTTTGGAACGAGCTTTGCGATTGAAATATCTTGCATAAGCTTCTCGTCTTCCTGAGGGAATTAATGACGCCTGCTCAGCAGCCATCTCTAAATTGATCTTTTGTTCTTGTAAGTAGTCCACCACGGATTTTACCATGCTCAACGGAATGGCAATGTCGCCACACCAGCTTGATTTTAACACACTCAGAGGACCTCTAGCTGTTCGTCCAAACATCAACTTGAAAGGTGAAACTCCCGTTGTGCAGTTCAGGACTTCTCTGTATGCGAAAAGCAAGTACGGGATATATTTGTCCCAATTACTTGGATCAGTCCTAATCACGTGGTGCAATGAATTTTTTAATCCTTTGTTGTATCTCTCCACGAGTCAATTTGACGCTGCGTATCCAGGAACTGAAAATCGTGGGGTACAGCCTAAGCGCTTCATGAATTCTTGAGTTAACTTTGAAGTGAAATTAGTACCCATGTCGCTGGCAATGACATTTGGAATTCCAGTCCTCATAAATATCTCCATTAACGCGTCGCTTGTAGCTTTGGCAGACAACGATCGAAGAGGAATCGCTTCCGGCCACCTGGAATACTGGTATATCATAACAAGACAGTATTTATGTTTTCTGGCCGAAGGTGGGTCAATCTCGCCAATTATATCAACACTCACAACCTCGAAAGGTAAATCTGGTCTAAGTACAGGGGTTATAGGTATTTTATACGTAGCTTTCTCTTGGCTTCTTAATTGACAATTATTGCAAGATTTGCAATACTCTAAAATGTCTTTCTTCAAATCAGGCCACCAGAAGTTAAAACGAATTATTTCGCTGGTCTCTTTGAATCCCATATGACTTCCAAAAACAGATTCGTGAGCCAATTTTAATACTTGAGGTCTTCTAATTTTTAGCAAAACCAATTGAGCCACCTTTTCTCCAATTACTCTATCGTCGTGGGATAGATCATCACTCATATAAAAAATTCCCTTTTTTAAAAGTGAATTAACTATTTCCATACATCTTTCAACGTATCACATTTTAACTACTGATCTCTTAATAAAGCCCTTTTACTCACGCGATGTTGATATTCATTTTCCTCCTGTGTGTGGGGAATAATATTTCCAAACATAAACATTCTTCATTTTCTAATGTTTGCTTTCTGCCCTTCCTCTGTTAATAAAATCAGACTTCGATCCGCCACAGCAATATCCATTAATCTCCGATGTTGATTCATCACTTGCGGTTTCGTTTACATTCTCTTCCAAAAGTTTAAATATATTCAATGGAATAATTGCTTGACCTTGGATTTTATCTGTGATCGCTGCTTGAATTGGTTTCGAAAATGCTTCGTTTTTCTTGTTCTTTATCCATAACTGAACACTGGAAAGAGAAGCTTCTATTTTTTCTCCGAAGGCGCTTTTTAAAATTATTTTCCCTTCCTCATTCTTTTCATTCGAAATAAGATCCGAGTTCAACACATTTATCATCGATCCGGAATCAATTAAAGCTATTGCACTCTTTCCGTTGACAGCAACTTCAGCATATTGGAGATCACTCATAGCTAATTTTGGTTCGCTTGATTCTTTCTTATTTCTGCTTTCTAAAAGGAACTCAGTTCGAATTTCTGTGGTTACTGCCTGATCATCGTGTGTGTGTCTATCAATATAACCATTCACTCCCGTCGCTTTGTATCTTTTTAGACAGTTCTTCGCCCGGTGTTGTAATCCACAAATATAACATTCTTTCGTTGATGTTTTTATTTCTCCCTTCTTTGGAGTTCTGGTATTTTCTCTTGAATGAGGTGGAATATATCTCCGTACTGGTAATTTTTTTCTGTTCTTCCCCTGACAGTCGTTTGATAAAAGCTGAATATTCTATTTGGAAATTTTCTCGGTCTTCTGTTTATACTCGCTCTGACATTTTCATAATCGTCTAATTTTGAGACAATTTGATCCGGTTTTTTCAAATGTGTCCATTCGTCAATAAAATGATCATGCATTTCAGGCGGAGTTCTTCTTTTGATTTTTGTCAGTAATCATCAGGTCACACAAATCTTCAAAAGTGTTAATCTGTAAGCCTCGAATCCATTCGTGAAAATAGTTTGTCAGTTCGTATGCGAAATCACTCCAAGTGATATCTTGTTTTTTCTGATGCTTCACAAACATTTGTCTAAATTTCTCTGGAGTTAACATATCTTTTCAGGAGAATTTCTTTCGCCTTATCGTAATCGTTCGTGATTTCTTCGTTTTCACGTGCGATGATGTGTGCAACATCGTATGGCAATAATCCGATCAAATGAGAAGTCCAATTTTCCTTTTTGATTTCAACTCTTTTCGCTTGTCTCTCAAATAACACCAGATATAAGCTAATATCGTTGTTCTTCGGATCGAATTTTGGGAGAAAGTTTTGTAGCTTTACTTTCGATTTAAAAACGAATTCTGAGTTAGTTGTTTCTCTTATTCTAATTCTTTCGTTTTCTAGACGTAATTTCTGGATTTCAAATTCCATTTCTTGGGTGCGTTTCCTTTCATCATCTTGTCTTTTCTTTTTATCCCTTTCATCTTATCTTTTCCTTTCATCCTCTTGTTCTTTTCTGTGTTCTATCTGCGTATTGAGCAATTCTCTGACAAACTCATCCTCATACCCTTCCAATTTCAAAATAGCATTCCTCAATGTCATTACTGTCATCTCTGAAACGTTCTCGATGCCCATTTCTCGAGCGACGTATTGCAAGTCCTCTTTTTAAAACGTTTTTCTGAATTTCACTTGGTGTGAGTGTGTGTGTGTGTCATCAAATTTTCGATCGTTAATTTAACCAACTTCCCATCAAGCTAGAGCTTTGAAATTTTGGGAATCGTTCGTACTCGCCTAACAATGCAATATTTAGACGTTTGCGACAAGTTTTAACTAATATTTCAATAGTTTTAATAAGTCAAAATATTCTTTCCTCTCGGCGATTTTAGGATTGAGGAAAAAATTTCTTTCCCCTTCTGGGAACACCGGGCACTCCCCCCGCAGCATGAGGTATCGTAAAACTTTTGTACTCACAAAGGGGAGATACTATCTCCCCTTTACTATCTCCGAGATAGTAAGGGTTGTTGACTTTTAGTCAGTAATCATTGGCAAGAAAGAAAGATTCCGATATTTGGCGCCGTGCCTTATCACAATAATTTTTTCTGAATTCTAGTTCCCATTCTTTTTTTTAATAGAATGACTTACAAACTTTCAAATGCATGTTTTGATTTTATGAGTATTATGAATTTTTTAATACGCTCACAAATGTCTCTTTTTAAGTAAATTTTAAAGTTAAAAATAACTAACAGTTTTAACTAATATTTCAATAATTTTCTTTAATAAACTTTGCCACCATATAAAAACGTTGGTTCTTATATCGAATTTTTTCCCTTTCGCTAGGAAAGCCATTGTGATTCGCAAATCCACGGAATCAGAATTTTCACAAAATTCACTCAATTCCGAACTAACTCGAAACTCACTATATCCTGCCGGCTGTGCCATTGTAATGTTTGATTGTGGTCCGAAGATATAGTGAAATGAGTTACGCCTTTTAAAACTTAACAAAACTTTATTTAGAGGTTAAAATAGGCTCGTAGCACTCCTAGGGAGGCCTAATCAACTGCTCCCATGCTACTAAGACCTTCAACTGAACTCCACAAACTCACTTTTTTTTCCCTCTCTCCTTGCGGGCGTTGCCAGCACAGCGTAGAGGAGGGTTTGAACCATTGCTCGGAGTGGAGGGGAACACTACAGTATGTATGTAACAATGTATGTGTTTGATAAATATAATTAAAATAAATAGTTGTTGTGTTACAGAAATGACTTAAAAGTTTTAGGACCCCTCTCCTAAGTCTCTGAAAATCTGCATAACAATTAGGTGTAGAATCTATGCGGTATTTGGTTTTAATAAGTTTGTTTCTCTAAAATAGATTAATTGAGTAATTCTGATCCAAAATTAATTTAGCGTTTTATAATATTTTAAGTGTAATATATTGAAAATTGCAAACGTTCCCTTGAATACGATTTCCTTTCGTTTAAGACGGATAATACCAGTAAAGAGTTTTATAAAAATTCATTATCTTTGGAAGAAATATTTTTCTCTCTTATACAGTAGAGGCTCATTATTATTAGTTAAATCATTGGTTCTCAAACTTTTTTCAGCGTACCCCCTCAACGGTCACAAAGATCCAGTGAACCCGAAAATTAGAATATAAAGTTAGAATCTCAGTCATATTTTAAATGCTTCATTTTATATCAAGCAATTCTAAGTATGGCTAGGATTACTAATAAACATATCTGAAATTTCTAAATTTCCTGACATTGTCTTAAAAAAAAATCTTGTCGCTATGTTTTGGGAGAACACTCCTAGAAATTAAAGTTTGGTAATAAAAAAAATGTATTTATTTACTATGAACATCGTGCTGGCTTCACCTTGTTGCGTTATTACAAGTACAAAGTAAAATCATTTTATTTGATTAGACTTGAATTATAATCTAATAACATCGAGTTACGATTCATTTCCCTGTATATAAATACTGTTTAATGGAAGTTGATAATAGACGAATCTGGAACTATCAACAATCATGTTTTGAAAAATGGAGCACCTTATACATAAATAAATGCTGATTGGACTATATAAAAATCTTAGAAAAGTTGAGCATGTCCTTCAAGCATCTAACTGCGCGTAACCAGGTAAACCAATGTAAGTGAATTCATTATGGTGAATGTCTGATCTTTAACAAATAAATTTGTCTCGATATTTTTTGTTTCACTTACCATTAAAATAACAAAGTTATTTTTGTAACGATACAATTCTTAGTAATATGTTTAATTAAGCACAAAATAAAGTAAATGAATTACTTAAATTTAATTGTTAAAACTTTTATAGTCTTCAAACTGTATATTAAAACAGAAAATGAACGAATTGTTAAAAATCGGAAAAAAAGTTAAAACCGGATTAATTTTAAGGTAAAAATAATTAAAAAAAAAGTCTCAATGAGAAACAAATTTTCATAATTTCAAGTGAAGTACAAGAAGATAATATCTTTATAAGTTTAAATCATTAGATCTAAAAGGAAAATTTTCGCTCGATAGAATCTATCTATCTATCTGTCTGTCTGTCTGTCTATGAGTGTGTGTGTATGCGTGCGTGTGTGTGCAATATCCAAAAAAATTTCCCTAATTCTTCAAAAACTTAAGAAACTAATTCTATCATGATTCACCCTTTCTTCTTTGGAAAAAAAAAAAAAAAACAAATATAAATATTAAATGCACGTTTAAAAGCATTATCTTATTTTACAATAAAAAATTCATCAATGGCATGATTTCTATAAAACACGATAAAGTAAGCGGAATACCATAAGTATTTAAAATTTTTGTGGCATATTAAAATATCAATTCGCCTTTTATCAACAGAGATTCCTTTTTGAAAAATATAACTGTAATTTTTAATGCAGGGATTAATATTGAAATATTTTTGAAAATGCTTGTAAACTGTAACCAGCTATATCTAAAAAAAGTTATGGAATATACCAACATGTAATCTAGTTTTGTGGTAAAATATTATGAAACAAGAATATTTCTTCCTGCCATTTTCTGGAATCATTAGTGAGCCAAACCTTTTGCTTTTTCAGATGTGCCCAGGAGATAAAAAAAAAAGGTCCGGTGATTCTAAGACTATTATTATTAGGTGTTAAAACCATGAGGAAGAGGAATTAAAATGGATAAAAGTTAGTTTCCGATCCAGCAAAAATAATAATAAGTAAATATAGTTAGAAACAATACTACCATTCCTTGAAAAAATTTGTCTAACATTTTCGAGAAGCATATCAATTTTTCACGGGGTCTATGACTATTCAAGAATCACTCATTGCATATTTGAGTTAGTTAAAATTTTAGGAAATTGATTGTCTGTAATAATAGTTATCCAGAATTTTTTAGTGGTATTTCGCTTATATATATATATAGAGAGAGAGAGAGAGATCGTCTTGAGTGTACTCTACTCTGTAAAAAGTTGCCATTTTAGTATTTTTCAAAATCCTGCTAAGTTTTGGAGCTAAATTACACTTTCACCAACCATGGGGTTCCAAACTGATTTATTTCTATCGCTAAATATGTACGTTTCCTATTTTCGACATGCACGGAATTTCACATAAAGAGCCCCTTCGCCAAAATCTTGCCAATCCTCCATCAGTGCTTCAATATAAAATTATTTGGTATTTTTCCATTTTGCACGCGCAAATCTCACCAAGTAAACTTAAATGGTGACAATACACAGTATACATGTAAAAAAATATATTCCGTTTGGCGTCGGTCATATCATTTTTGGCGATAAAGTCGCCAAAATTACATGACCGACGGATAAGAGTAGATTAAGGAATAAAAATTACATTTTGGATAAGACTTCCGTAAAATCCGTTCTTAGTTAGCGTCTACATCGCTAAATGAGTAACTATGCTAATTTTCAAGTCAATCCGTTGTATAGTTTTTGAGATCTCGTGATGAGTCAGTCAGTGGTATTTCGCTTATAATTATATATATAGATATATATATAGATTTAGCACTGATAATTATAGATTACAGATTTTTCGAAAAAAGAATTTCCATTATGTGGTCTAAACTAATAAATGGAATATTTTTTAAAAAATTTTAAGAATTTAGGCTTGTTATTTCCCCCTAAACCCCTACCCAACTTTTGTATTACATAACAAAGAGAGAAAAATATTTATGTAAAAAATAAAAGCATGTTCTAATTACGTGAAATTCTTTAACAGTTTGAAGTAAACGAAATCAAATATTTCACAATTATAAAGCAGTTAATTAATTTGTTATGAATAATAAAGCAAAATTATACTTAAAAAATAACTGAACATTTTTTTTAAATATGTTTCTGAAAAATTATGGTGCATTTAATCTCAGGAAACAAACATTTAAGCGTGTTGATAAAAACAAAAGTATTTAAAAAATCCATTGAATATATATATATTATTCTCCTCTTTTACTTGATTTAAGCTAATTTTATTGATGCACCGACTTAAAATTGCTGCAAATACTCTCTCACTGCCTCTTTTCGAAACATGGTGATTAATTCAAGATCCTTTCGATCCTCTTTTTATTCGCGTTTAAACATGTAAGAAAATACGGGATGTGTTTTGATGCTCAATCTTCACTTAAATGTATCTGTTGTCCATTTCATGAATATTCCGGAAGAAAGCTATGCTGGAAATGATTGTAAGAAATTTGATTGGATCCGAAATGTGTCATTGCCGGAAATGGCTCACGGCTGTCAATAACGGTATTTTTATCAATACATTGAGCTTTCCAATTGCTTTAAAAATAATTCTACTATTTTTAGAAACTTTCTCAAGAAACTTTATTTATGGAAACTCTTGTTTAATGAAAACTTACTAAAACTGATTTTGAATTAAATATATAACCGAAAGAGAATGAGACAAATTTATTTTTAATTATGAAGGAATGTTATAAACCTCAAAAAAAGAATTCTATGGAAAATTTCAATGATACCTCCCCTCCTCTGTCTTTGATACCCTAAGCACGCGCTTTTTTGCTTAACGGTTAATCCAGCCCTTAGTAACCCCTTTTCTAACAAAGCCGTCGTAGAAATTCGACTCTCCTCAATTTTTTTTCTCTCTGCGGTTTTCAATGCTATTTGAATAAGAGGAGGGGTTTGTTTTGGGGTAGTGATGCCTTTCTTTTTCAGCCCTTCCCACAAAAGGGTATGCATACCACAGTCTGAGAGTCTTCTTCTTAAACTACTCAACTTTTGTAAATGAAAATGTTCGTGAAAAAAAAAATGTAGCTAACAATTTTATCGTCTAAATTTCGGCTTGCTATTAGTATTAGGTCTCGTAAGTATTGGTCCAAAAAAAAAGGGAAATTGTATTTGTCATTCAAATGCAATTTTATATTGTTCTACAGTACTCGTACTGCACATTGTATATTACCGATACACTCTGGAATGTTGAGCTATGACTTCGAGGAAGGCATCTTAGAGTTTAACTTTTTAAACTCTCACAAGAAGCTGGCTTAGGATTTTGGTAGATAGATTTTGTGAACATATTCTCCAAAGTATTATCTAGTAATAAGATAGTAGTCTAGTAAAGTAATTAGTACAAAATAAAGTAAAGCTAAGGCGTTCGATTTTTTTTTCATGATTGCTAAAATTGTTTTTTTTTTAAATTACATGCATACACACACACACACACACACATATATATATATATATCTAGGAACTTTATAAACAAATAACCAGCTATCAAGAACGCTGCTCATAATATATAATCATCATTTATCAGAATTTTTCTTATCTCTTTCTTGTTTTTAATTTTTACTCATTCTAATATTTCCTTCGTGTAATTAAATCTATTTCATCCAGTAATTTTTTGTTAAGTTTGTCACGATATCTGAAAGGAAATTATAATGACATAAACGCTAGTGTAAATTTTAGGAAAAAGTAATGTAGAATAAATACTCAACTCGAAGAAAAAATTAGCTGATTATTGAAGTTTGGACATATTTTAAGCTTTCAAAGAGGTAAAAAAAAATCATTTGTTGCATGTTTTACGAAAATAAAGATTGGGGAATTACTTTTTAAACAAATTGATATATTTTTCGCCATTTTCAATACAAATTTTGCATTAATATAAGCATTTATGGTTATAACCAAAATACGCATTAAAAGATTTTTTGGAAGGATTGGAAATTTCCAAATTTATCTTGAAATAAATTTTTAATAAATAAAAATTATTTAAAATTAGTAAAAAAATAAAAATAAATGACCGCAAATCTTCGTGCTATTTTTTTTTTTTCTTTATCTTTTTGTAGTTTGCATCGAATATTTAAACATGTTAGTAATACTTAAAAAAAAAATTCTTATATTTAATATTTTTAGTCTTAAAATACCTTTTAAAATGTTCAAGCATTTAAAAAATATATAATGACCATTTTAACAACTAAGCTTCCGTAGAGTAACAAAATTAATTAGGAGAGATTATTAATTACTTAGTGCGAAACAAACTAATTTTACAGCGGTTCATTTAAGTTAAATTGATTTATATTTTAATAGCAAATAATTTTGAACGAACCGTCAATTTAATTTCCTCGTTTACCAATTTCGATGCGGTTCTTTTTAAACAAATTACAATTAATTTATAATGCATAGATTTGCTATTATCTTGAACAACTGTGTTCATTCAGATTTCGATGGACATATTAATCCCTAAATGGTAGCTAGCTTCCGACGCCATTAAGCGATACTAGCGCCACCTAGGAAATACCGACCCAAGTCTAATATCGATTAGTTTCTGATGTAAAATTTCATGGAAATCTGTCTATTCTTCGGTATTTTAGCATAACCTTTTCAAATTTCAGTGAACATGTTACAGTTGAAAGACTTCTTCGAAAATTTTTCAAACTGAGGAAGAAAAATTCAAATAACATCATATCTTCATCAGTTAAAAACACCTCAACTATATTAGATGATGCAACACAGTTCGGAATGATGAAATCGCTTTGCTTTGAATTTCAGCGCAGAGAATATATCGTACTTAAATTTCTGATAATATTGACAGCGCGATAAGAAAAAAAAGGTATAAATTGAAGGAAAAATATTAGTACAATACTGTGGTGGTTACGGTAAATATTTTTTTGAAAAGTAAGTTTTTCTTATTTGAATATTATTACTTCTGGTTAAGCGCATTTTTATAATTTTTAGTAAACACTGCTTACCTTTACTTTTAACTAGTTTTTAAGAAAGCATTGGAACTTCATCAATGTATTTGCTTTTATATATATTTTAACTATAAAATATATATTCCGATTGATTTACTTATATGTGATTAATTTAATAAGTACATATAAATCGAAAACATTTTTGAATATAATTCAAGAAAAACTCTTTCGTTTTAGTGTGTCTATTTTGTAGTAAGTTATTTCTTTTATTAAAATGTGTTTTTTTTTTTTTTTTTTTTTCATTTTAAAAATGTAGATAGCATTGAATATTTTTAATTACGTTTCTCAATAAGTTTGAAAAATTAAGTTTTCTGTAGCAAAATTTTTACGTACGATTTCTCATCATATCCTGTAACATTATTTGTCATAAAAATACATAACGATATTTTGATGAAATTTTTATCCGGATTTTTAATGTCTCATATTTTCAGTCTCTGAAATCTATTTTCTAGTGATAGCAATTTTTTTAATCTAATGATTTCTCATCTGTGATAATTTATCATTGTTCTGTACATAAGAATATATATCTAGATTTTCGAATACATTTGTTTGCGCAAGCATTTTCATTTTATCAGAAATGAGCTCAATCATAGATGTAATCGGTTTTTAACTATGAATATCAATACAAACTTATTGAATCACATTTTTTTCACATCGCGCTCTCCCTCAATTTAAGTATTTATTTCCCATATTTTACTTTTAAAAATTCATGGTTATATGTCTTACATTTAATTTAAAATTATATAATTTTATTCGAAAATGAATTTTTAAACAAAGCTGAAAGTATTTTAATGATATGTGCTGTAAGAGTAATTCATTTCGTTTTGTCAGAAAATATATTTTATTTATGATTTAATTTTCTGTTAGTGAAAATCACACTTGTTGTGTGTGAAATTATTTGTAAACAAATGATATTGATTGATTCTTCTTTATTCCAATCATTCAGTGAGTTCAAGGCTAAGGATTAAAATAAGATCAAATCTGTATCAGGAATGTCGGAAATATTCTTGTGTATATCTTTATTAAAAAGGAGAAAATGAGGCGCGTTTTTTTTATCTGAAACATATTCTTGAAAATTATCTTTTTAAATGGTATATTAAGTTATTTCAAAAAAAGTTATTTTTATAACTTTTTTTTGTATATTAAGTTTTTTTTTTTTTTTTTTAAATGTGTTTATATACGTCGCTCCAAGAAGCAATACGAGGCTGTTGGCGACGGACCTTGTAATTTTGAACTTGGTCGACTGACGAGGACGATATCTGAGCTTTCACCTCCCTCTCCAAACTTTCATACCACGTCAATGGGAGGGCTTAGGGCCTCGACAAATATAACGTGCATCAATCCTCGTACAAGGCGAGTCATAAATGGAATCCGAGGTGTAACTCGTTACTCAACGAAAATAACGCCAATCACGATCATGACCACTAGACTACTGTGGCCACCTTTATTACTCTAAGTTGGGCTTAATCAAATATCTATTCATTAAATGTATTGAGTGATCCCGTAATTTTTGTTAATTTGATCTTGGACTGTGATAAAATAATGAAATTAATTTTATACATGGTAAATATTTTTTTAATTGCTTAATTAAATACAAAAGGTCTTGTAGGTTTGTTTTAGATTGTTCATTTTTAGTAAACAGTCATCATATCCTGTTGATCGAATTGCATAAGAAATAACTTTCTACTGTTAATTATAGAGTGATTGGAATTAATACATTTTTGCGTGATTTTTAAAAATGTGAATGTTCCTTAATGATTAAAACATTAGTTTTCGGATGTAGTGGAAATCTTGAAAAATTCATAAATCTCGTATGTGGTGAAGCTCGGAAGAGAGCTATTTTATGCGTCGTTGGGTCCAAAAATTCTTCAAAAAAATTCCCGCGGCGGATATTGTATTATTGGTTGTGGCGTAGTGAAATATGCTGAAAGTCTGCTTCGTTACTTGATCGTGATTCAATAATGTGGTATATTGCTATGTGTATGCTTAATGTATGCTTAAGTGTGTTATTTACTTGTAGAATGTACAAAATTAAATCTCTTCATGCGGATTTTTGTATCTCAAGTGACAACCAGTTTTTTAATACAAATGTTTAATTGGGAGGCAGAAGAATATTATGTTCAATGGATATGTGCATACTACCAACTCGATAGTTGCCTCACGAAAGAAATCATATAATGACGGTCATAAATAATCTTGTGACGTAATCAGTGATTCCCGAATTTTTTGAATTTATCACTTCCCTTTTGAACTAAGGTTTTTCTACGACGCCTTACCTTTTGTAAAAGCACGACGATTAGTTATAGATAAAAATGAGATTCCACGGCACCTCAATGAAGACCCGTAGTGCACACTGGTTCTTTCTCAGAATAGATAGCAAGGCCCGTATGGACTGAGTATCCATATTCACTTTCAATATAGAACCACTGGACTAAACTATTGGTGGACTACTCTTATGTTAACGGTTTTATAGTAGCGCACGCTGACACTAGTTGGAAATAATTTATTTGAATACCTCGGAAATGAAGGAGACGCCGTGTCTCGTCTAAAACTTGAGAGCGCATGGGATCATGGAATAGATATTCACAAATATTATTTCTTTCCGATTTTTCTATGTTTTGGATGTAATTTGTTTTGGTCATTAAAGCGCGGAATGGTGAATGTATGGGCTGTTTGGAGGCCCTTATATCGTTGTAAATAGTAAATTATGTAAATTGGCGTGTAGATCGCAATAAATGTAGTATATAGACACCGTTCTCCCTATCTTCTTGAACTTTCGTATTCACTGCAACACATGACTAAATATAGTCGGTATGTGACACGTCAGTAGTGTTTTTTAAACCATTCGCTACGAAATTTTTCCTCTGCTAATAATTTTTTCGGTACTCCATATGATACTCATGAAACTTTTTGCTTTTTCACCCATACTTAATTTTTTTATTATTATTATGAAAAATGTATTTACTTCACGCTCATTTTTGTGAAAAGTTGGTTTTTTTTATGAAAGTGCGATGACCAACAGGAATAGAGATTGTTCCCAACTTCAAGAAGTAAGAGTACCTTCTTTTAGATATTATTTCATTATTTTGAATTGTGTTTATCATTGTTGAATTCACCTGAAAGGCTAAAATTTTATCAAGTTTCGCAAATTCTAATTTTAAGAGGCTTAGCTGCGTTGGTTTTAAACTAAACAGCTTATCCATAGCTAATGTAAATGTAATGTTTGTGCAAAATATCTAAAAATTACCAAAATTACTATATTTTGTGTGTGAGATTTAAAATACAATAATTAGTCATAAACTTGTTTAGAAATTTTTAAGACGTCATCCAAAATTAATATATTTATATTTTGTATTTGTGATTTTAAATGCAATAGTTGATTAAACTTTATAAAAAAAAATTAAGAATTCTTCTAAAATTTATAAAATTTCCTCAGAATTTCCTGCTGGACACTCACGAATAACTGAAATCTTTACAACTATCATTTGTATGCGCACCTCTCACATCTGAACAGTTTTGACTAAACAGTTAAGCCGGCGAACAATCGTGTTGTATATGCAAATAATTGTATCGGCCACTGAAATCTAAGCTGATTGGATTCCTTTCTCAGCCAGAAATATGGCATCATCTAAATTTAATTTAGTGGTGTTATTGACGGCCACAAATTGTCTATACAGGGTGTTTCGAAACTCATGGGCAAAAGTTTAAGGGGTGATAGATATTAAATAAAAAAGTAATTTTCTCCAATAATACACGGGTGGAGAGCAAACGGTGAACCACTGGACATCGCTAAAATGGAAAACATAAAGCGCGAGTTTTCTTCCACATTGTCATTTCTACCATGAATTTTTGGAACCATTGCCCATTTTTTTTATTACTTATATCACCATTGCTTGTCTTGGTGTTTTCTATAAACTCTTAAATTTTTGCCCGTGAGTTTCGAAACACCCTGTGTAAAAGTTTGAAATCTTTCTTTCTGAAAAAGAAGGCGATGAAATGCTATATATGTTTTATATTTTTAGTTTCGTCGTTTAATCTAATCTTTATAAACAGATATATTAAATTAGAAGAATATGTGTAAATGACTACAAATCACTTATATACGCTAGCCCTAAGCTGATGGTATAATCGCTTAATATCCTGATTGGTTTGACTGCCAAAAATTGCAGCGATTCTTTCGGAATCTATAATTGATATTGTACTAACATCTGAAAAAACACAGATCTGCAGACAACGGACCTCGTTATTTTGAATTACTGTCTAGTGACGAGGCTGGCACTTGAACTGAAATCTCATTCTTCAAGTGGGAATCTTCAAAATTGCTATTTTAAAAATGTTGCAGTCTCATTTCCCCCAAGTATGCTATATGGATAACTGAGCAGTATATACACAATGCAGGTGTCATTCACCTTATCTGATCATAATTTTAAAAATAAAAGAACCTTCTCCAACAATATTTTTAGAATGGATTTATCTTAATTATAAAGTAAAAAAAAAAAATTATCATTTGTTTCTCTGGAATAAATTATCTTACTTTTTTGGAGAGTGAAGAAACTCTAGTAAGATGATATGGCGCACATTATGTGAATGGAGTTTTTCAAATTTTTAAGCTTACGGAAATGTTAATAGAATAATTTTAAAATTAAATAAAGTGATAAAATTGAGTATTTTATTCTAGAGAAATATATCGAATTCGCAAGTAAAAGTATTGTTCTTGGAAATCACTTTTTCACTTTTATTATGAATAATTATTTTGTTGTCTTTTTACGTCGGAAAATTAACCATAACACATCAATCAATAACTCCCGAGACTAACCCAGAGATGGCGCTCGTAGTAAACCAGTAACCAGGTCTTTCTAGAGTACTAACCTTTGCTTGAAACGTGTCAAAATTTTAAGTCGATCGGACCAGAAACAGCTGAGTTATCGAGGTTGGAGTAAAGTCGTTTTGTAGTTTGTTTAAAAAATGGAAAAAACCGAGTTTCGTGTTCTGATAAAACATTGTTTTTTAATGGGTAAAAACACCGTGCAAGCGAAACAATGGATTGAAAAATGTTACCCGGACTCTTGTCCATCAAAAGCAACGATTTGTTGGTGGTTTGCCGAGTTTAAACGTGGTCGTACCGACACAAATGACGCGGAACGCTCGGGTAGACCTGTGGAAGCCGTTACACCGGAAAATGTGAGTGAAGTGACAAAAATTATAATGAAAGATCGTAAAGTGAAGCTCCGTGAGATTGCTGAGATGACACAGATATCATATGGAAGTGTATTTACTGAAAAAGGTTTTTTGAAGTGAAGTGAAAAAGGTTTTTTCCAAGTGGGTGCCGCGATTGCTTTCGATGGAACAAAAACAGCAACGAGTCGATGATTCAGAAAGCTGTTTATCGCTATTTACTCGCAACAAAAAAGATTTCTTGCGGGAAAAAAAATTGGGGGAAAAAAAAAGATTTGGAAAAGCGTTGGAACGATTGTATCACCCTAAAAGGTGATTAACAAAATGAATAAAAAAAAATTTTGCAAAAAAAATGTTGTTTTCAATGTTAGTCTCGGGAGTTATTGATTGATGTGTTAAATTTATGTAATTGATATATATATTTCACTAAAATAATATATTGTCGCACGGGCGTGTGTGTGTGAACGTGATTCATTTTCTATAATAATTCTAAGTGTACTTAAATTTTCAGAAAATGTATCAATTTTAATTGTATATTACTATCAGTATTAAAAAGTTATAAATGTCATATAAATCTAATGGATACTTTATTAGTAGCTCTAGATAAACGAGTTTTCGAGCTTTATTTTAGTGGATTTTCTTCTAAATTCAGTTCCAGAAAGTGTCAAAATAATAATTTTACTCTGATTTAAATCTTAAAAGATTTTTTTATATGGTCATTATAAACCATGCAAAAAGTAGTCAAATTTTGAGCTTGGAATAATTTTGAAAATATACGTATCACAAATTTTCTGAAAAGTATTATTGAAATTTATTTCAGAATTTAAATTATGCATATCTACATATTTTCTAGCTCACATTTATTATTAGTTAGTGCTGGCTCACATTTATTATTTTAAACAACCGTCTAGTTTTCCGCCACCTGGGATGATCTAAGTAGCTTTACTTTTTTTTTTACAAAAGCGTAAAAAAAAATTGTATTTTAATTAAGAACCTAGGAAACTGTGAGATTTGTATTTCGTAATCAAATAATCACGTTTTATGTGGACATTGGTTTCATTACTTGAAATTATTTACAAAATAGAATTAAAGCGGTTTTTTTTTTTTTTTGCGCATATTTCCCTATGATTTTTAATGCCATCGTGGGGTAATAGATAACGCATCTCCATCAAAACTAAAAAATATGTGATGCAATTTAAATGAGTCATATATTTTCTCTTTCTTGTTGGATTATTAATAAAAAACGGAATGACAGGAATTAAATATTGCTTCATATTCGGTATCATTGAATACAACTGCTAAATTGTAAGCATGATTATTACCAAATTTCTACCTCATGATCTTTTTAATTATTAAAGGAATCACGAAAATGCTTTTTTTAAAAAGAAAATACGAAATATTTTAATAGGATCGAAAATTCTGAGAATTAATCTTTATTTCTGAAGTACAAATAAATAACATTAAATTTCGCTGTTTAAATTAAAAATTTTGTTTTATGTATATAATGCATGCGTCAAAGAAATTCAGGGAGTTAACAATTAACATTCTAATTTAAAAGGTATTTATAAATGTAATTTAGGTTTGGAAAATTATTTGAATCTTCTCTATCATAAAAATTCATCTGGTTTCTTGGAATGAGAAGTATAATGTAGTAAAAGCGTAATATACCATGGTTTCAAGAAATTACATATTTTTATCTCTCATAAAACTTTTTTAAACATTCTAAGATTGCGTTGATCCTATTTGATAAACTTAAAATTTCTTTATGTAGATCCCAATGTTAAATGTGAGCGATTTGTAAAATCTGAAGCGAATTGATTTTTTTAAAAAAAATAAAGAATTTGATGTTATAACACATGAATCCTAATTCTAAAAAGGCTTCCTAAATTATTTTGAATATTTTAAGTAATATTTGTAAAAAATATAAATTATTAAAAATAATTAGTGAATACATTAAAGTTCTCTTGGCAATGCGATAAATCAAAGAACTCTTGCATACATATTCAAATGCAGATATTATCGACAAAAAGTAAAGTGAATTAATTTGACTCATCACAATTTAATATAAATGTATCACTTAGTAAACCTTAAAAATTGCTAAAATTTCGAAATAAAATAAAAATAAATAAGAGTCCGTAAATGATTCTTATATTTAAAAAAAAAAAAAAAAACATACATTTTAAGATGGAAAATGGCATTGAATGACCAAAAATAATAATGTTCTATGCTATATTTTGCAAACAACAGATTTAGCCCACCAAGGTGCTAACTTTTTCAAAATAATAATTATATTACGCAATTAAATATTAGAAATAAAGTAAAAGATGAAATATTGAAATGGACAATAATATAAGCTGTATGTAATTAAAATGAAAGCAAACGATATATATCGATAAAGGTAACTAAAATAAAAGGAAACTAATTATTAAACTGAATATATTTTAAGCTACATGTAATTAAAATTAAAGCAAACGATAAACTATTACAATGAATATATTTCAAGCTAATTGTAATTCAAATTATATATAATTGAATATAATATGAGGCTACATGTAATTACAATTAAAGCAAACGATAAATTTTTAAAATGTGTGTATTTTAAGATAAATGGAATTAAAATGAAAGGAAACGGTAAATTGTTAAATTGAATGTAAAAGAATATAGAAAAATTTAACATTATAGACTTATGTATAGAACCGTAACATTGAGATATTTGAATAATATCCGAGTTATTATAGTTAAAATTACCAAGTGTTTATATTTAATTTTAGAGTTAAAAACCATTAAATATGACGTAAAAGAATATAGAAAAATTTAACATTAAGTCAATGGATAGAACCATAAAATCAGGAAACAGAACATAGTTATAAAAAGTCTAATTTAGATACTAAAAATTTTGAAAAATGATCTGGTACGCTGATTATAGGCTATCGAAAACAATAGCCCCTATAGTGGCTAAAAATTTCAGTAAGGAGCACTTTATTGATCTGAAGACATTTGTGTGGCAAGTTAACAAATGTAAGCGCTATTACTATTGTGTTATCGAAATCTTATCTTTTGTTATAGTTAAAAGAAAATTTTATGAATATGATTATCTTTGTTAATTTTTTTCATTGGTGTATATATGATCGATATTTGACAATGTAACTCTTATCATATAACCGTTTTGATTTCACGAAAAGTTATTATATTCGTTATAATAAGCTGAGAATTTAAATGGAGTTACTAACTCTAAACTCATGTTGAATAATAATGTTCTTGTTCAGTTTTATTATCGAATGATTTAGGAACTCATTGCACATCTGAAAAAAGACAGAATGCGAAAGTATCAAAGAGCGTTGTGTTTCATGACAGGAATTTTGTTCAATAATGGACGTAACTTCATAAAAAAAATGATTTTCATTTGTGCAGTCATATTCTAACAAACTATTAAAAACATATAAATCATTCTGTAATCAGCATATAAAGAAATTAAATTGCATACGAGGTGTTAGTTGAGATTCAAAAGGGAGTTATGGTCCGCCACGTAAAACCTTTCTGGAATGAATAATGATAATGTTATTAGCCACCCAAGGGGCTGTTGTTTTAGTTAACACAAAAATGTCGTACCTGACCACTTTTCAAAAATTTATCTTGTTTTTGCGTATATTTTTTATGGCTGCTTTCACCAGTAACGAACTTTAATTTTCAAAAATATGTCGTAATAAATGGACTAAATTCACAGAATCACGTGATATATATCATAAACAAACTGGCGTGGTCTGTGTTTACATAGGATTTCCCTATACGCTAGTTGTATATATATTGTATATCCACTTTATTTCAATTAATATATTTAATTTTATATATCTTACAGTGTTCAATTATTTTTTTTCGGCAGGAAATAATATGAGTACATTTTTATGTATTTATAGTCTTTATCTCGTTAATTGGGTCGTTAAAATGTCGTTCGGTAAGCAGACTTTTTAAACTTGCTTGCGGTGTTTGTTTGTATACTTATGATATAGCTTTAAATTATTTTCTGCTTTACAAAGATATATTTTTGGACTGTTAACGCCTATTGAGTTATTCGCACCTTTTTTGTTTTGATTTAGCTTACTTTGAATTTCCAATTATTTCATTTATAAATATTATGTATCAACAGATAATCGATTCATCATAACTTGTTCAAAATAAAGGCCCCGATATTTATTCTAATATTGTAATTATTCTAAACCGTCTGAAAAATAAATGTGAATTGTTAAAGTAACTCTTCCGAATTACAGTATTTTTCATGTAATAAAGATATTTTAATTATCAGGATGATTCTTTTAAAAAAATAAAACAACATTGGATTTAAATTTGGATTAAACTATTTTTTCTTTTAATCAAGATACATAATTAAACTGAAACAGTTACATAATGAGTTATGATTGTAATTTCAGTTTTTAAAATTTGTCAAAATTTTTGAAATCGCGCCAAGACGTTGACCAAAGCTGATATTTCAAACCTGACGCTTTCAGAAGCGGAAAAAAGATGACGTCGTCTGTGGAAGAAAAAAATTTGAAACAATATGACATTTTCACCGAAAGAAAGGATATGCAAGCATCAAGTTTTATTTTAAATAACTCTCTTCAGTATTTCAGTCAAAAAACAAATTCGTAATAAAATGAAATTCCACGCAATGTGTGTGCTTTCTAATACCGCAGATTCAAACAAATATTAAAAGCAAGTGCAAACATATTAAAATTCTACAAACTTTCCTTAAATAATATTATCAAATTAAGTTTTAAAGAAGAGCAGTAAAAATACTTTTTTTTCAAATACTAGAAAATTACAGTTAAACTAGGATGTTTTCATAATTATAACAAAATGTCTGTTTATAAACCAAATAAATTTACAGCCATTATTTCAGCTCGTTGATAGAAGAATGATTCAATACCTTTATGCTATAGAAAACCAAAATTTCGATTTTTGCATTTATTTAGGGTGAAAAATATATAAAATAAAGATTTGTGACAATGTCTCATTCAGTTAAAAAATAGTATATTTAGTAAAATGTAAGTTATTCAAGCTTATGAATAATAACATATTTCACAAACGAATCAAAGACTTTTTTACTCCCACAAAGTTTAATATTTTTAAATAGGAACCTCGTAACTTTAGCCGTTACCGTTTACTTCCACAGGAATCACGTGGTCAAGTTATGTGATCGTGACGTCACGAATTTAGTCAACTTTTCCTGAATTTTTTGTTGGATTGAAATGTAATATATGTCTTGATACCTGCTTTCTCCACTAATAAACTCAAATTTTTAAAAATTAAGTATTTTATGTACTTAACGATTTATGTATTACCGTAAATTATATGTAAGCAGGAATCTGAATATGACTGAAAATGAATAATAAATATTCATAATTTTAAGACAGTTATGAGGAAGCCATTTCCCCCCCCCCTCGAGAATTTCAAACTACGTTTTTTTAGTTTGGCATCTTTCCAGGAATGTTTTAGGGTTAAATGATTTTAATATTTATTTACTGTTATTAGCCACCTAAGGAGCTATTGTTTTAGGTGGATCACTTTTGGCGTACCTGATCACTTTTCAATTTTTTATCGTTTGCTTCAATTTTAATTTCATTTTGCTTAAATATATTCAATTTAACAAAAAATTTATCGTTTGCTTTAATTTTAATTTCATTTTGCTTAAATATATTCAATTTAACAAAAAATTTATCTTGCTTTAATTTTAATATCGGAAAAGTTTATTATTGTCCATTTCTCGATATTTCTTATATTTAATTGACAAATTTAATAGTAATTAAAAAAAAAGAAAAACGCTCTTTGGGTGGTTAAATCTGTTCTTTGCAAAACTTTGCATAAAACTTTTTTGTGATATTTTAAACTAAGCTTATTGATGAATATTATAAACAAAATTTTTATTGACGAATAAAAAAAAAATTAGGCTTTATTTCATTGATTCATTTATCCGAGAATATTGTTAATGATTATACACTGTTGCATTTGCATCAGCACTTAGCAGAACAATAACTTAAAACTTCCTTTAGTGCTTGATGCTCAGATTATTTGACCCGTAAAATGTGATTTATGGTCTCTATGCAAAGTAACTCAAAAAGGGATTATTCTCACTAAAAACAAATTGCAATAAACTTTATTCGCTCATCATCTTAAATTCCAAAACGAATACAGCCCCAAACGTATTTACAAAAAAAAAAAAATTAACAAGTTGAGTAGTTCGCAGCCTTTTCTCACGGACGCGTCATACGCGTATCAAAGTAGGAGGGCAGATGTCTGTTTTTAATCAATGTTAAACATATTTGAAATCCACATTGATCATAAAAAAATAAAAAAAAGAAAGAAAAAGAAACTTTAAGAAAATATTATGCAAAGCATTAAATATATCAGGCTGCTGTCAAAGAAGGTAATTACTTGATAGGCTGTCTCATTGCCGTATTATAGAAATTATATATTTTTCGTTATGAGTTACTAAAATATGCAATTATATATCTGTTGACTAAATGTACTATGTTTATATATTTTTTATTGCTTTTTCAGGGAAAGTTACAATTCTATCTATGACTATGGAAAATGATATGCAGACCGATTTACAAGATTTTCCTCCTGAGTTACTAGAGTTCGTTGGACAAAAGAAAAAGAAGAAGATTGTGAAATTTGCTAATTTCGAAACGGATTCATCGAAAGCTGTGGAAGAAAACAATACAAATGGAATAGATATCCCTGTTGAATCCTCGCCTCCACTTAAACAGTTAGAATTTGAGCATGATCTTAGTTTCCAACAATTGAAAAAAAAGAAGAAAAAGAAAAGGAATACTGAAGATTTTTTATCCTCTGCCAACGAAAATATAGCGAGTAATGTTGAAGTTGATACTTTGTCTGTTATTTCGAACAACGACGACGCTGATTACACTTACGAAGCTTTGCTTACTCGTGTGTTTGATATAATGCGTGAGAAGGATCCAAATCGAGACACAGAGAATAGAAAGAAATTGGTTATGAAACCCCCACAGATTCTTCGAATTGGCACCAAAAAGTCCTCCTTTGTCAACTTCATAGAGACTTGCAAACTTCTTCATCGTATTCCTCAACATATGCAATCCTTCCTGTTGGTTGAGCTTGGCACTAGCGGATCCGTAGATGGTAACAACCAACTCATTATAAAAGGCAGATTCGAACAAAGACAGATTGAAAACGTTTTAAGACGATACATCAAAGAATATGTTACTTGTCATACGTGTCATTCTCCTGATACAATACTACAAAAAGACACCAGATTGTTTTTTCTTCAGTGTGAGGCTTGTGGCTCTCGTTGTTCAGTGGCCAGTATTAAATCTGGGTTCCAAGCAGTTACTGGTAAACGAGCAGCGATGCGAGCCAAAGCTACTTAAAGGTGTGAATATTTTTATTTTGTACTCATTTCATACTAAGATCTTCTTTTGTGTTCTGTTTTGTTACTATTGAAATTGTCTTTTAATAAATAATCTGATATATTTCGAGATTTTCCTTCTTCCAAATTTTTATAACAGTTTGAATCTTGTATAAATTACTGCCAATATATTTATAGCAAACCACTTTCATTGATATATTGAATTAAAAACATTTTTAGTGAATAACGAAAAATGCGAATTTTCCACATAGCGAAATAGGTTTTCAAATTTTTCATAATTAATAAACATATTTTGAAGAAAATGCTTGTGAAATATCTATCGAATTTTTTAGAGTGTTAAAAGTTTTAACTATTTCCCAAAATTCAAAGGATTGTGATTTAACACATTGTTCTCTTCGGATAATTTTCATATTCAAATGAAATACTAGGCATATCAAATATTAAAAGCTGTAAATGTTGTCTTTAACTTGCTAGGTAATTCTATATCTGAAAACTTCCAAGCTTTTATACTAGTGAGTAAAACTATTATGAACCTTTTATGACAGAAAAAAACTATTTTCAAATATTATTTATTTTGTATCAACTGTCCCCAAAAACAGATTATTTAGTTATTTCAGATTTTTTTTTTTAAAAAAAAAAAACCAATTTTACTGTCATTTTGCTCGCAACCCAAATTTACTGTGAGAAATCCAGACATGAAATGGTAGATTTGTTTTTAATTCTATCAAAATAGTTTCTGTGAGAGAGAGAAAACTTGTATGAAAATCAAGATTTTAATATTTTACAATCTGAAGAACTTTTGTTTCGCCATTACAATTGTAAATTCTCTGGCGCTAGTTTTCATAAGAGTTTGAGAAGTTTTTTAAAAATGTGTTTCTTTCATTAAAACATTTCTGTAAAAACTTACTAATTTCTTCCTAAATAATAGAAGATAAAGCACTATAGTTATATAAAATTGATGACACACAGAAATAAAATGTACTTATTGAATGTTATTGTGTTTACTTTTAATTAATTTTAAATAGTGAATAAATGTTCATTTAATCAATTAAATCGAATTTTGCGCAATGAAAGCCATTATGCCTTTAAAAGTATTCTTTGAACTAAGTAAGTATCAAAATATTTCATATTCTGTAAATATCCCTGTTTGTTATTATGAATACTTCCTTCTGTCTTATTTCTGGCCAACTCAAATATCTGCTACTCACTTGCCTAGTAATTTTGAACCACGGTCAGATGACGAGATCGACATTTCTGGCATGCTACACCCAAGTGAGGGTGTTGAGCCGCGACAGATTTAGCGTGCATCAGCCCGTCTGCACGATGGATCTTTAGTTGGAAAATAATTTGAAAAAGTACTGATTGAAACATCGCTGAGCACTTGGTTACCGTGAGACAAATATTCATTTAAAAAGGATAGATCCTTAAAAGGATTATCTAACAAGGAGAGGAGCACTATAAAAAGGGTAAATTTAATAACAAAATAAATTTTGAACACAAAAGCTTATCTGCGAAAAATATACAAATAAATTTTGGCGGTCTGTGAATGAATAGGAAGTTCTTGAGTATCGAAACAATATCCGAATGAGCTTAAAGGAGAAGAAATTCCTCCAGTGATCACAATTTTTATTGAATTTGATCCCGTATACCCACTTTCACTGTACTAATCTCACGTTCAGTATGACCATACGTCACCATTTATGAAAGGGTGCCATTGGATTAAAGGAGGCAGAAATGTCAAATCGAAAGATATATCTGCATTTCAGTCGATGCGGACCGATTCGACTGGAATGTTTGAATCATGAGATATGGCGGCTGGTCAAGAAAATATTGGTTGACTTACAGAACGATCGTCAAAGTATCTAATAACATCTAATTCGTCATTATCAACGATCCGACTTGAAATTGAGATTCCAAAAACCATTTTTAGGCGACTCGGAGAATGGTATCTGAGCTCATGACGTCCATTGTGTCTATAAACTCTGACCTGTGCACATTCATCGATTAGTGCACAGGTGAGTTCGTTCATCTGAAATATCACTGACTGCATTAAAATTATATTAAATAATAAGTCCCATTTTGAATTGAACTTCTATAACCAGTAAAGATATATCTAGAAATATCGAAGACGATAGTGGGATACTAACTTGATTTTTTCTCAATAACAGAGAGTCATTGTCGGTGTTCCCTTTCATTGGATTTCTTAATTCCTATGGTTGTTATCCCTGGCTCCTTTTTGCGGCACGTCGGTACTCCGATGATATTCTACTCCCCGTTGTATTACCCTTCCATTCATGGCTTCCTAGACATACAGGATAATTGTCTGATCGCACCTGGAAATTATTTTTACTGATTGTCTTCATGCTTGTCAAATCTTTCTTGGATAACCAGATCTCACCCAAAGAACATTTTAAGGTCTTATGAATTAAGACCTCCCGATCGTCCCATGATCTCTGGCGAATTTAACATTTAGAAAAAATTTGGCAAAATATCCGCTGTGCAACATTTGCAAATTCTGATTCATCAATATCAATTCGGATAACAGCTTACATAAGGACGCACGCCTTATTGATTGGTCCAATTTTTGTAGTTGCATTTCCTGAATGAAGCATTCAATTTTTCGAAAATTATCATCAATTCTTTTGTTTACTGATTTATTCGCATTATTCTTCGAGCGTTGTTTTTTATAGTGCGTTTATAATTCATAATTTGTTAATTTTTAAAAACTTATAATATAAAATTAAAAAGGATTTTTTAGGGAATATATTGATAATGATAACATAAAATTTATATTGTAATGACCACACTTTGAAAAATAATTGAATATAAATTGATCTTAAAACAATAAATCACACATGATTCTGTCCAGTCAAGGTTATTATTATAAGAAAATACATGATTTTTTTTTTCACTTAGACCAATTGTTTCAAACTATCTCATTTTACATTTTGTGCCAAATATAGGGCTATTTTTTTTAAAACATAAAAAAAAAAAAAAAAATTCACGTTAAATATAATTTCTATTTAGTTAGGTTTCAAAAATTTACATTCATTTTAATATATATATGTAAGGGAGTGTCGAAACAAATTATACAAAACATGTAATGAAGAGTGTCACTATCATATTGTCTTACGTAACGTATGTTCTTTTTTTCCTCACCCATAGCGGAAAAATTACTTCTTTTCATTCTAGCCACACACAAAAAAATTACTTTTCATCTCACACATGCAGTTTAGGAAGTAGCCGTCCCTAAGGATTGATTGATTGTTCATTAACACGGCCCTTTGAAACATCAGGAGGGCTTTTGGCAACGAACCTCGTAACTTGCAACTATGATCAAATGATGAAGATGATACCCGAGCTAGCACTGCAGTCTCCAAACTTCCATCATTCCAACGTGAGGACTTGAATGTGGTTGTGGTGGTACTGTTTAATGGCGCAAGAGCCAGATGTGGCTATTCTGCTCCAAACAAGTTGAGACTGTACTCTAGACGCTTGAAAAAAAAAAGTGGGTGAAAATTTACTGACATTGAGAGTCGAAAGGACTTAGAGCTTTGACATACTTAAGGATTCAATACATGGATAGTATTAAAAATTAGTTAAATGACTTTTTTAATTTGAAGCACTCTCAATCGAATCGTTATTATGTTCTTTTTGTGACAACAGCAACAAAAAACCTCCATATGCTGTGCTCTACTTAGCACTCACTTTAGATCAATATATATATGTATTTACTGTAAAAATCAAGAATATACTCATACACAGGTTTGCCAGTATAAACAATTTCAGTACTCGTGTAAAATTTGATTGACCATGAAAGTTAGCGCGATTTCAACCGAAGTTACGTCATAATTTCGGTGTTCAAAAAAACCTTAATTCCTTTCAAGATAAGCACGAATGAGTCCATTATGGATCCCACGCCTCATAAATTAATCTACTTTAGTAACTTACTATAATTTACCACATAAATTGATCTATAATTTAAGGGGTGGCACATGGTTTTCCGATATTTCCTGCACTTTTTAGCCCAGCTTCATAATCTTTGAACTTTGGTGTATACACACCAGTCTCTGATCAAGAAAGTTGAAATACTCAAAACTTGAGTAGCTGCTTCCTGATTGGACAAGCGCCTTCACCCTGTTCTCACCCACCCTTCTAAGTCATAGCTCGTTCACCACGATTCTATACTTTTAAATTCTAACGACTTATATTTTAGAAAACTTTTTATTATTCAACTGCTTCTTAATAAATGTTCCTCTCTTAACTCTTAATATATTTTTAAATTTTATACTTAATTAATTTGTGCGAACATCCACTCAAAAAGAGTATTGGAAATGTTTAAACTAGGTTCATCTCAGATAGGAGATAAAGGCCCAAATCGGGCTAGGTGCTCCATTTCAACCTTCACTATGTACTATACACACCAGTTTACTGATCATTGAAGTTAAAACTATAGTTAACTTAGAAATTTTCGAAGCTCTTAATTCCTCGGTTTTGTAAGTTTTCTATGAATCCGAAAAAATGGTAAATCCGCTTCAATATTTTCTTTTATTGTTTATAAAAGTGTATTCGCTGTTCTATTAGAAACTTCAACAATTAACTTTTCCTTGCTGCAATTTTTAACATTACAACGTCTTTGCTTGTTTGTTTTCAAATATAATAGCATATCGTGGCCATTGAAAACTTTTTTCCCCCATACTTCCTTTGAAAATACTCTATAGTAAGCAGGCGCTGCATTTTTATCGTTTTTTTTTTTTTTTTTTTTTTTTTTTTAATTACAATTATTATTTTCCAAAATTTGAAGTGACAAATTAGAGAAACAACTATTTTCGTGTTAAAAATCGTGTTTAGTCATTATTGTATAAAAAGTTAACATATATCTTGTATAAAATAATGAACCATGGTTATATAAAGCCACGTATTGGATGTCCCACCGCTATGGCGCTAATAAAAAAGCAAAAAGAGATAAACTGGTTTTGATTTCCAGTTTTCCATTCTTGGTGGAATTTGGCAATCTTTGGTTTGGACAAAACGGTCGACGGGATTTTACTCACATACCATAATTTCATACAATTAAAATGTTTAATTGAGCTGCATGGGTCATATTGAGCAGCAAAGATTATAATAATATTAGTGCGACTTTTACAAAAACACGTGAATATTAGTTTTTATGCGTGTTCTGTATAATCTTTAAATTTGCATATTGCGGAGAGAGTTCCAGGATAATCTTCAAGCTTCTTAACTATCAAGTAGTTTGGTAAAAAAAAACCTTTCCTCCAATGTTTTGCTATCGGAGTTTTTTTTCAAACCTTTTGAACTCCTTCCTCGTCAGCGATCTTACAGAAACTTGTACAACTAAATCTTCTCATTTCTGTTATCTTTTAATTGCCTTTATACTCGATTTTTCATCTAAATGATTTTCGGAATAGTTTTTAGAATCCAAATTTAGCTTTCTGAATTAAATTTCTCATGATAATGAGAAATTATATTGTCTATTTTTGCGTATTTGGCTTTTGTCTCAGGAAGTATTTATTCTGATTTTGAATTCGAAATTTCTTAAAATAAATACTTGCTTCATTCATTTCCTTCTGATGCTATCAGGACAAAAGCGCAGCTGGAGAGTTATTTTAATTGTGACGTTCCATAAGTTGAAATTTAAATTCACCTAACCATATGCCATTCGTTTAAATGATATGATGTGTTTAGTAAAGCTCGTAACCCTTTCGGGCTTTGATCTCCAGGAGAGTCTTGAAGTTATTGAGACCAATTTATTTACATTGAAGTTAAAACATATATTGAAACTATCCTTTTACATGCAGAAACTACCATTTCAGTTTTATTAACACAATGGATAGGTAGAGTTTTCACTGATCAACCAGGCTGCTTAAAAAGTCTAAGCGAGTATTGCCTGGGAATTCAGCAGGTTAGGACTGCTGAAGAAGTTATTTAAAGGAAAAGAAATGTTAGTACTGCGCCAAATTTTAATGTGGAAAATTTAAGCGCAAGGTGAATGATGCGAAAAAGAAATGTTGCGAAAAGAATAGAACGCGTCTATCGGGGCGTCTCCTGATCAGAGAAATATTAATGAAAAGTTGAAAAATAGTCTAAAATGAGTAAAATTTAGAGATTTTATCATTAAAAAAGACTAACAATTGTAGGAAGTTACCGAAAGTTAACGAGAAGCCCAAAGAAAACTGGAAATGCAGAAGGAAAATTTTCACCCCAATTTTGTGGCGAACTGAGAGCGGAGAAAGTGATTGTCTGACAGGATTTTCCATCATCAACATGTAGATTTAATTTTCTTATTTTGGGAGATGTAGGAAATTGAAACCCTCTACAGAACTTAGTCAGTCATCTCCCCGAATTGTGAGTATGGATATTTAAAAAAGAAAATAATCTTGAGATGGTGTCTAAAAAAATATTTTGAGGTCTATTATATTTCTTATTGTCGTAATGAGACGTACTCGCATATTTTTCTATTTTTTTTGTATGGATGCATTTTGAAAAAAATTCAACTTCGTTGCCGAATTTTTTTGCTATTTTTTTAATTACATTTTTAATACAGGGAAAATTTATCGCTGTTCTGAGATCTTCAATTCTTATGAACTAACGCGAGCTTTTAAATATTTTCAAAGGATTTAACTTCGTGATTTTTCTAACAAATTTATATGTGTTTTTTTTTCGTGTACTTCGACAGGACTGGTATACATTAGAATTGGTCAGAGAATCAGAGCATAGATAAAAAAAAATTTATTACTTCCACTAAACGAAAAATTTTGAGTAATTAAGGCATAAGCATCATCCCTTAATTCGGAATTTTTTCTTCTTATCTGTGTTTTGTAATGTTGGGCAATGAGAGTTTTATTTACTGTGACACCATGATATTTGCTGTGTTTAGATCATATTTATATTGAGCTAATTTTATTCTGACATAAATATTCGGGTCTTTTCTTTTTCTACTTTTAAATAAGAAAGCGGTCTCCATTTTGAAAACATTCAGGGTAATTTTCATATTAGAGCATTAATTTTCTAACTGCACTGGGTGTCTATTAAAAGCATGAATGATAATTTTCAAAATATAATTTTTCACTAATATTGCTATCAGCATTCATGCAGAGAGTCGAGTTGATCACGTAGATGTTAAACAATATGGTATTGCCATTCATTAAAATATAGACTCTAAATTTACTCATGGCTGTAGATGGAACAAGAAATTTTTTAAAGCAAAATGTAGAAAATTTCTTGCATGTTTGATGTAGAAAAAGATTCAGATCTAAGAATTCGTAGTAAATAAAAGTATAATGTTCACAAAGTCATATTGTAAGAAATTTGTTTCAGTTGTGAGCTGCCGACATAGTAAAATATAAAACAAAATTTCTTGAGATCGAATTCATAATCTCAATTTTCAATTATTACAGAACTTCATCTTTCAAAATATTGATTTCACAGGTAATAAATTATATTTACGTGGGTATTTGTTAATATTAGAAGAAGAATATTCTTTAATTGTTCCTTGTACTATACATTCAGATGTGGATTGATTCCCTTCGCAAAACAGGCCTGTAGAATGTACCTACCTTAATTTTTGAAGCTCTTATACAAGATTTAGATGCAAGTTCCTTACTGGTGGATTTATAAATCTGTTGTATTATTTTAATCACTTACAAATAACATTTTTAAAGCAGATTTTGAGCAGTTATTTCAGATGATCTGAGAGAAGACCTTAATAACGCTTAAAATAGTAGAAACTATAATCAGTGATCGAGATGTCATATATAATTGGTGACGTTCGAATCGAGTGATGGATTTGAGCTCTAATTCTACCAAAAATTAAAACCTGAAATAACGAGGCCTGCTGCATGTTCAATTCACCTTAATTTCAAGGTTCTTACTTATCTTGGAGTGGAATTAGGTGAGTGAGATGCCATCCTTGTCATCTGATCATGGTTCTAAATTACAAAGTCTATCATCAATAGTGTTTAGATATATATTTAGTGATGTTTGTGTTCAAATCAAGCTATCTGACTGACAACAATACTCTAAATCCTTTGTTCTAAATCCGTTCTCCGCGGAACTTTGGTGCTCTGTAATGCGAATTCAAGTGTTTCATGATTAAATCAAATACACGATTTAAAAGTGTTCTTAAAAGAAAGATTAATATAATTTTAAATAATTTTTGTAAGGGTGTGTAATCAGTAAATCCGTATGATAGATATAAAACGTGAATTCAACTGAAAAATTCTGAGCCTCTGTAAAAGATGATTTCTTGGGATATGGGAGAAACATACACTCAAAGCTCAATATTAATATTTTCCATGACATATTTTTTGGGAGGTGGACTTTTAACAATAGTTTTATTTCTTGGCTATGTATTAACATTCAAAATGCCATTATCCTTGGGCTATTCGTTATACATATATCGATATCGACCTAACGAGAAACAATCGATTTTTAGAAGCGCGCGACTTGAAGTGGATGTTGTATCTCGCATTAATGTTAATTGTTTACTGTTTGTAAAGGGAATTGTGATTTTTAAATTCACATTTCATTTATGAACTGTTAAATTAGGGGGAAATATGATAAATATAATGAAAGAAAATTTTAGTTATTTTTTGTCTCATTGTGTTTTTGAACATTAAGTAACATATTCCTATGCACTTTTTATTTTTAAACCTTAACACATCTTCACTTTAGTGCAGTAAATATTTATAGGTACCTTACATAAGGTTATTTCTCTATCTAATCATTTGTTAAATATATAACTCAGAGATAAAAGTTTACAGTTTAATTCTTTTTCGTAATTTATTTTTTTTTTTTTTATGAATTAATGTAAATTTTTATTAGTATGATGTACTGTAAAATACTGTTTAATTTGTATTGGTTAGCATGATATCTATATTTTTTTCCGTCTCGGTGAGACTTGCAAAGTTCAAAATGTTTCTGATTTTACTAATTTCCTTTTTAAGTTATTTTGATAATAAATTACATAATTTATACATTTCAGAAATATGCATAAAACTTTTCCCATAGAAATATTTGTTTTATGTATGCTTCCTTTCTTCAGTAATACTGCTAATATGCTGCCAATATTATAAAATTAACTTGAGGTTTGATGTGTAAACATACTACAAATTAATTAATTTGCCTTGTATGAATTAAATTTGAAAAAATGTCATATTTTATATAAATATTATTTTATCATTATTTATTTAATGTTTTGTTGTATTTGAATATGTGTGGGTTTTCAACTAAAATATTTCAGTTTTCTTTGTTATTTCTGTAATTGTTAATATGAAAGTAAAATTGTTTAATTAATATTTTGTAATAAGTTCTTAAGATATTCCTTCTTTTTTCTCTACAGGTTTTAATTTATTTACTTAATGTAATGGAACAGTTTTCTGATGATGATATTGTGCCACCAACCCCAAAAAGTCAAAAAAAACTGTTATTGCTCCAACAAGCTCCTCAGAATTCTAAATTAAGCTTAAAAGCAAGCAGTAAAAATTTCAAAAAACCCGTTCAAAATACCAAACGAAAGAAAACAAGTGGAATTTCACCTGACTTTAAAAAATTTAAAGATAGAGCTAAGCAAGTTACATTATTTAATTATTTAAAAAAAGATGAATCAAAGGAAATTCCAGTTGATCATCCTGCTAAAGTAAAACTGTTTGCTGAATCCAATAGTATTAGTGTTAAAAATGCTGCTCATATTTCACCTCCAAATTTGTCATCAGAAATTAAATCTGATTTAAATTCTCATGCTCCATTTTCTCATCTTGAAAATGAACTAAATCATGCTAGGATTATTGAGGATGATTTAGATCCTGAAACTGTAACGTTACCTGAATCTTATTCATGTTATGCTAAAACTTATGCTTCAAAATGTGTTAAATCTTCAAAAGATTTGTTTACGTTAGAGCAATCGAAATCTAATTCTGAATTTAACAGGCATTTAACTGACTTAAGCAACATATCTTCTTCATTAACAATTGATAAAGCCATTAAAACAAATCTAAAAAGTGAACTTCAGGAATCAGAAGTATGTTTGCATAATAATGAAATTTGTAAAGATATTGAAAATCTAAAATTAAATTTAGATGACAGAATTAAATTTACTGATTACTCTTCATCAAATCAAGTTTTACAAAAAGTTAATGAATGTGAGAAAGGAGCAAATAAAATGGATATGACTTTTGATTTAAATAATACTGACTTAGATAGTAATATGTCTTGGATAAATGATTTTGATTGGAAAACATGTGATACCTTTGCAGAGAAAGATATTTCTGTTTTAAATGATACATTTAAATCAAAAACATCTAAGTAAGTTCAATTATTTTTATGAAATGATTTGTATTGTTCTATTTAGACCTTTTACCCTGCTTTATTCAATGTATGATTTGTTTTAAAGCTAATGCATGTATTTACATAAATATAAATAATCTGAATGTTTTAATTGACAAGTTTATTAGTGTGGCCTTTGAAATGCATTTTGAGCAAAGTCTTATTTTAGCATACTGTTTGGCGCAACTTTAAAAATGGCGCTAAACGTGCTAAATTCAAACTCAGAGCCGTTTCAACAGTAAACAAGATGGTTATGTAACGATGAAACTGGTATTCTGCTTTGGCATTGTGATTTTGTAGTTTATACTTAACTATCGACCACATTTATGAAAAAAGTGTGTCGGGTTCAATGTAGTGTCAAAAGGCCAAGATAAGAAATTGGCTTCTTCATATAGTAAAGTTTCTAAGAAATAACTTGATTTTATGACTTTCTGAGATTTTATGGTAGGGTTACCAGCCTGGCGATTAATTGCCAACTCAAACATTTTTGTCACCAAACATTCATCTGATTGAATTAGTCCTTAAATTATTTCAGTTTTTTCTTCTGGAGAAAGCTATTTAATTTAAATGCAGTTTTGGTGAAGAGAGGGGAGGGTTAGAAATGACACAATTCTTTGTATTTCTTTAACTATAATAATTATATCAAAAGATTAATTTTCTGTCCCCAGTGTTTAAAGCTTTCAAAATGTCTTTTGCATTATCATACATATGAAATCGCAACTTTCAATTGTGTGTTTTCAGGGGGTTTTTTTCCAGCTAAATGTTTATAAATTGTTAGACTGATAAAAATTTGTTATTCATTGAATGTTAGAATTTAAAATTACTGATTCACTATTATGTTTCACTGTATTTTATTTAAATGGATTATTTTCTATTTCATATTTAATGATAAATATATTTCAATATTAATTATAGATTTATTTGATATATTAGCTACACAGAATCTGAAGCTTTTATACATAATTTTTATTTTTCAGTTTTGTAGAAAATAAATTCTTATTTAAAGTAAAAGAGCTCTATAAGAATGAAAAAAATGAAACTGAATTAATTCTGAAAACTAATTCTGGAAATCTGAAGACATGTATTTTGAAAGGATTTTGGTAAATATTTGTTTAAATTTGAATATAGATTAATGTGAAGTAAGATGCATTTTTTTTACACCTGAAGAAATATTGATATTTATTTATAACTAAACTCCAAAAAATTTTAATATTCTTTACTTTAAAAAATTCTAATCATAATATTGTATTTAAATACTTTTCAATAAAATCTTAAAATTACAAAGATTAAAATGTTAAGCCTTAAATATTCTGATTCCAATTATAATGTTTTATCATTAAGAACTTCAGACTATTGTCTGTAAAGCTGAAGTTATTAAAATAAGTAAGAATATATTTATTTTGATGTGCTGTACACATTGTAAAACATAGTTTCTGTCATGATTTTTTATTCAAAATGCTGTCTTGAGAGGGTTTAAAAAATTGTTTATCTGCTATGACAATTCACATATTATATTTAATTTAAAATTTCCAAAATACAGGATGTGAAATGAAGATGAATGAAAGTAACTTGATATTTATTTGATGGAATTTGAGTTTATCTTGGACTTGTGTTGAATACGAGTAACTTCGATTCATACTCTTTTACAATCATTGATTAAATATTTTCGAATATAAAATTTGTATATGATTTTTATTGATAATTTTGAGCTTTTTGTGAAACATTTTTGTCTAAAATATTTGATTTTTAATGTTTAATTTTATCAACTAAAATTTATTACACTTTTATATTGTTTTGTTTCTTTCAGTTATATTTTTTAGTTTAATTTTATTCTTATCTCATGATTATGGGTTAAAATAGAATTTCACTACTTAAAATATATTGTTCTGATCTAGAGTAATGTATTAAATGAAAAATTAAATTATATCACTTTACAGTCCTTTAAGTAACCTAAAGTTTGCAAGTGTTTTTGCTCTCCCCCCCCCCTTCCATCCTCACAAAAGTGTTATTCTGACCCAATATTCTTTATAAATAGGGTTTTTTTTTCCTTTTGAAATTGAAATGTTTTACTTTTGCATCTTTAACCAATAACAGTTATTAAAAAATAATTGTAGGCAATTTTATTGTATCAATAATCAGTCATTTGAATGATATTCTAGTAACAAAAGCTTTAGTCCTGAAAAAAGGGTAAGATGCAAAATTTAAAGAAAACTACATTTTGCTCAATGAATGGGCACAATTTTATTTTATGATGAGCAAAACTTAGGCGAAAATATTTTTGTTTTTTATTTACTAATTTTTCATTTAAGAAGTAAAAATGCATTTTTAAATTACAAAAATTTAAAATACATTTGGAATACTACACTCCTGGCCATTAAAATTGCAACAGCATGAAGGAAAGCAAATACAAATAAATATTTATTGTACGTAAACAGTATGGCATGAAAACAAAATTATTAAATGTGTAAGCTGTTTGGGGATTTACAGGGGTGCGAAATTAGTTGAAACAACTACCATTCCTGGCAGCTAAAATGGCCCTTATCTGGTTAGGCATGGAATCGAACTGGGCTTGAATGACAGAAATGGGAAACTCATTCCATGCTACTTCAAGTCTATGCATCACTTCATCAATCATATTATTTGGAGAGGGGTTGTGGGCCAGTCTCTTAGCAATCCATGACCAGATGTTTTTAATGGCTGACAGATCCGGAAACAGTGCAGGCCAAGGAAACAGTTAAATACCCTGTTTATTGAGGCAGGTCAGAACACGATGTGTGGTCATGCATTATCTTGTTGGAAAATGCTGTTTGGCAGGCCTCAAAGATAGGGTGCAACCACTGGATATAAAATGTCAGAAATATCCCAATCTGTGTTCAATTTACATCAATCCAAACTAGAGATGTGTGTCGTGTACTCAATGGCTGCCCAAACCATCGCATTATGTGCAGAGCCCTTATGCCGATATTAAATGCAAGCATGTGTTCTCCTCATAGACTTCAGACACATATATGGCCATCAGAATTTAGCAAGCTGAACTGGACTCATTGGGCCGCACCTGTCTCCAGCTTTTTGTTCAGTGCACCAGAGTCATTATGCTGACAGTCAATGCTGCTGCAATTGTTGTTGCACTGTACGAGCAGATACTGGGCTTGCTGCAAATATGTTCATTACCTAACTAATGGTCTGTGATGTGGTTGTAAGGTTTTGCAGAAGCTACCTCGCAATATATTTGTCCTCTCAGGCATTGGTCATGTGAGAGGTGGAGATCCTGCAGGCCGTTCAGTATGACTCTCAGCAACCCATCGATTTCAAACAGTGTAACGAGCAATATCACTGAACAATAACCCACGCTTTTGATAGTCTATGATCCTGCCTCTATCGAATTTTGACTCTTGCTGGTAAGCATTTCTTCTTATTCAAGGCATAACATGATATTCTGAGCAAACTCCAACCTTAAAAAGCGCTTTCTGAATGAGAAATCCACTACTCGACTTTTTTTTTATACAATGCTTCAGATGTCATTTCTCCTTCCAGTATTGTCTAAATGCGTTGAAATACTAATCATTTGCTTGTTCCAACCTTTTCTTCCTTTCGTGTGATTTTGACATTCTTCAGATTATTCCTTCATGGTGTTGTAATTTTAATCTTTAGCAGTGTTACTTGTGTTATAAAAAAGGAGGCATTGCAAAACATCCTGCAAAATCCTTCGAAAATGAACACTGGCAATATTACTGATTTTGATTTACCTTTTATATTGTTTTTTTCCCCTCTGAAATTTAATTTACCCAACTTATTTAGGTGAATTCAGTTTTGTTTTTTACTTTGCTGCAGACTTATTTACTTTCCTTATCAAGATACATGAAAGCTTCATCTTCTTGATTGTTTTACTTTAAACAATGATAATGGAATAATGTGTTGCATATTGAATACAATGCAAAATATGAGTAAAATTGAAAATTGGACAAAAATAAAATTTATAAAAGTTTGAGACCGCATGTATCATGAATTTTCAAATTTTCTACATTTTTATTACAAAAATAGGATAAAATATGTATAATTTTGTTATTTTGTAAAGGCTGGCTACAGGACATTAGATGGTCGTAGTTGCCGAGTTTCATTGAGTTGTGGGTTTGAGTCTGGGTGCTATAAAGACCCACCATGTAGCAGGTCTGATGCAAGTTAAATCCTTTGAGGCCTCCAAGCCTTGTCATTTGCATGGTGTGAAAGTTTGAAGAGGAGGGGTGCCACCTCGGTTGTCATCTTTGTTATTCAACCAAGGCTCAAAATTGTGAGGTCTTACATATAGTCCTTGTTTTTCTTCTATGAGTGACATTAATAAAAAATCAATCATTCTAATACAGGACATTAAGATTTCCTTATACATCCAATATTCAGTGAAATGGAGTTTATTTTGGGATAGGGAGCTTTTTTTAAAATCTGTAGATTCAACTTTATGTTTTGAATATTATTAATTAGCGAATGCAAAGGCATATATGGTTACAGTCTTCTCAAATCTACTGAAGATAAAAATCATCACATTTTCATAAATGATCAAAATATTGAAAGTTTGCATGGATATTTACATCATAATATGCAAGGTGGACAATATACAGATTTATGTATTAAGTTTTCAAAAAAAAACCTCATTAGAATTTTCTCGATATTTCAAAAACTTCTTTTTCTTCTCAAACCTATTGAAAAAGAAGGAAGAGTGAGAGAAAGAGCTCTTGGTGCTGTTTCATCAGCTGAGTTACAAGAATGTATTAAAGACAAAGTGAAAGGGAACAATAGCAATGTCTTTAGAATGTAAGGCAGGGAAGGAAAAAATTTGGGAGAAAGTATTTCTGAAACAGTGAAAGAAAAATGAATACAAAAAGTTTTTTTTTTTTTTTTTTTTAAACTCTAAGAAAGTGAAGGAAGAATTGTTTTTAATATGATGTCACTTTGATGGGTGCTAAAAATGATTCCAAAAGTTTTAGGTACGATACTGATATTGAAAGTTTATTCCATTTTAAACATGTAGTTGCAGTTGTCTAGCAATCATGTTTGACAGCTTATGGCCAACATTGTTTGATTGAATCATAGGTTGAAGTCCTGATGTCTCTAAAAATCTGCCATGTAATGGGGCTGATGTACATGAAATCTATCAAGGCTCTAAGTGTATCCATTGGCATGTATAAAATTTTAGAAAGGCCTACTCAGATGTCCTTGTCACTTGTCTGAGATTTTAAACTTACGAGGTCTGTCACCAATAAATAGTCCTTGTATTGCTTCTAAGTGCGACATTAATAATCAATAAGAAAAACCAGTTTAAGCTTATTTAATTCAATGATAATTTCTATGAAGACATGGATACTGAATTTTCTTGAAATTTTTACTTTGATTAATGTTTTCTTATTCTGATATTATTTTCGATTTTTTTTTCTCCCAGTAAAATTTAAAGATATGCCAAAAATTATAACAATTAACATTAATTAATCAGAACAAAGTAGTTGTTGATTGGTGTTTGCTGGTAACTAATTATTAAAGTTGATAATTAGAAAACTTGTTTTAAATTTAACTATTATTTTATAAAAATTATTCATATTTCTGTAACAATATTGAATAAAATATTAATATAAAGGTATAAATAACAATAAAGATCTTAAATAAGTTATTGCCGAAGTTTTATAGAATTTTTTTTCTTCTAAAATATGCATAGTTTATTATATTATAGAAATATGCATACATTAAACCTTTCGGTGGTTTGTCTCATCTACATTGTGTGGTAAGTTACTGAATTAACAGATGATTAAAGTATGGTCATAAGTCTTTTTTTTTTCCCTTCATATGTTGCATTCTTTGTTGAATCAATTGGGAGTGCTTCTCAATGGCATTATTCATAATTTTTTATTTGTATATTTTGACTCTTCACTATTTTGTGTATAAAATATAATTCATCTTTCAAAATAATATTTTATTTATTGAATTTAATTATAAGAGTCCATGACTGAAATGTTTTAATGCAACTAAATACAAACTAAATTATATGCTAGATGCTTCCTTTCAAAGTTTATTTTAATTTTTGATTGACTTTGATTTTTTTTTTTTTTTTTAGAAATTGTTTATTCTGATTTTAAATATCATTATAATTTTGAGACAAATAAATCAAAGAGTTACATTAAAAGTTGAGTAATTCAGTGATCAGTTGACACTATTTTGCAAAATATTGTTTTAGAATTTGAAAAAGTATAGTTTTATTTATATGTATCTAATATCAAGAGTAAGTGGCTCTAATTAAGAATAATAATTTGGCATCAATAAAGTGATGACAAGGCTTGCAAATGAAAATATACTAATGTTTCATTAGACTGATGAAATGAAGTTTTTACTTTTGTGTTAAAACTAAGTTTAAATTCACATGTTCATGCTAAGTCAAATGAATAATTAGTTTGTATTAAATTTTATATGACTATAAACATATTTTATATAACTTTCTTTTTATATGCTTTCATTTTATATGACTATAAACATGTTTTATTTTAATACATTTATTATTCTCTTATTGTTATCAGGACAGATTCTTTGGTAAATATTGGAGATTTTGTACATGTTTTGAAGAAGTTTGAAAATAATCAAGCCATAATAGATAATCATTCTGGATTTTTGGTTATCAATCCAGACTTTTTATTATCAAGTACAGCTATTGTTTCAACACTTTTTTGTATGAGAAAAGCAGCTCTTAATCATGTTCTACCAAACTGGTCATCTGGAAATAAAATCATGATGATTGGAAATGTGGTTCATGATATTTTTCAACAGGTACTTTATTGTTTGGATGTATTCATATGCAGAAAATGAAATGCTCAGTTTATTATTGTATGTGTGACTAAATTTAGGGAATTTTCTTTTATTCATTTGCCCTTTTTATTGCATTTCATTTCCCCCCCCCCCTTCTTTTCATTCACTTTTTGACTGCTGTATGACTTTATATTCACATTTAATTTTTAAATTTTATAATTTATTTTATTTATATTCTTTGAAATGACATCGCAAAATGCAAAATTAGTTAATTTTTACAGAAGTGTTAGTGTGTATACATTTAAAAGTATTATTTTGGAAAATTAAGGGGCCGCGGTAGCCTAGTGGTCAAGGTCGTTGACTTGCAGCATGCAGTTTTTTGTTCAGTTGCGGGTTCGATCCTTGGCCACCAAAGACCCTCCGTGTAGCTGGGGCTGATGCACGTTAAATCTGTTTGGAGCCCAGAGTCCTCCCATTGGCGTGGTGTGGATGTTAGGAGAGGGGAGTGCCAGCTCAGGTGTTGTCCTCGTCACTTGACTGTGGTTCAAAATTACGATGCCAATAGCCCTCGTGTTGCTTCTAGTGCGGCGTCAATAAAAAACTAAACTTAGGAAAATTAAGTATAGAATTACTTTTATTATTCCTATTATGTTTAGAAATTATTTGTAAAAATTGATCTAAGAATAAATTGGCATTTTCAGTAGCCAAATGGTCATGGTCCCAAGCTCATGGCCAGCATAGTTTCTGCTGAGTTGTGGGTTTGAGTCCTGATTTCACTAACCATCAGCCATGAAGCAGAACTGATGCATGTTAAATCGGTCAATGCTCTCTCAATGTCCTCACATCTAGACTATTTGGATGTTAGAAGAGTAGTGCAAGTTGAGTAGTCATCCTTGTCATTTGGCTGTGATTCAGAAGTATGAAGTGGCCGCCGAAGACCCGCCGTCTAGCCGGGGCTGATGCACGTTAAATCTGTTCGGGGCCCAAAGTCCTCCCGTTGGCGTGGTGTGGATGTTAAGAGAGGGGGGTGCCAGCTCAGGTGACGTCCTCGTCACTTGACCGTGGTTCAAAATTATGAGGTCCGTCGCCAATAGCCCTTGTGTTGCTTCTATTGCGACGTTAATATAAACTAAACTCAGAAGTATGAAGTCTGTAGTCAGCAGCCCTCTTGTTACTTCTGGATGTGATATTAATAAATAATCAAACTATCTAAAATGAAGTTTGGAACCAACATGTTTTAGAAATTTTATGTAATAGGAAATGTGATGTTTTAAAGATATTTACAATATTGTTGTAATGAAGAAGCTCTAAAATGATTCAATAAATAATTGTGATTGAAAGTACCAAATATATAAAGCAGAGGATATTGTATAGTTTAGATTATTACTGAGAAATAACCAAGAGATATTGGGATAAAATTTGTTCTACATGTTAGTTAATTTTTATATTTATAATGTTATAAATTATAACTATTGATGTTGCTTGGTTTGGTTTTAGAAAGTCGTAGCTTGAAGTAATCTGCAGTAAGAAGAAGATAAAGTTGAATGGGCTAAGTTTTACATTGACAGATCCAGAAATGCTCAGATTAAATATGTAATTCTGGATGGTGACTATATATATATATATAATATGTAAATAAGTCTTAAAAATAAATAAAACTCTATGATAATGTGGGTTACTTCAATCAATGGCTTCCTAAAACCAAACAAAACAACATAAGATCAATTAATATGCAGAATAAATCTTATCCAAATATCTTGGCTATTTTTTTAGTAATTATCAAAAAAGTTTCAATACCCCCACCCATATTAAAACAATTTGTTTTTAATACGAAAAATGTTGTGTATTTGACGGCTTGAAAATTCCATATTGTGCATTTTGTAATAATGAAAACCTTTTTATACCCTTTGATTTTTCTTATCTTGCTATATATGTTTTTGCATTATTGTGAAATATAGGATTTTTTCAAAATTGCATTGCAGCTACATTTAGTGCAGAAAAGAAAATTACCATTGGCCACCTCCGTATTATTCTGGCAGTTGAATAACTTCCTGCCATTTCATCTACAGTATCCACTGCTGCTTTATTCATATTATAATAAGATATAATTTCTGACTTTTTTTTCTTTTCTCCAATTGTATCATCGTTATGGAATGTTGAAAACAGAATAACAGTTTTCCCTTTTTTTAGGAACATAAGAAATTGATGCTTTATCTTTATTGAAACCAAATAGTGTAGAAAACATTTCCTTCCTTTAGAAGTAACAAAAGCAGGAGGAATTTCCCTTTGCTTTTTCGCATTGTTCCTACTATTGTAAACTTCTCTTTTAGATGATCCACAGCTAGAGTGTAACTTATACCAGTTATCTACAGTAATGTTATTAGTCTTTTCACAACATCAGATGGACTGTTACTGACCTTGAAAGGCCCATCCGGCTGTGTACCACAGCATATTTTCATACTAGAAGTATAAAAACTTTTTGAGTTTACCTATGCAAAAATCGTGATTCCGTATTTTGCTGGTTTGTTCAGCATATACTGCCAGAACCCACATTGGCCCCGAAAGGGTTCGAGTTTCTCGTCAATAGTGATTTACTCACTTAAACTATAGTAATTTTTCAAAGACTGATTGCGGCTATTTTATCCAAGCTTTTTCTCTGTGGCCTGTCTAGTAATTTATCAAAACATATGCAACATGACAGAAATAAAAATTGCTTATAGGACATAGTTGTATGAAAAATTTCAATGCATATACCATCAGTAGCCCAAAGGTCCTTTACGTTGAGGTGCGACGACTTGTGAAGGCTACATAAATATAAAAGTCCTATAACCGCTTTCATCTCAACTATGTCCTTAGGTTTTGTATCTCTTTCACGTTTATGATGTAAAGCTATCTCAGAAATATATAAATTTGTATATTCTACAATAATTGATAATAATGTATTATCAATAAGAATACTCACAACTACTAAATGGATCAGTAACATTTCTGGCTTCTCTTTCAGGTCCTGGAAGATGAGTCATAATATTATGTGAATGAACTCAAACATTTTGTCTGCATTTCTTTTTTTTTTTTTTTTTTTTTTTTTTTTTCTACTCCGTTTTTTCCATCTTTTCCAACAAAATCCTCGGGATTATCATAATCTTTAGAATCATCGTGATCCGATTCATCATCTTCTGTATCCGTACTAAGTTTGCTAAATATTTCATTATTGGTATCATCCTCAAATTCCGAAATGCAATCTTCATCACTTTCAACTGTTGTTAATTAATCTTGCAGCCATTACATCTCCAATTCATAGGGACTCATTCTTTTTGCCATTATGCACTCAGAAATCTTTAAACATATAATTTCAAACATTTTAAAGTTTAAAAATCTCTTGCGAGTAGAAATATTCCTTCAGAAAAGCACTTACGCGGACAGTCACTTGGGGTATGTCACACCCCGGTTTCAACAAATTACCAATAAATCTTTTTCTAGAATACGTGTGCAGTGGAAATCCGGTTCTGAAGGTCAAACACTACTAGAAACTCAGCTACTGAATGCGGTAAAGAATTTGTTTCACAAATTGTGAATATTCCACTTTTTTGTAGGGTTGGGGTATAATACACCCACATGCTTTCCTGCGGGTTAAATGTATAAAATTTTATTTACATGCTTTACAAAGTAATGATTTAATGATCTTTAAAAATTTTAATAACTAAAAAAGTGTAAAATTTAAACTAATTTTGGTTATTTTTTTAAAATTTGTTAACTTCACCATCAATATTGTTCTATTGATCATTACCTTGTTTACAGTAATAACTGTCATTTCTTGATTTCTTTTTTTCTGTTTGTGTTGCCTTAAACATTATCCTAACAAACAAAATTTTGTAATTATTATATCTGAAATTTGGCAATTATAATACCTGAAATTTAACTGTGTTACTATATTTACTTAGAAATATAAAAATTATTGACAGTATGAAATACATTAAAAGTACAAATGTAAAACAATGATTGATTTAAATATATTTATTTCATATTACCTAGTTAACTCTGCTGTATTTTTAAAAGTGTTGTCTGTGTTATATATGTTAAAGTGTTGTTTGTGTTATATATGGTCAGTTAATAATAATTTATTCTATGCATTTTGTTTTTAATTAGGCTGTAAATAACCATGTTAGCTCTGATGAAGAAATCCATGCAATTTTTGAAAGAGTTTTAAAGAAACGAGAAAATTTAATTTCTTTGTAAGTATTTTTGTTCTTAGCGATGGTGTGTATTTTCATTAAAATATTTTTTGTTTTATGTAACAAAATATTTTAGAAAAAATTTTAATACATCAGAATCAGTGATTATTATAAGTTCATGTAAAGGCTGTTAAAATTTATTCAATCTTCTTGTATATCTAATTAGTTTTATCGTATGTGGTTTTTAATGTTAAAAATAAGTAAAATTAAATTCAATAGTCATAGTTATAAAAATTCTATGGCTTATTTGAATAATTTTGTCTTTGTATTTAAATCAGTTTAAATTTTGAAAACAAAATATATTTAATCAATGAATATTTTTAAACCTATATTTATTGTGATATATATTTCAGTACAAATCGGTTTGTGCGTGTTGGAATGCATTTTCAGTCAGATGCAAGGTATTCTTATATTATCTGTATAAGTCTGGATTTGATGAATTAGCAACAATAGCCATTGTTATTTGTAAATATTTTGGCTATTTAATATCAACAGTGGTCTTGGCATATTTCTATTATAATACTTAATTGGTGTTTTTTAATGAAATTAATTTTGAAAAAAAGTTTCCCCCTCTTATTTAAAATGTGTTTTAAACATAAACTTATATTAGTTGCTCTGCAAAAGTTAAGTGAAGCGAATGAAGGTCTTCCTCATTTAGTTGTTACTGGTCAGTTCCTTCACAAATTATGCTACAGAAAAGTAAAAATTGATTGATCAGAATTATGTGTCATATTATTTAGTGCAGTTTTAGCTTTTTTAGTGTGCTTTTTTCTGGCACGACATGAATGGATTTGTTTCATATCAAAATATGTTACTATATTGTAATAGAAAATGTCATTTATGAGAAAATAAAGTAGTTTATTGTATTTATGCTAAAAAATTATTGTTATAAATGAAAATAAACAACACTTTATGTTCCTGAAGGGGATAAATTTGATATATAATAATTATTCATGTTATATAGTTTTAATAATGATAATATATATAGAAATTGCATTTTTATAACATGCATAAATTTTGATTACTCTTTGTACTTCAGTAATTCTCCAGAAGTTTTTTGATAATTTTCAATCATTAACCCTATTTAGAAGTATTAATTATATTATTCAAATGTATTAGTTTATCACAAATCTATAAATTAACACAGTTTTGAGATGCTAGTTTTTCTTTGATTGTAAATTGATGCTTATTTAATGAAGTTATGCTTGAATGCATTCATTGAGTTATTATCTCTAAAAAAGTATTTCTATTCCTATTTACAGAAGTTTGCAAAATACATCAGAATCTGAATTCAAAGAAAAAGTCGCCGAATACATTCCTAGTATTGCAAATTGGATTAAGAAGCATTGTGCATTTGAAAAAATTATGTCTTTTGATAATTTGCAAGTTACTTCTGTTGAAGGTATTGAAGATAATGTATGGAGTCCAAAATATGGCATTAAAGGAAAGATTGATATGACAGTGAACACATTTTTTCCCAACCAGCAAACTTCTAAGGTTTTTTTTATGATTGTTTTATTTTTTTTTTTCATATAACATTGTTTATGACATTTGAATTGAATTCAGATATCACAAAAGAATGTATTCATATTTTAAATCCTTAATAGTATATTATATAAATGAAACTAATAGTCATTAGTAGTTATTTCTTTTTTGTTTTAGATTTTGCCTCTAGAATTGAAAACTGGGCGTGCAACTTATTCTGCTGAGCACATTGGACAAATAAACTTGTATATTCTGATGATGGAAGAGCGTTCTAAAGAATTATCTGAAGGCTTGCTTCTGTACTTACAAGATATTGCTAACATGAAATTAGTCTCTGTCAATCACAATTCTCTTAGAGGTTTGATACAATTAAGGAATGAACTTGCTTTTTATACCTCTAGATGGGTATCTAGATCAAATACAGATATTGATGACATTGAGAACTGTCATCTTCCAAAACCTATAAATAGTAAAAAATTTTGTGGAAAATGCCCTTATCTTCTACCTTGCACTGTGTATCAAAGGTTAGAATTGTATTGAGAAGATATCTATTTCATGAAAATCTTAGTTTTCCAAATAATTATATTGAAATATAATTTATACTCTTGTATAATCATCTGACTATATTATTTCATATGAGTATATGATTGATTCTATGTAATATGTACTAATTGGAAAATTTAACTCTTCAGGTCTTAAAGTATACCTGTTTGTTCCTATATATTTTAAAAACTTATAAATTTATGGTTTATTTTCAACAGGGCTCTTTCAGAAGACAAAGACATGGAAGCTGACCATGCTATGAAATCTCTAATCACTTCTAGTACTAATCATCTTACATATAATCACTTGGAGTATTTTGTTCATTGGTCTAATCTGCTACTGATTGAATCTAGTAGTGTTGCTATTACTAATGCTTTTTGGACAGAAGAATCTACTAATAGGTAATAAAATTTGCATAGTAAATTTGTGTACATAACTTAAGTGCAATTTATACTAATTTTATATTAAGTAAGAAATTTGTCTTTTTATTGTTGGGTGGTTAATCATAATTAATGTAATTTTTTAAAGATGTTTGCATAGAAAATTATAAATGAGCTATAATAAATGTTACATATGTTTTTCAAATTAGTTTTTTGAACTCTATCAACTTTTACAGTATAATGTTCTAAAATTATATATTTTTTTGCAATCTCTTAATAACTATTTAAATAAATTATAGCATCCTTTTTTTTTAAGGAATAATTTGGAACATTTGAATTAATTTTAAAAAAGTAGGAAAACTTACTTAAAGTATACATGTTGACAATCTCTGTTTGTATAGCCTAATCTATACTAATGGATAGAAAGTTTTTATTTTATACTAAATATTTTTAGTTGTATTCTATACCTTTGTTATATGCTCTTTACTGAAGTTCTAGTATTGATATGTTGCATTTGACTTAGCATCCTGTTGTTTTTTATGACGTGAAGATTGGTTTAATGTGAAAGACTTGTGTGTTTTATAGTCATTGTGAAACATAAGTACAATTTTAAAAATGAATTTTGAATAACATAAATTTATTCAATATATATTAAAATTCAAATTGGATTAGAATGTCAAATAATGCAATTAAAATCATCTATGCTTCAAAAACTTACATTAATTTTTTATTCAACAGAATTCATTATTTTCATTATAAAAGCAAAAGTAAAATTTATTTTCTCTCTTTCCTCTCTTTTTTTGAAAAAATTAAGTCTTAAAAAATAGGAAATGTGGCAGTGTTAAATGATAATGTAAGTAATTTTGTATTATTTTAGTATGTATGTTTTCATGCATTTTTAAAACTATATAAAAACATAAAGAATTTGTATGGATCAAATACAATAGATTCATTTTCAATATAGATCGATTTACTTCAGTTTCTTTATTTCAATTTATAGAGGCTGGCTGCATACATTTTAATGAAAATGGTTTATATAGAAAAGTAAATTAATAAGTGATCAATCTTGTATCACAATGGGCCAAAATTTCATAATTTTTTACTCTTTACATTTATGTGAATGTCAATTTTATCCATGAAATGCTAAAAGTCTGAAATATATTTTTGCTTATTATGATTTCCTTTGATTTCAAATTGTAGGTTGCTAAGAATCTTATTCCATCCTCCAAAAGAAAATATAAAAAAGTTAATTTTAGTGTTACATCTAAATTAATATAACAATTTAATTCTTTTTTAAGAACAAATTTAAGTATTAGTTAAAATTGAAAAATTTTGTTGTTTTTCAGGGAAAAGAGAGGTATGTGCATAAGTTGGTTATCTCTTGACAAGAATGCTAAGCAGAATAAAATTGATTCGGCATTTCTAGTTATGTTCCGGCGTTCAGTGAACAGTCCTATAACTTCATCACTTACAAGTGTAGGTCTGAAAGAAGGAGATTATGTTGCTGTTAGTAAGCAAGGAAGTATTGATGAGGTTGCTATTTCCATGGGTTATATTGTTAAAATTCAAGAAAGATTTATTGAAATAATTTCTGATAGGTAATTGTGGTTAAACTGTTTCCAAAAAATTATTAATAATTGCTGTTATTCCCCCACCCCTTTCCCCCCTTTAGTAGTACTAAAAAAATTTCACCAAAATTACTTAGAGACCTGTATTATTATGTATATTATTGGGAATGAAAATTTTATATCAAGAACTACAAATGCATTTGTGCTACCTAGATTTAATTTTAGTTATGTAAGTATTGTTCTTTTATTTGTCATTCATTCGTATTTTTATGTCAATGATTTAATAATATAAAAAAAAATATGAAGTTGTTCATTTTAAATAAGTAATTGAGACTACATTTTTCAAAAACTCAATTATAACCTTTAACAAAAGCTGCAAATAAATATGATATTGATTCTATATATTTCTATTTCTTTTGGAAAGATTTTGATAATTTTTGGGGTTTTTTTTCCCCCTCTTTAAAGGTCATGAACCCTGATGATTAGATTACTGTTCATATTCTTAATAAATTGGAACATTGCCCATAAAAAGTAAAGACTGGTTGATATCAGACATCTTTTGCAAAATTTAATTTGATCTGTTTTTGTTAATTTTGATTTTAGACAGATATTTTATGCAAATACAGCACTTTCTTGATTATACAGCAGATATTGGACCTTAACACCACAGGATTACTGAAAAATCAATAATAATGTATTAAAACAGCAAAAGCTGTGTTATTATATACTATTTTATACAATATATGCAAACAAAATGCCAAACACAAAATAAGCTAAAACTTTTTTTTTTAAAAAAAAAAGCACTCTTTGGAATTGACTATATTTACTGTTTTGTAAGCCTTTATTAGTCAATTGAGGTATAAAGCGTAAAATGTATAGCAGCAATTAGTCTGCTTGTGTAAAAATGCTGAGTTATTAGCAGGACTGGAAAGGTGTGTCTTGGATTACTGAGGGAGTACCGTACTTGCAAATTTTAATTAAAAAAGTCCTCTGCAATAATGTGTAGGACATTTCAATGAAACTTAATATTGGTAGAATAATCAAAACTGAATTAAAGTTAGTTAATTATGTCTCCTATTTATTTAGATATTTAACAATATAACATTCTTATATTCATGTATATAGGTATATTTATACATTTATTGTTTTTCAGAGATTTTTCTAAATATGAAGATTACATTTTCCGGGTTGATAAGCAAATTTCCAACAGTGCCACTGCTTGCATTCGTAATAATTTAATGCATTTAATGGACAATGATAGTGAAGCCTTGAAATTAAGAGAGTTTGTAATTGACAAGCAGCCCCCAATTTTCGCAAAATTTCTTCCTAAAGATGTAGTACTCCGTGGACGTTCCATACTAAAAGAACTGAATAAAGTGCAGCAAAGAGTTGTCCTTAAAGCTCTGATGTCACAAGATTATTTAATCATTAAAGGGCTGCCTGGTACAGGTAATCTACAAAATAGAAATAATTTTTTTTGTTAGAGAAAAAAGGTTAAAGAGTAGCTAAACCAAAGTTAGAACTGAGTGTAAATGTCCAGGATTAATTGAAATGAGCAATTTGTATTGTTAACTTAACTTGGGTCTTTCTTTTTTTGTTGACTTATTTGGATCATCCATATTTTCCATTTTTGTAATAATATTCTTTTGTTGTTATAGAACACTAAATATTCCCAAGTACAAAATTTTCATATATTTGTGTTATTGAATCTATATTATAATTATGTATGTCATACATAATTATTTATTTATTTAGGTAAAACATCCACCATTGTAGCACTAGTACGGCTTTTATCTTCTTTGGGAAATTCTGTGTTCTTGACAAGTTATACTCACTCTGCTGTTGACAATATTTTGTTGAAATTAATTGATTATATGTCATTTGTGAGAATTGGTCAAGAAGCTCGTATTCATCCAAATTTGAAAAAATTTTCTTTTGAAAATCTGACTAAAGATTTTACTACTGTGGATCAATTTAAGACATTTATGAATGAACAGGTAAATTAAATTCCATCTTTTTAAAATTTTATTTCTTGTCAAATGAATATTTGTAGTATCAGTTTCTTATTTACAATAGTAAATAAGAAATTTTATACATATATATATATATATATAGAATATTTTTTTTTCAAAATTCATTATCATTGTTTTTTTTACGTAATTTTAATTCATAACCAATAATCAGTCTCTCCTAACATGTGGTAAATTAAAGTTAAAAATTGAATAATTCACATAGTTTTAAGAATTACATTAACGTGAGTTTCTTCATCAATTTCAATACCAAAAACTTAGAATTATATACTTAGTAAGTTTTATTTTAAAATTTTTTTAGATGGTGGTTGCAGCAACATGTTTAGGTATCAATCATGCAATTTTTAAAGTGAGAAAATTTGACATATGCATTGTTGATGAAGCATCCCAAATAAATCAAATTGCTTGTCTTGGACCACTTTTTCATGCCAAGAAGTTTATTTTAGTTGGTGATGACAAGCAATTGCCTCCTTTAGTTGTAAATGAGAAAGCAAGGTAAGCCTAATATGAAAAATTACTTAAAAATTTATCTTCTTTCATTAAAAAAGTTACAATATAATTTATGTGAAATAAATACTTATGATACAATTTTGAAAATTTGATTTGAAAAAAATTTGAAAGTGATAAGATTGTATTCTTAATGATTTTTCCTCCTTCATTGGAGTAACTGTTGGAGAAAGTGCTGCCAGAATGATTTGTAAGATTAAATACGTTGTTCAGAAGCCATTTCTGTTAAATCCAGAAAACAGAAATTGAGAAAATTTATTGTTTTTTTCTATCCATTAATTTTTAAAATTTTTGATTTATTAATTTGATAAGATAAGCATATAAAGCCTTCATTCTTTGGAGTCTGTAACAAAATAAGATTATTTACATGATGTGTAAATAAAAACATAAGTATTTACTAGGACAATGACAGCATCTTAAAAACTTTAGTACTTATACTTTTTGAAAAAGATAAATTTGTGTTAAAATAATACAATAACATTTGTTGCCATAAGTTTTATGTTTATTCATCTCATAGCAAACATCTTCCAAGTTTTCTAAATCTAAATTTTGATCTCCACTTGTTCTTAATGTCCTGTAAAATTGTATTTTATTAGAAGTGTATCTTTTAATAAATTCACATACATATATTTCCTCTTCAATATTATATTTTATACCTTTATAATAAATCTATTTTTATTATTTATAAAGTCAGTTTTTACATTTATGAAAGAAAAATTCTTTACTCTATTTGACAACACTTTAATTTTCACAAATATTTTAATGTAATATTTTTATGGTTTAACCAAAGTTTTGATGTTTCAAATTTAAAAAAAAAAAAAAAAAAGCATGTATATAAAACTCATTAAAAATTGGCGTTCTTTTCAAGTCTGTATCTCAAACAATTCTAAACAGCAGAAGTAACACTTACAATTAATATGAATTTATTTTTCAGTGTTGATAACAAACATCGAAAAAAAAAATTTAGTTTTTATTTTTAAGTTTCTGTGTAAAAAAAATATATTAAAAAACAGATATTCACAATGGCTTCTGAAATTATTATGTAACATGTTCAGAAACTATTTAAAAAAAGGGATATCTGATGTAGAAAAAAACTAAATTATTAGTAGTATCGAGTAGATCCTTTAATTACTAAGAAGAATATTATTTATGTAATTAAAGTTTTCTAAAAAGCCAGAAAAAAAATCAAAAATTGGACTTAACTTTGCTTCTGAGTGACTCAAATTATTATGTGACATTCTTCTACTTTTCCAGTATTATAATTTTGATTTACAAGTATCTTAACTCACAAAATAAATTATTTTATTCTCAACAGTATTCACTATGCAATTAACCTGCTTTTTTTTGCTCTAAATTTAACATCTCATATGTATCTTATTCTAATATTAATTTTTTCATTAGTTATTTATTACAGAACTGTTATAGACACTTTGAATAGGTTTAGTGAAACCTTTTTAAACATTCTTTAGCCTTTTACTCTACAGTCCTTGTATGTGTTAACATTCAATTTATTTTTGTTAAATAAAAATATTTTTTTGTAAATTTTAAGTTTTGCCTTGTTTCATCATAAAATTAATCCTGCTTTTAATTATACTACATTGCATTTTACATAAAATGAAATGAGTTAATATGTTTAAACTATTTTATTTTGAATGAAAATCTATGCCAATGTAAAATAGATTTTAGAATTGAAATGTTAAAATAAAAAAAAACTCGGAATATAATTAAATGCAGATGAATGGAATATTTAATGGTTGAAGCTTATTAAATGTAAATCAGACTAAGCATCTGCTTGATTGACCAAGTATTTTATAATTATCACTAGTGGACCTGACAATGTTTCACTATTGCTGAATTTGATTGTATGTATATATTAAATGAATTCATTTGATTCTCAATATCAGATCATTTATTCAATTGTACAATATTGAAACAATACTTTTTTGAATTAAATAAATTGAGATGAATTAATCATTTACTTTAAGGTCATTGCACTGCTCTTGGACATATAAAGTTTTTAGTGGTTTCATTTGGCACATATTACAAACAAATCACTTGGTTTTCTGACATGGGAGTATGCAATGTTTAATTGACCATGAGAAAAAAATGGATTCTTCAAATTCAATCCACATACTTACAATGTTTGACCTTGTGATATGTTTATTGTTATTGCAAAAGCCAGTTTAATTGGAAATTGCTATCGCTTGAATTAGAATAGTATATCTGTTGAAATCATTGACATGTGTGGAAGCAGCTTATTCTCTCTTTTGAATATGGCGGCTAAAATTGTACTTTGATGATATTGTATAACAGTTTGTTGACTGCCAATCTGGCATCATTACTAAGACAGAGCGGATCAATGTTTCTAAGAAGAATGATAGGAACTCCCATCTTCTAATTTTATTCTATGGACTGTTAAATTTTTGTGCTAATTATTTAAAATAATTGTGCCTCCTCCAATTCCTCGGAACTGCAGAGAGAATTGCCACAAAGATTATACCCTATCCATAGGTTGTAAACCTAGGAGAGTAGATGATCAAAGGTCATGACAACCACTTTCCACCCTTCTGTGGAAAGAGATCGACAGAATGAAATAGTTATGGAACCCCAAAATCGCCAAATTTGGTGCACACCCAATATTTCACTTAAACGGTAAAAACAAAGGAACTGCCTATTGCATTTCATTTAAACCACTCTTTAAAAACTCCAGGCACTAATAAAAACAAATTGTGACATTTTGAGCGAAGTTGGTCAACTAGTTTTTGAGTTTATGGGGCACGCATATATGAACATTGCCTTTTATTTATATAGATTATCATAATATTGCTTTTATTTAATGTGAAAAAATCATTTCAATTATTTTTTTATATTTAAAAAAAAAAACTTTTTCTCCATATTCTTTAGAGATAAAGGAATGCAAGAAAGCTTGTTGCAAAGACTTTGCAATGCTGATAACTCCATGGAGTTAGTTATACAGTATCGAATGAACAAGTTAGTTATTATTATTCAATGTATTTCTTCTAAGGATATTATTAGACTTATAGAATATATTTTAAATCTGAAGAATGGTGTACAAAATAAACAAGCTTTGTTAAGTGTAAGATCTAGAAGACAGATACTAAAAATGAAATCCAACTATTCCTATTTAAAGCTATTTCTTGTTTACTGAAGATTAAGTTTGAAAAGATTTTGATATAAGTTTTTTCTTAATACGTAATTACTTCTTAGTTATCATTTTTCATTTAAAGCAAAGCTGATATTTAAAAAAAAATTAACAGAAATTCTCAAGTAATTTTAGAGTTAAAATCACTAAAATTTTAATAGTAAAATAATTAAATAAATTGTAATTTAAGAACATTCTCATGTGCAAGATTCACTTTTTTTCTAGAGAAATTATGAGGTTTTGTAATGAACTGACATATAATGGAGCTCTTCAGTGTGGTTCCGAAACTGTTGCGCATGCTGTATTGAAATTAGGAGATATGAATAGCATCAGAAATTCAACTCCTGATTGGGTCCTTCAGGCACTGCAGGAAGACTTGCAAAAATCTGTGATATTTATAAATACTGAGAAAGTAGATGCTTTTTCTTCTGTGATGAATCCAGATAAAAATGAATTTGAATCAAAGTTAGTTTCTACTATTTTGCAGGCATTATTAAAGGTATAACTTTTAGTTTATTTATTTTCAAATTCCATTTTTAATTATGATATTAAATTGAAAAAAATATATATTCTAATTTTTCTCCCTTCCAGCTTCAAGTTGCTGTGCATGATATTGGAATTATCACTCCTTATCGGCGACAAGTAGACCTGATTAGGGTTTGTCTGAAACAGATGAATGTGAATGAAATAGAAGTGAATACTGTTGATCAATACCAAGGACGAGACAAAAGTGTTATTATCATCTCGTGTGTTAAGTGTAATAAGTCTACTTCAGATTGCGATAAGGTAATTAATTCTCTGTATATATTATTATTTATTGAAAAACAAAAGAATTTGAAATAGACTAGGCTTGAAGATTTTGTTATTCCAGGAAATTCATCAATCAGAGGAAATGCAATTTGCAAAACCCAATGAAAAATGCCACTTAATCAGTTTTATGATTTTTTATGATTTTATAATTTATTTATATTTCAAATTATGTTTTATTTTCAAAATGTTTCCCTGTTTGAATCTATAAAAGTAAATATATTTACATTTACACATTATGATTAAAATTTTCTAAACATAATTTATATATTTTTGGAAATTTACCATACTTAAAAAAGAATTGTATAGTAACATTAATGTTGAAAATGTAATTTTAGAATTATTTTACTATTGCATGTGTTTATATTTTCAGAAAGGAATTATCATCAATGAAGAGAGACGTCTGAATGTTGCCATATCAAGAGCAAAGAGGAAACTTATTATAATTGGTTGCAAGAGCTCTTTAATTGTCTATGAACCATTTAAAAAACTAATTAAATCTTTTGCAGCTGAACAGATCATAGAACTTTCTCCGTACTCTTTTCCACCCTAGTGTATTTTAAAGTTTAGTCTTATTTATTTATACTTTATAATATTTTAAAAATATTTCTGACTGTAAATGTTTATAATATGACTGTATTTTTATAATATTTTATTACATTTTATGACAGATTTTATTTTTAATCGGAAACTTACATGTAAATCTTGTATGTAACTTACATTATTATATAATTTTTTTAAAAGAATCGAGTGTAAACACAGTGACAATCATGTATAAAAAAATTTACATTTAGATGTTTTGTTGATGATACAAACCATTTAATATTGCATGAATAAATAAAATTTCCATTTTTATTTACTTTTTTTTTCCAAATTCATTTATGTTTTGATTTTATTTCAGCTGCTTTTTGTAATTCAGGAATCTTTTTTTTTTTTTTATCATCATCATAACTGGACAGTGAAACTTTGTATTATGAATCATGAATTAATATGAGTGGTTCTAACTTTTCTCAATGTACTTTTGACCATCTCATTTTTCCTTATGTATGTATGAATATAGTACATATAAATTGTAATTTTTGGATTTCTTTCTTTTCTTTGTTGAAAGCTTAGTGGTGAAATCCAGCCAAACTTTTGAATTAACAGAGAATTATTGCTGGTTTACTTACCCTTCTTAGCTGAAAGGTCATGGTCACTTTAGCCTAGTGGTCATGCTCAGAGCCAGCGGTTTTCATCAAGTCATGGGTTGGAACCTTGATTCCACTAAAGACTTGTCATGTAACAGGAGCTGATGCATGTTAAATCTGTTGAGGTTCAAATTTCTCCTGTTGATGTAGTATGGAAGTTAAGAGGTGGAGGTGCCAGCTTGAATATCAGTCTTCATCACTTGACCGAGGTTAAGAATTATGACGTCCATCGCAAATAGCCCTCATGTTGCTTCCAGTGCAATATTAATAGAACCAGCTAAATCATAACTGAAAGGTCTTTAAATTGTATAAAAAAATTGGCCAAACTAAAGGTTTTCTGATTTTATATTTTTCAGTACTCTTGAAAATGTGCCTTTTGTAATACTATTTTTTTTTATTTATTTTTAAGGAAAGTAAATTTTTGAAATGGTATGCAAATTTTTTTTTTGTTCCCTTGATATATAAATACAATTATGAAAAAATATAATACAGTGTTAGTACCTCAAACCCTTTGATGATTATGAACAAGCCCTGCTCACATTTGAATAATGCACCAAAATGCGTGCAGACAATTTCAGCTCGTCCAAAGTATTTCAACCCAAATGGTTACAGCTGAACCCTATTCCCGAAGCAAAACTTCCTAAGTGCACTGAAGAGCTGAGTTTGTCCACATATATCGTCCTGCATTTTTTGTGTTAACGAACTATATAGGCAAAATTGAATTAGTTTGATAACATACAAATAGCACTATAGTTACTGTGGAGTTTTTTTGCATAATGAGGGAAAATGTTACCAATCTACTTGTTGATCTAGTTATTTTTCTTGTGTAATTTGGCGGGAGCTTATTAATGAGAGGGGTCTTAAGTGAAAACTAGATAATTTTTTGATAAATAAGTTTACAATGATAAATATATATATAATGAATAATTCCATGTTTTTATGTTTATTACAGACAAAGAGTTTTAGGCAAATATAACAATTAAAATGTTTAAGAAAGTTTCAAATTGTGTGTTTATTTGGATATTTTAATTTAATATTTTACAAATTAATATTTATCATTTACTGAATTGTTTAAGAGCTAGTTACAATTGCTGTAAATATTACATTAATATATTGCAAAAAATTCTATATATTGCAAATAATTCTATCTTTCAAAAGCAAATGAACTATCTATCTATCATCAAAAAAGGATGATTTTTTCAGAAGTTATTCGGGGGGAACAGCTGTCACTTTTAGCAACTGTTTGATCATAGCATCCATTTAAGTATTACTTAGCACTGAATTCATAATAAAATTGTAACTATTTAGTCATAAAGAATAATATATTCACTTATATATAATTCTCATCTAGGTGAATTATTTGCACAATTTACCTGAAATTTTTTTTGGATATTGTTCATAAGAATAATTTTGCATTGAATGTATTCTCTCAGGCCCAACCATTGAAATCAATATATGTCACATCTGCTGGCATACCCCTTAAAACTTATTTACTGACCATAATTTGAGAATTATTGGCTTATATAATTTCATAAGGAAATGGAAGTTTTAAGATTAGTGCTCGGTAGTGAAGTCTTTATAACCATTGCTTTGGTGGAGTTTCTGATTCTAATAGGGATTGCTACATATTAAATTTGAATAAGTTTTGAAGTTATCTAAATTGAAGAAGAAATCTGGAGAATGAAGTACCAGCTTAGAAATTCTAATTGGGCTAAGATTATGAAGTGCTTGGGTAATAAATAAGCTGCTACTTAGGTGGTATGAAAGTTGATTCAATGAAAATGAAAAATTCAAAATTTCAGAATGTTTACTTCAGTGTATTTTAGCAAAATAGAAAAAAATGATGCACATTCATCGAGATAAAACTAATATTGATCCAAATAATGATAAGCTCTAAATAATTAACACCTTATTATTTTATTGTAATGGTTACTACTGTTTTGTTAGAAATAATTTTAATTGCTTATTACTTCAATTTAACACAATTTCCAGCTAAATATTGTAAGAAGAAATATAAACAATACTTAGTGTCATCTAAGATACAGGTAAAAATTTAATTTATACTGATGCTTCCTATATAGTTTGAAATTGATTATTTATTTAATTTTAAAGGAAAATTAATGATAAAGTTAGCATATTTACGAATTTTATCATAAATTCTGGAAATCTCAATTTATCACAAACTCCATTATATCGATTTAAAAATCTTTAGTAAACAAGAGGTTAGATAAAAAGTAATTATATCAAATAGCTAGAAGTTAATAAAAAATCTGAACAAGAAAATGTAGACTAATTTTTTCAGTTTGAGTAAATGAAAGTATCCTGTGTTTTGCAAAACATTTGTAATGCAGCTGCTCTCTTCAACAACTCTACAAGTTAAAATGCCTTAATAACTATTCCAAGATAGGTGTTTCTTTTAGCCTGGTTGGTAGAGGTACAGGGAAAAGCGACTGGTCAACTTTTCTTCAGACTCAATGGACCAGGATTCGAAACAGCAGCCGACAACCCAGGTCAAATAACTCTCCGTGGGGTCGGAAATTCGTCCAACACTGAAGTGGTGACCCAGGACTTGAATACTATATGGCAGCACAGCTTAGAACTATTGGTTGTATATGCCCCTGACATAAAACATTTGCCTCAGTGTGCCTAAGACAATTGCAACTAGTGGTTTCAGCATACATGTCGATGAGACCCTCCACTCAACTAGAGTCAAACAGAAAATTGTTCCATGCAAAACTCAATTCAAAAAGGAGTGAGTTATCAAACACAGTAATGGTTGGAATCTTCTCGACAAATATCAGTTAGAATGTTCCTCTATGCATCATTTACTGGTGGGGGAGTATGCAGTGGCCCTCTTCAACAATAATGCCACAAGTTAAAATGCCTTCATAATTAGCCTAAGAGAGTTGTTTCATTTAGCTTGATTGGTAGAGGCACAGCAAAAAGCAACAGGTCAACTTTTCAGAGATGTCTCATTTAGCCTAGTTGGTAGAGAAGCAGCAAAAAGCGACTGATCAACTTTTCTTCAGACACAATGGACTTGGGTTTGAAACGCTGCTGGCACTCTACAGTCAACTATTCTCTGTCCCTCTATGGGGTCAAAAAACTATTAATGCTGAAGTAATAAGTATAATGTATATAAAATTATAATATATTTAGTAATCAAGGGCAATAATATGTGTAAGTATGTATGCCATTATTGCAACATATTGTTTGTGTAAACCCTTAAAAATATTTGTAATCATCTTAATGGTAGCAATGCTAAGATAATACAACTTATTGCTCAGAAAAGTAGAAAAAAAATATTTGTCAAATGGGTTACATTTGACTTGTATTCACAATTCAAAAGCACGTTTTTAAAATGTCTAAAAAAATTTCAACAAAAAGTCTTAAGCAAGAAAAAAAGTTGGAAAAATGCCTTAAAAAATTGAGAAAGAAACCTTAAGATATAAATATCATCAAAAATGATCCAATAAGTATTCATTTTTGTCATATAGAAGCCATGATCAAGATTCATAAATAATTTAAGTATGTATAACTTCAGTTAAAAAATAGCATTATAAAATTCCAGAATTGGTAATATCCATGCCCTAACAACACATTTTGCTTTAGGGAGAGCTGTTAAAACAAAAAACTATAGAATTATTATTTATTTAAAATATCTCAAACCTTCAAATATTGTTGGGTGGTATAATAGAGGTTATTGCTTTGTAAAAGTTAATTTAGATTTAAAATCATGAATACTTTATCATAATATAAAAGTATGATATTTATCGCAAATAGTAATTATGTAGCTTGAATAAGATATAACTGAATTATAAGTTTTATGAAAAAAATTTGAGACAAATAGATATATAAATTATTCATTAATTCTGAATAATGCAATTTTATGTTGGCAAAATATCCCTAAAAAGTCATTTTCAATGCGGTGTTGAAAGCAAAACTGATACTGTTAACCAGCAATTCTGCTATAAGTCTATAACGGAGCATGGAGATGAGTCTTTAAGATACAGAGACTGTAATTTATCCCACAGGTACTAGACAAGAGTTCTTATCTGGAGACTAGGATGATTGTTCTTACCTCATTAATATGTTTATTTTGTCACTGAGAGCACTCTTGAACAATTGGTAATCAAAGGGATGACATTATTTTCTTGAAACAGAGTATTATTCTGTGAAACATGCATACAATATACAGATAAAAGGGCAAAAATGGTCAACCATTAGTTCAACGTATGCATGCCTGTCATAGTTTTATCTATCATAAGAGAATTCAGTAAAGTTCACATTTCCCCAAAAATAAAACCTGGAATTACATTAATTTTTGCTATAAAAGACACATACGGGCATATTTTCATGGGATATGGTAGTGAATGTTGGCTTTATGGTGCAAGGCTAAGCTGCACCAACATTTGTTGAAAATATCCCATATTTTCATGACATGTCTTATTTTTTACATCTAATCCTTCAACATTTATTCATGTTTAAAAATCCCATTTATTTATATACTCATGTAGTACAGCATAACATACAAATGGCACTAATTGGTTATAAAAACAAATTCATTCTTAAAAATAAAATTTTATGATCCTTATCCAGATCAAAATGCTTTTCACAAAATCAATTTATAGCATTCATTATCAAGTGAACATTACCCAGAGCTATGAAAATTTGAAAAAAAATTGTTTATGTTGATTTGGAATGACATAGATGTGAATAAGAATTTTCTTCAATGAAACTGATTAAAAGCAAAATGAGGTCACAAATAACCGATTCAAATTTGAAGAATTCTTTGCTGTTCTCAGTAACAAATTTAACAAACATTAAAAAATTAATGAAATTCAAACAGGCTCAAAAGTTTCATTAATGGTAAGTAATACTTATTGTGCTGTATAATAGTGTTTTACATACAAAATTAAACCATTTTAAAAAGTTAATGTCTAAAAACATGCTTCTATTAAAATGTTAACGTACGCCATGACTCCTTTTAGCAAGTAGAGAGAACAGACAGATCTTGCTGTCAGTGCCAACAACTGTAGTCTAGTTATCTTCACCAAATGACTCTGGCAGATATAGCACCATCATGTGGCCGTGGTAGTTTAGCGGTCATGGTTTCGGATTCGTGGCTTGCGTTTTTTGTTCATTCCCGGATTGGATCCCTTAAGACCTGCCGTGTAGCCGGGGCTGATGCATGTTAAATCTGTTGGGGCCCAAAGTCCTGTTGGCGTGGTGTGGAAGTTAGGAGAAGGGAGTGCCAGCTCAGGTGTCATCCTCGTCACTTGACCGAGGTTCAAACTTACGAGGTCTGTCACCATTAGCCCTCGTGTTGCTTCTAGTGCAACGTTAATAAAAAATTAAACTAAACAGCACCATCATGAAAGGATCTCCCTCTCATACAGGAGATTATCTTGTACGAGAAGGATTGGTACTTCATTAAAGTAGTGCAAATTAATTTAACTGTGTTAAGTTATTCCTTTTCCTCCCCGAAGAGAAAGTAAAGCAGATTTTCGATGTCCTTATCTTTATTTACCTACCCTTAATCATGAACGCGAGATAGTATTAGAAGTGATCGAGTTAAGTGACGTATCTGAACTTGTCTCTCAAAAAATTGGTGCAAAAGTTTGGTCACTACTGTCCAAGGGCATTCAAACAAGAAAATGTGATTTCCTTGGTAGGAACTCTTCAATTCAGGAAGAAATTCTTCAATTCAGGAAGAAATCTGACTGGCAATTTTAACTCATTATATTGCAAGCATCTTTATAAAAAAAAGCCTTAAAATGATTTTTTAAGACTTTTTTTGGAGTAACATAGATATTCTACATGAATGCATTGTCCCCACCAGCCTTTCTGATGTAGTGTTTCATGCAGTTTATGCCTCACATGGATTTTGCTAACCGTTTTTGTAAACACAGGTGATCCTTCTCATTTTCTACCCTTCTTGTTGACAAATGTTCTATTTTTTCAGACATTTAGATCACAACTACACCTTGCCTTGTTCAATTCAAGTCACATTTGGTTCTTCCACCATTAAACTCCATCACTCCTCTGTTTGCTACAATTCATTTATGTTAAAATATAAATGTGAACATTCAAACTATTAATGAAGCCTGAACAGTTTCTTTTCTGTAATTTATCTTTTCAAGAAATATCAGAGTGTATAAGAAATTTAAGCATGATATAATCAATAAGTAACTGATTAGAGTAAATAATATATTTTGCAATCAATAATTTTTTGTTGCAATAATATATATTTAATGAAATTATAACCAAGACTTGCATGATCTTCAAATGTTGAACACTAAAACTACTGCCTCTAAGATATATAATAAATGGTCAAATCATTATGAAAGGTTTTTCAGATTCACTTGTCTCAAGGAAGTATTTTTATTTATATTTTAATTAGTGTGAAAATAGAATTTTAGTGTTTAAGCAATCTAATAGATTACTGGTTCAAGTACAGTTCATTTTATTTTAAGCTCCCGCAAATTACATTAAATATTCATTACAGAATATAATAACTAAATAAAATTTTATTCAAGAATCTGTCACAGAATATTTGAATTTATATAAATAATTATTCATCGTAATTCACTAACTTTCTTCATCAGTTCTACAGAGACTTTTTATTTTATTAAGATCTGATATGAATCAACATCATCTTAAGAGTCCACCCAAAGGTCTTTGTTGACATACTTTCACTTTTGAATCATAGTCAATAAAAATATGAAGAGATGATAAATATTCAAAATTTTAATTCAAAATAATTATTTTATGGTGGTTTTTTTTTTGTTGTTGTTGTTATTTATAGTGGAATTTTAAGAACAACTCTAGCATAGTCATTTTCTAGTAAAGTCAGATATAATTAATATAAGGAATGGTGACAATTACAATTAGTAAAACCACCTTCAGAGTATAGCTGGGGACCTTACCTCAAGGGATTATATCTGGGAACCTCATGGACTTGCCTTCTTTAGATAAGTACAAGCATCATGACCCTGAGACACTCTAGTGATATTTTTCTTTCCAACGAGATTTACTGTCTTTGGTAAACATGGGTGAACACCCCTGGGTTACCCTAGCAATCCTTCTCTATTTTCGACCCTCCTTCTTGTCAACCAGTTTTTGCCTTTTTTCAATTTTTTCACTCTAGACTATAGTTAAATCTTTTTTGGTGCAAGATAGCCATATCTAGCTCTTGGGCCAATAACATTTATATCCACTCGTAAAACCACCTTACAGTTAAATATTTAATTGAAAAAAGCAAGCTTGCATGTTACTGGGTTGTCATTTTTTCTTTTTTTTTTCATTTCACCTTTCTTTCAATTCCATAAAAAGGTTTAAATTTACATTGAGAAAACTATTAGCAAAGAATATTACATCTAAAACATAGTGTTATACCCACCTCTAGGAACTCTCATTATCAATTTAAGATTCCTCAAAACTTGATAATTGTATTTAAAATCTTCTATGTTGTAGCAAGTTAAAAAAACAACAACTAAAAAGTGGACCTAGTTATACCAGAAACAACTTAATTGAATTACAACAAATACAATGCATAACAAATCACAAAATAATAATAAAAATTTCCTATTCAATAGTTTCTATTATTTCAATTAATAATTTGCAAATTCTGTTTGTGAAAAAATTAAAGTGAAACTTGGCCAGATTTTAAAAACAAATATAATGTGAAATTACTTTCAGTATCATTCAATTACTAAATGATGCATATCACTAAAAACTTTTTATTTCTACAAAAAAAAAAATTTCAAAGATTATCAACAATAATTAATAAACATTAATTTACGTTTTCAGTAGGCCTATTTTCTTCTTCATTCACAATAACATTAGTTTCGCAAGTTTTTGCTATTTCTAACAGCTGTTCTGTCGCTGTTGGAAAGAATGTAGTTGCTTTAGAAAATTCTTCTGAAGGCAACTCCGTGACATTCATCATTGTTGGTAGGTTTGTGACAGGCGTCCACACACCTTGAATACTAGGATTTTCAGTATGTTGATTTTTAATAAATCGAGAAATCGGAAGGCCAGATTGTGTTCGGGCGAATTCAACCCATTTCACAACATCCTCCCTTGATCGTTTAGGAAAAGAACGATAATGACTCTGACCATTTAAGTATTCCATTGTAATACTAGGAGGTCCAATCCGTCGAGGCTTTAAGTAAATGACCACTCCTGGATTAGCTTTTGCAAAATCCACTAAGTCTTTTTCAATGTATTCTCTCATACCATTACTTCCTCCGTGTGATTTAGAAAATCTAAAAGTAATGCGTTGCAACTGAATAATGAATCTTCCGACACCATTATGAAGAACACTTTTGATGTAAGTACTTGGATTTACTATATTTGACATTATTCTGATATTAACAAATGAAAAAAAAACTTAAATTCACACGACTGATACTAGGGTTATATTGGATTTTCAACTACAAATGCTGTATATTCCTTTTTTGTGCACTTTAAAATTCCTGTAAACAAACACCGTGCCTCTTGTTACAGAAAGGACATTGGCTGATTGGTTGATTTGAAGGCCTAAACGTTTGAGCAATTTTTTTAAAAAAACTAGAATTAATAGCAAAAGATGTTATTTTGAAGTGAATATAACAAAGTACTTAGTCTTAACACAAAATCATTTTCCATTTTTTACCACTACTTATAACTTTTCAGAAGAAAAAAAAAGTGATTTAAAATTAAGGAAAAAATGTTTGCCGGAAGAATATCTTTAGCGAACAGCATTGGGAAATTATTTTGCTGCTGAAATCTATCAAACGAAAATGTTGAAAATAACTCGCTTATTATAAACTCGGAAATTCTTAACGATCGAAAAAGAGCTCACCTCGTTGTAGATAGGATTTTTCGAAAGGGGCGATGGAGAACTGTTTTATCAAAACCATTTCACAAAGCTGGCAATGGAAATGTGATCAAGTGATATTTTACTACGCATTTATCCAATGAATGTAAACAAAATGTTATTGGGTTCTATTTAACTTACGTTTCCGTGTCAAAAAATTAATATTCTTTTTTAACAAATTAAGTACATTTTATTTTATATTTATTAGCCACCTAAGGGGCTATTGTTTAAGGTGGAGCGTTTTGGCGTACCCGATCACTTTTCAATTTTTAATCGTTTGCTTCAATTTTAATTACATTTAGCTTAAATATATTCAATTTAATAATTTATCGTTTCATTTAATTTTAATATTGGAAAAGTTTACTATTTTTCATTTCTCGATATTTCATCGTTTACTTTAATTCTTATATATAATTGAGTAATTTAAAAATAATTATAAAAAAAGCGTATCTTGAGTAGCTAAATCTGTTCTTTGTATTGAGCTTTTTATTTTATTTACTTATTTATAGGAGATGCTAAGATTAATATTTTCAATTCACTAATGCCTCTAGAAACTACTTTAAAGTTTAAAAAAGCTTTATATGGTTTCTTTTTCATAGTATCAAATTAAAAATTATTAGAAAAATACTAATTTCTCTTATGTATTTCTGTAGAATAAAGTACATGAACATTTTTTCTGTAAAGGTCATTTGGTGGAGAGTCATATGACGTCAAATTTCTTTTCGATGAAACGAGTTTAGCTTTCTTCTTGCGCAATTTATATTTTGATGAATAAATCAACTATAACTAAAATTAAAAGCCGAGGAGTTTAATTTATTGTGCTCCTTTCCCTTAAAAGGGAGAAATACTTTCATTACAGCTATTATATTAAATTAAAAATAGATGGAAGTTCCATAGTTATGTTGGGAAATTAAATTTTTAAAATAAAAATCAAATTCACATATTTTAAATATCGATGTTAAAATTTTAAAAAATCTATTCAAGCAGTGGATAGATAATTTTTATGAATTTTTAATCCATAAATTTTGCAGAAAAAGTTGAACATTAAACTTTTATTTGAAGTTTAAAAAAAACTCAATATTGTTTGAAGAAATATTGTACTAGCATTGAAGGTGAAACATTATATAAACAGGAAAATTTTAAAGCTTGGAATATTAATTTTTTTTTAAAAAAAAAAAGGATTTTTATGAAATTATTCTTTTCTTCTGGTAAAACTTAAAAAAATCAATGTTCTGATCAACGTCAAAATTAAATTCGTTCAGTTGCAAGAAATACAAAAATAATAATTAAATGTTGGTTAATTTCAGTATTTAAAACAAGCAAAAATGCGAAATTACTTTTTTTAGAAATACATATTAATGATAAATTATTGTAGTGAGTAATTTCACATATAATTTCAAATATATCACACAATCAGTTACTTCAAATATTATAATATCAAGGAACTCCAAGTGTCATCAAATTCCGTGGGCAGTTTAGATGAATTTTGTTTAAAAATAAAATAGAAAAAAAAAAGTTAAGACTCCTAAATCTGAAAAAAATTACATATTTAAGTAAATTTGTAATGACCAATATTTAATTAAAAATTTATTTGTCATGTAACAATTTTATATATATGCATACATCTGACAATAAGAAAAACGTGATAGTTTTTACTCCTATCTGTAAAAGTTACTAAACTTAGTCTCTTTTTTAATTAAATATAATTATTTGACAGAGAAGAGCTACTAATTTCATTCTAATTACTAAAGAAAATGCAAATACGTACACCCATTTAGTTGAATAATATATCTCTCCTCGTGCATTCCTGTTAATATCAAATTATTTTCAAGGTTTACAAATTCTGATATCAGATTAAATACAAAAAAGAACAGAACAATTCAGTTAATTTAGCATTTTACATGTAGAACTTAGCAAACAATAATACACGTACAAAAATATTGATCTGTTCACTAAGACAGTCCTGTTTGAAATTTTAATGAATTAATAAACTCATTTAAGTATCTCAAAATCCAATTTTCGATATTACTAATTTTTAAATAGTAAACGAGACGTACGAGCATTAAAATATGTTGTGAGATTCAAAAATACATAAATTAAATAAATTGTTCAGATAAAATAAAGTAACTATAGTAAATGTTTTAATAAACATTACAACCACAGATAAAAAGGTTGATTGTTTACTCCTTGAGCTGTCAAATGAATGTCATTATTCAACTTTCCTTATATTATGAAAATTTAAAAGACATTTCACAAGCAAAATAATGAAATGGATTTAGCAGTAGAGAATAATATTTATTCAATAGAAAAACAATTATTGGAAAAAGAAATTTTTAAAAAAGTTAGTTCCACTTTAGAGTCCTGTTACATAAGGGCTTTTGACACTGGACTTTATAACTTTGAGTCATAGTTAGATGAAAACACCCCAGCTGATATCCTAACTTGAATTTCTCTAACCTCCACTCAATTCCACTTAATGACTTGAGATCTCAATTCGTTTCATATGCAGCAATCATCAGGATTGCAGTCACGACTGGTCTCAGCCCTTGAAAGAGATAAAAGTCATAAAATATATATTATAATACAAGTCAAAAGTAATGTGAAAATCAAATATTTAAAATTGTTCAGTAGAATGTAGATTTTTATTCAGAAAAGTTTCTTATATAAACCAATAGGGGGATATAAAACCTATTTTCAAATAACATATTAGAAGGTTGAAAATGAAGATAACTTATTTTGAAACATTAGTTAATTATTGTAAAAAGGAGCAAATTTTCTTTGAATAAATGGAATCCAGAATCAAATGCATAAAAGGTATTTACAAAATGTTAATCTCATACGAATTGAGTAACTTAATCAACCATTTGATTCCATGCTTGTTATTTCGCTAAAGATCAACAGATTTATAAATTTACATCGTTTTTCTTATAGTGGTTTGAAAACAAATAGTTCATAAAATCAATACATAAATTACCTTTCTTGTTGAAAAATGGCATCCTTAAATTTATGAATGTAGAATTTTGTTGGGGAATTTGAAACTTGGAATACGGTTGAAAGTTCTCAAAATATACGAATAAATCTAAAATCATTGGAAAATAACTCCACAAAAAAAAAAAAAAGAAGATAATTACAGCATTATTTTTACGGAAAGGGCGAGGTCGTTGCTCTTTTGATACTTTGTCGATACGTTCATCGTGATATTTTCTTATGCTGCATTCTTAAAGAATTTGGAAAGAACAACTGTTCTTCGTATATTCTACGACGAGTGCTCTTTCTCCGGCCGCGGGCTGACACTAAGCAGCGGCTATATTTTTCAACATCGGCGGCGACGCTCGAATGAACATTTTTTTCGAATCGCTCTCCTTCGACATTTTGCGGATTACCAGTGGATTTACCAGAGAAACTTTGCTTCAGTATATTCCACAGTGATTATTACCAACCACCAAACTTTTTTTTTTTTTGGGTTTTAAATTTTTTTTTTTTTTTTTTTAAGTAGAGTAATCTCTACTTGTGCTTGAGCGTACTTGTACGTGCGTAAAGATATCAAATTTGGATTACCTTGGATCTTACAACTAATTTGGATACCAGCATGGAACCAGACTATTCTGACGCAGAAATGAACTCCAAAGAAAAGGAGGTAAGTGACGTTTTATTGCGCATTAGCGAATTTAATGTCAGTGAAATTAACATTGCTATTGATAATGTAACGCAATATGACGAATGCTCTAATATGAGCGAATCTCTCGATAACTTAATTTCTGAAATTTATGAAGTTAATATAAAAAAATCGGACTATTTAATTAAAAAAGCTCTGATTATAGGATTGGCCCTAAAATGCTCTAAAAAGCTTAACAAAATCAGTTTTAGAGATATGCAACAGCATATTAAATCCAAAGAGGACGAAGTACAAAAATTAGTAACAACAAATTCTGAAATTCAAAAAACAGCCACCACTAAAATTAATAAAATTAAAAGAACAAAAATCTCCCCTTAAAAAACTCAGGGGGAAAAAAGAGTAAAACAGATGATAAATTCGCTTTACAAACTCCTGTCGAACTTACAAATAAATTTTCAGCCTTAGAAGTTGAGGAAAAAACTGAAACATTAGAAATTGAAGAATTTCCCGAAATTTAAAATGAAAAGGTTATTTCCCCAACTAATGAAAACCGTAAGGAAACTGACGAACCAACACTTGTCGAAAAAAAACAAAAAAGAGTTCCACCAATAATGATTGACGAATCACTAAACACCCCAGCCCTTTTGGACGAGATTAGTGCTATTGTCGGCGCGAAAATACGGGCCAGAATGACAAACGGAAAACTTAAAGTTTTTCCCGAATCAATCGACTCACGCAGAAAAATACAAAATTTCATCTCTGTTAAAAAACTAAAATCACATACATTTGAAATGTAGAACCAGAAATAACTGAAAGTCATAATTAGAGGTCTGCCAATTGACTATAACCAAGAAGAAATAAATGAAGAAATAAAAAACCAGGGACCCATCCCAGAACTCATCAGCCTGCTAAAAAGTCGACGCACAAACACAAACATGCCTCTCTTCCTAGTCGTACTTAATAAAAATCCAGTTAACCAAGACATTTACTATATCGAGCATATAGGCTACTTCAGAGTCAAAATTGAATCCCTGAAAAAAATACTATGCCACCTCAGTGCTACAGGTGCCAGGAGTTCTATCACCACAGTAGGTTCTGTAATAGAGAACCTAAATGCCTAAAATGTGGTGAAAAACATCTAACCAAAGACTGCCAAAAATCTTCCAAAACTCCGCCCAAATGTGCGCTCTGCGAAGGGTCACATCCTGCAAACTATCCCGGTTGCCCAAATAACCCTCAAAATTACAAACCAAAACTAGTCAAAAATGTCTGGGAAGAGAGGAAAAAATTACAAGCAACCCAAAACAATAAACAAACAATTCAAAACCCAGGAAACACAAACTCTCCAAACCAATCGGCACTAATGCTTCAAATGTCCCAAATGATGGCACAGATGAGCAGTATGTTCCAAATTCTTCAGAGCCAAATACAACCTACATTTAATGGGTAAACACAACAATAACATAAGAAGTCTGAGAATTATTAGCTGGAACGCTAACGGAGTTAAAGGGAAACTCGACGAGCTTAAAAACTCGGTTGCTGAGCATGATCCCGATATTATCGGGATCCAAGAAACTCACCTCAGATCTTCTGACAACACTAAAATAACTAATTATATATGCCATAGAAATGACAGATTAACACATCGGGGTGGGGGAACAGCCATATTCATTAAAAATTCCATAAATCATTATACTTGTGATAACACCACCAACACTCTCGAAAACACTACCATCAATTTGCGTCTTAACGACAATAGCACTATCTCCGTTGCATGCATCTACAGACCTCCACACGGCACCATTAGTACCATGGAGCTCGACACTTTTTTCTTAAACAGCAACAAAGCCATTCTCTTCGGGGACTTCAACGCCAAACACCCTAGTTGGAACGTGGGACCGTCCAACAGAAATGGTAAAATCCTCTACGATTGGGCACTGAATAATTACATAGAAATATTTGCACCCATTTCTCCGACCCATTTTGCAACCAATAATCCAAATAATTCAGTTCTTGATATTGCATTCGCAAAAAATCTTGTACTTGAAAATATTGAATCCATTAATGAACTTAGCAGTGACCATAACCCAGTAATCATTGATCTTCTCCTCAACAACTCCCTCCCCCCCATTCTCAGAACCATGAAAAGTACTAATCGGATTAAATTCCAAGAATACATTTTTAGGAATATGGAAGGTAATCCCAAAATTGATGCAAATAATATCGAAGAAGCCATCAAAAATTTTAATATCAAAGTCACTCAAACAATCAACGCTGCAAGTGTTACAAAAACTATTTCCTCATCTCAGGCTCCCTCCAAACATCAGAGAGCTTATCAAAATTAAAAATAGATTTCGCTCAAGATACCAATCAACAAGAGATCCAATCTGCAAAAGGGAAATGAACGCCCTTCAAAGACAAATCAAGGAGCTAATCAATAACCACAAAAATAAATCTTGGAACAACCTACTTAAAAATTTAAACCCTGAGGACAACTCTCTGTACAACATGCAAAGAAAATTATCAAGAAGACCAATTGAAATTCCTCCTTTTCATGGTCATCAAGGAATTGTATACACTGACAACGAGAAGACAGAAGTCTTCAAATACATCCTCGCGGACACCTTCACAGAAAATAGTGATGCATACGATGTTGAAACTATCGAACGAGTCGAAAACATTATGCAGAAGTTCCTTAACAATCAAAATTTAGACTCCCCTCCACCTCTCACCAATCCAAACGAAATTAGCAATATCATTAAAAAACTTCCAAACAAAAAGGCCTCAGGACCGGACAACATTCCAAACTACGCACTAAAACTCCTACCTCTTAATGCTCTTACCCACCTCACCAAGATTTTTAACACCTGCTTAATTCATAACTACTTTCCCAGTTGCTGGAAAAACGCTAGTGTAATAATGCTCCCCAATCCTCAGCAAAATCATAAATTCCCGCAGAGTTACAGACCAATTAGTCTGCTCTGCAACACTGCTAAAGTCTTTGAAAGAATCCTACTTGTCAGGATTAAAAACCATATTTCAGTCACAAACTGTCTCCCCCCGGAGCAATGCGGTTTTAGGGAGGGTCACTCAACAACACATCAACTCATAAGGGTCACCAACATCATCAACGAAGGGTTCGTCCTAAAACGTCATACCATCGGGGTCTTCTTAGATGTTAGAAGAGCCTTTGATAAAATGTGGCATGACGGACTTATTTTTAAACTAATCAAGCTAAATTTTCCAAACTACATTATCAAAATCATCTACCACTTTTTAAAAAATAGAACTTTCAGTGTCAGGGTCAACAGGCAGCACTCTACCCTGGGCAGGATTCATGCGGGCACCCCGCAAGGAGGGGTCCTCTCGCCTCATTTGTACAATTTGTACACGTATGACTTCCCACACCACCCCAGTGTTAGCACATGCCTTTTTGCAGATGATTCTGCGGTGTTAGCCCAGGACTACAACATCAAACTAACACTTAAAACTATGCAAAATTACCTACACACCCTCGAGGAATGGCTTACTCACTGGAGAATAGCAATAAGTGTCGAAAAATCACAGGCAATACTGTTTCACAAAGGCAGACAAAAAACCCCACACAACCTCAATCTCTTCGACGAAGAACTCAGTTGGGTATTGGTGGTTAAATATCTGGGTCTGCACCTTGATAAAAAATTAACTTACTCCAAACATCTAAAAGATAAATTCTGGAATAAAATACATCTCTGTATCTCTTTAATTGAACGATACTCATCACTTTCTCTCAAAAACAAAGTTTTACTCTACAAGCAGATTTTGCGCCCAGTTATCACTTACGCCTCCCCAGTCTGGGGGGCTGTTGCCCCGACCCATCTGAAACATATTCAAACCCTACAGAACAAAATTCTTCGAATTATGACAAATGATCCATGGTACATCAGGAACTCGGTCATCCACAATGACCTGAAAATAGAAAAAAATTGAGAATTTCATCACTAAACTTTCTCGAAATATCTATCTAACTATTGAAAATCACCAAAATCCCTTGATCAGAGCACAAACAATATTTACAGAAGTAAACCTAAAACAAAATTTCGCCTACAAAACTACGAAATGGTTTCAACCTCTCAAACCGCCATTTTATCAATAAGTGCTAAATCTTTGCTGACAAAAGTTCGCTGATAGCCGATAAAGCATCACTTATCTACCCCCCCCCACACACACACACCTGTGGAGACTGTGGAAATGGTTGCAGATTTACTGTTAATATTTATACTAAGCCCCCATAGCTTAGACTCAACTATGTTAATTTCTAATTTACCTACCTCCCTTTTTTAACTTTTATTTCTTAAATTCAAATTCTTAAATCTCTAATTGTTCTTGTTAAATTTTTACCATATGATACACTGAGCAGAAGTGGCAATCGAGCGCCAGCGAGATTGCCATCTAATTTTAGTAGTAGTAGAATTTTGTTGGGAATGTAATGGCTATTCTCAAAATTTCAATTTATACTATTATTAATAAATCTAAACAAAATATTTGTTCTTTGAATGAAACAGTAATATGAAATATCGGAATAAATTCTAATTACTACTAATAATAATTAATTTAATTCTGAAAACTAATATTTCATAAAGAGGAGCTGTTGAAAATGAACATCATTCAACGTAAATAGGTTATAAAAATCCAAATATAATTATATTAAAAGTACTTAAATAATACAATGGCTTTTAGAAATTACTTTGTACTTCACAATGCGATTTTTTAAATATTATATACATATTTTAATTTTTAGATCAACACATTCTATGTTTCCTTAAAAATTTTCTATAAAAGGACTAAATTTTGTATGTAACCTGTAACCACGCAGGCATTAAAAATAGCACAATTCAGAAAAAATTAAATAAATATTCAAATGACACAAATAAAATGGTAATAAAATTTTTAAACAATTTTTGAAAGTATAACTAATCATTAATAACTTGAAAATAAGTCAGAAATCTTAAAATTTAAACATGAAAAAGTAGCTTTTATGTGAAAAAATATATCCGTTTGATGATAAAAAATTGGTTTTTACTTTAAGGTATATTTCCCTTTCTAAAATAAGGGAAGGGGGTGGATGAGTGATAAATTAATTACAAAAATTATTTGCATAAAATATTAAACCCTTTTTTACTGATATTGAATGAAAACTAGTGCAAAAAAGTTCTCTGTATTATAAAAATTATATATATATAAATTTAATATTTAGAAAAATGAAATCACACCGAGAATATATTCCGAATGTAATTTGAGTCATGATTTGTATTTTACATCCTCTTCGTTAAATATGCTTTATTTTTGAGAATTTTGTCTTGCCTGCAACACTTTATACTTTAATTAAACAAAATATATTCCCATATGCAGTGGCGACTTTTTTATGGCTTTTCTTTTCATATTATATTACTCATACCGAGTAAGAGAAATCCCAGATTTCTGTAAACTTGAAATAAATACATTGCCAAGTTTGTACTGTACAGCTGTATGACTTCGAAGTAATACGAATTCTTAGAAGGCACCCCGCCCATCAGCGCTCCGACCATTCAAGTATTCTCTTCATTCAAGCTGGCAAAGCTAAGGCAGTAAGTGACTTTATCTTTGCAAAGAATGATCTTACGACTTTCCCCTCCTCTACCCCTTTTTGTGAACATTGATTGTACCCCCTGATCCTTCTTTTCTTATCTTAAAGGCTACACTATAACACCTATGCAAATATTTCCAAACACTTTCAAAGAAAAGCTCACACACAGTTTGGAGGGCAGAGATCAAAAATAAATCAAGAGTGTTTTTTCTCATTTAGGAAATTTAGATGTATTAATCACACAAAAAATGTATACTTATTCGAGAAAGTAATAAAATTGTTATTGGTTCAACCATTTACATAATGGACTAACCTATTTCAAAACACATAAAATATTTACTAAGGAAGTTTTGGATTTAAATCGATCGTAGCATATCGCTAATTTGTCGATTTTTAAAACGTTTTTCTGAATTTCACTTGGTGTGTGTGTGAGTGAGTGTGTGTGTCATCAAATTTTCGATCGTTAATTTAACCAACTTCCCATCAAGCTAGATCTTTGAAATTTTGGGAATCGTTCGTACTCGCCTAACAATGCAATATTTAGACGTTTGCGACAAGTTTTTTTTTTAATTAATTATACACCTTATGTAGGAGACAATTTCCAACACTGTTGGATTGTTACAACTTTATTAGTGAGGTGAAACAGAAATGGAGATGCACAATGTTACTTAATCCTGTCAGAATTTTATTTTTGAAAAACATAATTTAATTCAATTTTTTTTTACATTATCATTCCTTACGGCAAATGCTGAAAAAAGCTCGCCACCATTTTGAATCAAACATGAACACGTCGAAACCAGTTTTTTGACACACTTCGCATTTTTGTCGGTTTTATTGACGAGATTTCTTCAGCAAACCGACGATTTACTCAAATCATTTACGCAGAATCGGATTAAAAATTACTAATGATGTACACGCGAATTTATGTTTAAAAAACGAATTTTCGAATTAAGAAAGTAAAAAAAATAACGATACCCGTACATTAATTTTAGTTTAGTTTTTTATTAACGTCGCACTAGAAGCAACACGAGGGCTATTGGCGACGGACCTCGTAATTTTGAACCACGTTCAAGTGACGAGGACGACACCTGAGCTGGCACGCCCCTCTCCTAACATCCACACCACGCCAACGGGAGGACTTTGGGCCCCGAACAGATTTAACGTGCATCAGCCCCGACTACACGGCGGGTCAAGGATCGAATCCGCGACTGAATGAAAACAACCGGTCGCTAGTCCACGATCTTGACCACTAGGCTACCGCGGCCGCCCCGTACATTAAATATAGACATATTAAGTAAGTAATGATGTTGAAAGTCTTGCTACATATGTGGATAATACAAAAAACAAACGGGTATTCTTTTAAATTGATCACCTTGTATAAAAGGTTGATTTGGTATTTTAAACCACCTTATGTATTTTGAAATGTGATAAATAATACAAGCGATTTCTAATAATGATTTATAAAGCTTATTTGGAGATAAACTTGGCGATGGATTGTATGAAGATTTTAAACATTATAGACATTTTTGTGTTTTATTAACGGGTGTTATAATTTAGCTAATAGAATTAAAGATGCGTGGTTATAATGGGAAAAAAAAATAAAAAATCTTGGGCATTTCTTTCTTTCCACACTAAATTTCGTTAGTTACTCGTGTGTGACAGAATAGTCCCACTGTAGCTCATGCATGTCGTAAGAGGTGACAAAAATGGGTATCCAGCGTCTGGAGTATAGTAGGGTACCCTGCCCCTGGGAACCTCAGGGGCTTGCCTTCGTTTGGTAAGTTCGGGCATCATGACCCCTAGTGATCGTTTTCCTTTCTATGGGGGTTTACTGTCTTTGGTAAACACGGGTGACGCGTCCCGGAATACCCAAACGATCCTTCTCTATTTTCGACCCTCCTTTTTGTCAACCAATTTTTTTCACACATTTGGATCACAGTTACGTCTTGTTTGGAACAGTATAGCCACATCTGGCTCCAATAAACTTCATTTTCACTACTTCACTCATTCGTTGGTTATTTGTCATCCCCTTTTTTCAGTGTAATCCGAGTTCCTATGACAACGGCTGAGAATCGCCCGTCATAGCTTCTTCTGAACTGCCAACTTAAGGTGAAACGGATTACAGAAGTCGTACCATATGTCCATATTCTTATCGAAGGGAAATTGATTAAAATTATTTTATATAAATCAGGTAACTCATTTTGCCGATTTTTTCGTCTCATTTTTAAAATAAATTAAATAAGTCTAAATGATAAGTAATGCGATTTAAAACAAAAAAAAAAAAAAGTTAAAAGATAGTATTTGCTTGTTTTCCCTATTAAATTTTGTGTTTCCCAGAAGACACGATTCTCTCTCTCAACTGCATGATTTTAAGAAGTATATTGCTAACGAATATTTATTGGTTGATCATAAAAGAAGAGAGAGCTATATAATTTTTTTTTTCATACGAATTAAGGGAACGATGCAGTATATGCTTTTATTGGCTCCCTTCTTTTTGGCGATGAGATATTTTACGCTGAATTTCATTGCATATCAAATGTCATTTAAGGCTTAAAAGCCATTAATATTAAATTGGAAAGAAAAAAAAAAAAAATAAAAACTTGGCATTGAGGTGTATACTGCGTTCTAGATGAAATAAGAATAATATTGTGTTAATGCAGTGATTTTTGATGCTCTCAAAACTATAAGTGGTCTATAAATGACTAATCAAACTTATTTTTAATAATGTAAGAAAACTCTATTTTAGAAACGATACTTTGGTGTCGATTATTCTACTTAATTATACTCACACACACACTGACAAAATCAAATCACAAGAAAATAGTACATTTGAAAAACTATCACGATCACGGCGCAATTTCACTCAGCATTTATCATCAAGGGATCACTGTATTGTTCGTGTGTGTCAGCCATTGCCATATCCCCTCTCCTCAAGAATTAGGTTTTTACTAATTACGAAGATAAAAAAAAAAATAATTTATTAATTAATGGAAAAAAATTTTTATGACAAAAAAAAAAAAAAAAAAAAAAAAAAAAAAAAAAAAAATCATTTGGAAATGTGCACTACACGTGATTATTCAAATAAACGGAAACAATAATTAAGATAGCCTATAGATTTTTTTTCTCTCAAAAACATCTATATTGTAATTTAATATATCCGGTACTCAGAAATTGGGTCAGATTATGAATTTAATTCATTTTTAAGCTATAATATATACGCGAATGCTATTTGTAATTATGTACAAAATGCATTTGCCCAACTCAATTTGTTAATATACGAAATTTTTTAAAAAAAAGTCGAAAAGATTCCCCCCCCCCCCAAATGTATACTATTTGCTAAATGTAATTATTATTCATATTTACAATTATATTTCTTCTTACTTTTCCATTAAACGATTCAACTTTGTGTTTTTGTAACTTAAAACAGTTATATTTTATCAGTTTGTACTCTTAAATGTTTATACCACATTTTTATGAACGAATTTAATTGTATTGTGTTCGTGAAATAGCTATCGATCATTTGGGATAAATTTCGAAAAACTTTACGTTAAGTCATTTTTAAAGAGTGTTTTTGGTTCTCAGATAAGGGCATCGCGTCGTTGATTTTCTTTCCACTTGCGAGCATTCAGGTTCCATTGCCTATTTTGTCTTGCGACTGGTTCGTCCTTTCTCAGGGATCACCGGAGGTTATTATTATTTATTTGAAAATAATTTCAACAAGAGGCTCGTGAGTTGGTCATGCTCCAATTTATTTGTGGATTATGTCCTTATGAAATCCGAAAATGCGGACAAGGATTTGGAAAGACCTGCATCAATGTTTTCATTTGTTTCCCCTTATGGTTTAAGATATAAATTTTCAAAGGTGTGGGTTTTTTGAAGGATCAGTAAGAACTATTACTTGTGCTGAATATCTCAAATTGTGCTCTAAGATCTAATGTTTTGACCTTTTCGTCCGAACTTTAAGAGGCTTTTCCCCCAATTTTTTTTTATCTTATGAGATAACTTTTGTTCTTTTACATTACTTGTAATTCTAGTCTCTACATGTATAAATTTTTCTTTTCATTTTTCAGATAACGTAAAGTAGCTTAAATTTTGAATTTCCATAATAGTTAAAACTCTCTCTCGTATCCATTTATTAATAATATTTTAAGTGAGATGTTCTTACTTCAATTGTGTTATTATTTTCTTGATGTGTTTATTATTTCGTATACACATGTTATTTTGATGTTACCTTTACTGGCTCACCTGAGGTCAGGTGATATTGTCGGATGTCTAATTGTGGGAATGGTTCCCTATGCTACAGCAGTGTCACTTTCAACTCAGATGAGTACGCAAGATCTCGAGGGGTAAGGACGTAGAAATGCGTTCCAGTCTATGAAAAAAAAAAACTTTTTACCAATTAGTAGAGCTATTTTTTCTCTTAAAAGAAGCGTGGTTCGTAAAAGCATACAGAGGCCAACTTTCCCATTATTGATATCTGTACATTTGTTCAGGATACTATGAAGTTGGGGTTAAAAAGCTTTCACAAAGCGAAATCGATTTTCCTAGGGAAGTGTTCCCAAGGAGTAGAAGTACCCCATGGAATACTCGAGAGGCTATTAAAAAGAACGCGAAATGAAAATGGTAACGACGAACATTCAGCTAAAAAAAAAAAAAATGAAGAATTTCAAAAAGTAAGAAATTTTTTCTGGTTAAAACGTTGAACTCCCTATAAAAAAAATCTTCGCTGAAAGAGAGTCTGCATTTTCGTCGGAAAAAAAAAGAGGGCGGAGGGAGAAGCCTAATGGTAAGGGCCGAGAACTCCCGGCTGGCGCTGTTTCTATCCAGTCAAGGGCTTGAGTCTTGCTGTCACTTAAGACTCGCAGAATAGCGGGGCTGATGCACAAAAAAAATCAGCGGAAGCTTTCGATCCTCCCGTGGTGTGAAGTAGAAATTTAGAAGGGTGGTTCTAGCACACGTGTCATCCTCGTCACTTGACCAAGGTTCAAAATTACGAGGCCCCTCGCCAATAACATTCATGTTTCTTCTGAGTGTAACGTGTATAAACAATAAAAATTCGCTAAGAAGATCGGCTTTTCTTCCTTTGCCTCTGCCTAATGGGCAGAAAATCTCAAATTGAATTCAAAAATGAAATCCTCATTTACAAGTAGAATTTACAATCCTTATACGCCTGTCAAATTGGGAGTGCTACAGCTGACACCAACATAAACATTCTACAAATAGATTAAAAAACACTTCGTTTGATGGCCAGCACTCTGATTGATTTTCCATGAAACATTCATCATCACAAAGAACTGAAAGTCGATTCCCTCTCGGCTACTTCTTTTCATAGGTTTCCAAGCTTCTTCTTAATCGTCTCCGAGTGTCATATCTATTCATAAACTCTCAAATAAAATACACAGAGAGAAGCTGTTTTTCCAATTCCTGAAACAGTCCTTGAGTGAGTAAATGTAAAGGTTATTGGTGCAAGAGCCAGATGTGGCTATGCTGCGCCAAACAAAATTTAACTCTGGTCTAGACGTGAAAAAATTCAAGAAAGACAAAAATTGGTTGACAAGGAGGGTCGAAAATAGAGAAGGACTGTTAGGTTAACCGGAGGATACGTCACCCGTGTTTACCAAAGACAGTAAACTCCATAGGAAAGAAAAAGATTTCAAGGGTACCTCAGGGTCAGAAAAGGTTCATGAACATTACATGGCTACGAAGAAAGCGACCCAAAAAATTTAAGATATTAACCTAAAGCCTTTATCAAGCCTCAATGACTTAAAAGATGCACTCAGAGGTTTATGTATACAAGAAAACGTACTTTGAATTTAACAAAACGGATTTCATCACAGCTACCGAAGCCACCTACTACATAAGTTATCATGTTGCTTGACGAAATAAAAAGCACACCTTTGGTGAAAATTTAATTTCACCATGCATCAAAGATGTTGTCAGGTGCATACTTGGATAGGAGTGCTCATAAAATCCCCTTCATGAGTTCAACACTAGGTTTACCAAGGGGTCATTTTGGCCCGTCTGAGAAAACTGTTCGATTATTTTCTTCAAGAAACTTATTGCCGTATTTTGTGAGAATATTTTAATTAATTTTTACTTACATTTATAAGACATAAAATCATAAATTTTTTATTTTTTTTAGTTTCAGAGGAATGCATAAAGAATACCTACTTTTACCGAAGGGGTAATTTTGACCATTCAAATAAATATTGTGTTGAGAATACATACATTTATATTTAAATATGTAACGGCTTGATGGAGTTTAGTTTTAATTTTTATTAACATCGCACCAGATGCAACACAAGGGCTATTGGCGACTAACATCTAATTTTGAACCTCGGTCAAAGGACGGCACCCGAACTCGCACCTCCTTCTCCTAACTTCCACACCAATGGTAAGGACTTTGAGCTCCTAAAAATACCAAATAAATGTTTAAATACATTTGTAATATTCATCAGAAACATGGCATGTTAATTTTGAAAAATATTACTTCAAATTGAAAAAGTAAATGCTCAATTGTAAAAAGTTAGTATTATGAGAAATGTAACAGTATAACATTTTAACAAATTAAAGCAATTTTGATTGCTGAATCTTTACCAAATTTGTACTTATCTCAAAATCTTTTGCAATTAAAATTAAATATTTGGCATAAATAATCACATCAAGAACAATATTAATATAGTAATCATATTTTAACAATAATAAAAAGGAAATTTGTGGTTTTAGTTCATATTTAATGTTAAGAATGGAGTGCATTATATTCTTTAAAAGCCCTGTTTAGCACTAAATCTGTTTTCACCTAATAGTAAAGAATACTCGAACCCTGTTTTTCAGGAAGTAAAATATTCCACAATGATGTTCATATTCTGACTGGTGTAAAGAGGATAATTTATTTTAATATGCTTTTCATATATTCAATAAATGCGTTTCCAATCCCCCTACATAAAAATCATACTTTATCATTGGAATTCAGGAAATTATCTTAATTCAGCAGATAACACATTGAAAATTTTAAAATACGAAATTCATTGTATAGATAGCATTACCTACTGTAGCAGACGCACAGTAAATTAATAACAATAATTTTCAAATTTTGCAATTCTATAGTTACTATTACCAGCAAGTAAAAAAGAACTTCATTTAGAGAATGTGCCTCTATTCAATTATAGAAAATGACCCTTTCTCTTTGATATTCACCATCTTTATCAATTGTTTAGCAGTGACATAGCTGCTTATATCAAAATAGAAAACCAGAAATACATTTTCCATTTTATATCTTTTTCAGATTATTAGAATATGATGCCCCCCCCCCCTATTTTTTTTAAAAAGATTAATTTAAGAAAGATAATGAACAGATTTCGTATTCAAACGAGTGCAGTTAAGAAAAAGATCGCCCAGAAAAAAGTTAAGAAAATAAATTCACATTTTCAAACTTGACATGATATGTTTAAAAAAAAATATGTTATCACTCAAAATTTTTTCATGAAAACTGACATTATCTACGTTAACAGATTTTAAAAATCCTTCATTCATTACAGTACAGGTATTCTATTAACCTTACAAGTTATGTTACATACATTAATATATGAATCTGACATTTAACATTTATATTCTGCTGTAATTAATTACATTTTTTAAAATAATAATTTATAAAAAGGAGAAAGGATTAACACTTTTTATGACATTTTTCAGTTGTGTATCACTTTTAATAAGGTTATAATTAACTATTTCATACACTGTTTCTTCATATACAAGAGGGTTATAACATATTCATCTATATTTTATATAAATAAGAAATTAATTTACAATTCCATACACAGGAGAAAGAGACATATTTATTACATATTCCCAAGATATTTTCTACAATATTTATTTGAAAATAATATAGTAAAATTTATTTTGGTGCTGGAGGATATATTAATTTGTAAATAGTATTCAGGGCATCCACGAAGCAAACTCCAACCCCAACAGCAATAGCACTGAACAAAAGCTTATCTTTAGAGCCTGCTTTCAAAAAAACAGGAACTCCATCATCAACCTAGCAAAAGAAAATAATTTTTTTTTAAAAATAAATAAATAAAAATTTTGATCATTCAGTTCAAATATATAGAAATGCACACAATAAAAATTAACTGAATTCAAAATTAGTCATAACGATTAAATAAAGATATGATTACATTACAGTTTATTAATTAAAAAAACATCTTGTTATCAAATAGCAATTGTCTGATGAGTAGTGTCCTATCAAGAAGCATATGAGAAATGTGTGCCCAAAATCAGAAGCTAACCACTCTGTACAAAAGACTAGGATAATTATTATTGCCATTCACAATAAGCAATTATATAGATGTCAAGTCATTTTAATAAAGTTTTTTACCTTTAGTGTAACAGTCATTTATTACTTTGTTTAAGCTATACATGGACCTCAAAGATAATTTTTAAAAAAATATAATAAACAGAATTTTACTACAAGTCAATTTGACAAGGGCTTGGCTTTTACTAGAGCATCACTCATTTCCGCAGGTTGCTAGAGGACATCTTAACTGCATAGAACAGTCAGTATACAGTCATTATGATCAGAGCAGCTATTAAACCTTTTTTTTTTGTGGTTATGCACAATCAATTTTGTTATTCAAAGAATTCCTAATATTTGAAATTTATACAACTTTTATTTTTCTTCTTTGTAATCTAGATATTGGGTTAGTGATGCAAAAGTAAATAAAAATTGCACATTCCCCACTCCTTCCAGTCACTATCCCTTAACTGCTTATTCATGAATAAAAATTCACATAAAAAGGGATTCAGGTGAGGAGCATACCCAGACAGCATGCAATTAATTATAAATAAAGCATGAAAAAATACAAACTATAGAAGTACTCCATTCTTTTATATAATCCATAGTAGAATTATTTGCAATAATTTTTTTTATTATGAATTGTATTTATAAGAACTGATAAAAAATTTTGTTAGATAAAAAGAAATTAAAATTACCAATTCAACTCCTGACATTCATTAGAAAATCATTTTAAATCAAATTTTTCAAACAGATTTTTACCTGGAATTGTCTCTGTAATTCTTTAAATTCTGCCATATCTCTCATTTTCTTACTAGAAGTACCAAAGTTACGGTACAAGCGAGTAGAACATTGCTATAATAGAAAATACATATAAATAAAATACATATCATTCCATTAAAATTCGTATAATATAATGAAATAAACCTTGTAATCTTTTTCACTAACTGCTTTAAAAATTAAAAAATGAATCCTCAATATTTGTGGCTCTAATAATTCACTAGTCAACAAAATTAGTTAATATTGTAATTTATACTAATGTTTAATCAAAGGTACAAAACTACTATAAAACAAAAATTAAACATGAAACTTTAAATTTTCTAAGGTGGGGAGGGGTATGAGTACCAGTTTAAAAACCATTACTTTATAACATTTAAAAAGTAATTTTTACTAATTTTTCAGCCTTTATTACCAAAACCCTTATTTATTACATATTTCATAACATAATCTCATAATTAATTTAAGAAAAAAATACAGTGACTTAAAATTCTGAGAAAAAGCTCTAAATATTAAATTCACCTTCATATATTAATCCATTTAGTTTTTTAATACATAAATACAGTAGTTCACAAAAATATCTAAATGTTTTACATAGATTTAGAAATTGACTGATATAAACATTATTCATACAGAAACTGCATAAATATGATATAGGCTGGAATGTGGTTTAGCCTTATCACTTAGCGATGGAAGACTTTTAGATGATAATTCGCTAAATGTGGAAACCCTCACTTTAAAAGATAATTATACTGCTAAGAAAAGTAAAAATAAAGTTGTATTCCTTGCTCTAACTTTCAATCAATTTCCTCAAATTAAAAATTCTAATAGAAATTATGCCATTTTCAAAGAAATATTTTAAAATTTTATTGATTGAGTTACATTTCTTTGAAATTGATTAAAAATAAATCTTCCCACAAATCCTTGATAACAAAATGTGTATGATAAAAAAGAGAGAGAGAGAGAGAGAGAGAGAGATACATCTTAGACCAAAATATTTCTAGAACATTTAATAATTTTCCATATGCAGAGCTTTCCAGAACCAAAACAATTTACAGTTAGTTTATAACATTTAATTCATCTTGTTATAATGCTTTCAAATATTTTTTTTTTCTTTTTTTACTGATCTTAAATGTTATATTAATATTTTTGTTTCAGGACTTAGATTGATATGCAGTTTAAGGAAATATTTGTAGAAGATAAATTATCAAATATAGCAATCTCAACCTTTTTTAAAGTTCTGTATTAATAATTAAGTGCTCATCATTGGTTTGAAGGTCACAGCATGTTTAGATTTCATAATGGTTTTTTGAATTTGTGTCCACAACAGGTTTCAAGTTTTTGCCAGTTAAGATAATGATGTGGGCAACTAAATTCAATATGCATTCTATTTCTAAAAAAATTTTTTTTTCTAGTTTTCTCATACGAATGGAATTGTTAATAGGAAGATTGGGATTTGCTTAATATGTTTGATAAAATCTAGAAACTTGGAGGATCTGGAATAATTCAAGGAAAATTAGATGCACATTAATTCATGAAAATGATTAAGTTCTACTACATTTCTCGGATCTACTGGGAAAACAGGTTAGTCATTTTTTTAAAAGTTTCTTTTATATAGTTTTACAGAGTTCTAATATGCCTTTTTACAGCAAGTTATAATGTCTTATTAAAAATATAGATAACATTTTGTTCCTTGTAGTAAATTTAAATTACTCAATTAAAAAAAGCATTTAAAACAATACATGAAGTAGAATGCATTGAAAGAAAAGGAATGATAACTATACAGCAGTTTTTGAGCCTAGAATTCCTTTTTGACGTGCGATAATAACAACATATATAAATATCATCAATCAACAAAAGGATATAGGAAAAATGTAATCGTTCTGATTATGTATTTCGAAAACAATCATTCTTTGATGAAATAGTAATAAATGCATGAGAAGAATTGTTTACACTTCTGTAGGAAGTATACAGGATATTTCGCAACAAATACTATAATCTACTAATAAATTGATGTTATACAACACATTGCAAATTCAAAATGCAAGAAATGAAATTAACATAACAGCTCTATTCTTTTATTTGCATTGCGAATGAAGTAAAACAGTATTAAAAAAAAAACAAGAATCGATTAATGTTATCCTTCAAAACAAGAAACAAATCAATTTTAATATATGTGCGCACAAATTTAAATAAGTATTAAGAATACTATATCACGTTAAAAAAATTTTTCATGGCCGATGGCCTGAGATTGATTAACGGTACATCCAATAAGATGAACAAAAACTTAATTACTACTTCAAGATGTTGTATAAGATTGAAATATTTTCAAAATGTAAAGCACATCCAGAACTATATATTTACGATCGGTTTCAAAAAGTCTAATTGTTAGTATTACAACAAAATCGAAACAAAACAGTCACATATTAAAATAATAAGTTACCTTTAAAGCATTCATTTTAGACAGTATGTATAAAGCTCAAACAGTGTTCAATATAATAGTTATTATTTTTTCACTTTACAGAATTAATATATATATATACTAATTCTTTACAAGTATACCCAGAGCTACAATGTCCTCCAACACTTAAAGTCACTTTTATCTTCGCAACATGGTTACGATTTACTTCAAAATGATCTAAGAAACAACTGTAAATTTTTTTCACCTAAAAGTTTCGTTTGAAAAGAGCTTACAAATTCAAAAAGAAATATGATAAATACAACTAAATAATTTCGATAAGTTTTTACAGAAGTTTTTTAAGGAAACGATGTATAATTTTTAATAAAGTTAAATGAAGCATCATCTTTTTCCAATAACTGTACATGATTTTAACTGTTAACTGTAAACCGTTGCGTCATCGTATTGCAAAAAAAAAAAAGAAAAAAAGAAAAGAAAGAAATCTATTACCAAATCGTAAATCACAATCATGGGAAGCAGATAAGTTTAGAATTAAGTTGCGTGTGATATATTGTTCTCTAGATTGGAAAAAGAAGAGAAAAATTAGTAGAGTTTGTGCTTATTTTTATCTAGCGATTGGTAAAAAAATGAGTTCTGAAGAGAATACAGCAGTAGCATCTGTTTCTGAAAATGCGAATGCTCCTCAAGCTCGGGTAAATTGGTTATTTTCTTATGAAATAAACATGGTTTTAACCACTTGTAGTTGTAAAATGTAGGTTAGTTGTGAATCAAGCGAAAGTATGTTTGGAAAGTTAGTATAAGCATTTATTCGCATTTAAATTATTATTATTTTGACCTGAATACGCTAATACTTTTAATTTCTGCAGAATTTTTTTTTGTCGATAGAATGCTTAGAATCGCAATAAAATATTGTATCTGACATTCATTTTTCTTTTTTAATATTTTGGCCTTAGTTGAAATGGTCGAACGCTATTTAGATTCGTATTATGATTTCATGCATTTTAAAAATGTAACTTAATCTTATTCATTTGCCGATATGGAATAACAAATGCATGCGAAAAGGAGCATTAACAAATATTTGTGTCAGGAGGGAAAAAATCGTGATGCAAGTGTCTAAAAATTAATAATGCTATTGCATTTGCATATTATATGAACCATGTAGAATGAGCTCATATTTCGCTTAACAACGCCAATGGATACTTATCGGAAATATTTTAAAACTTTTAGATAGTTTTTGTAGAAACAGACATTTGATATATTGAAAGTTTTCTCTTTTAGATGCTTTTAAAAAATAATGCAAATCATTGTAGTCCAAAAAAATTTGATAATTTTCGAAAAAATTCTTAATTATTGGAACAAAGCTTATAATTATAGCTTAAAAATTGTTAGCTTTACTAAGAGTTGTATCTAACATGAAATAGATCATACTTTAATAAATTATATTTGTTTACTTTCACTTTTCTACTTATTAAGAATTTTACTGATTTGTTGAATTTATTAGTAAATGGCCAAGTATTAATTTTTATTGCCTTTTTAAAAATGTTGTATAATTAATCAAAGAAGGCTTCATTAAATTCATAATGTAATCCAATGAGATTTAAGTATTTTTTCCCCCACCTATTATCTGATTATTATACAACCAAATGGTTCAGCATATAAATGTGGAATTACTGTTTGGAGATATTGTCAATTATCATAAGATTAAAAGAACAAAATTCTAGGAATTTACTGAAGAACCACTGAATAATGCTGTGATGGCTTGACTGAATAACTTCCATTTATATTCAGTTTTAATGCAAGGAGTGCATTACTGATTATTACATTTGTAATTTTTTTAACGGTAATATTTATAAGAGTAAAATTAGATTTAATTTGTAAATATATGTAATTGTATTTTTAATACATTTTTATGCAAGATTTTGGAGAAATCTGGAAATAAAAAAAAATGAAAATTTCAAGTTTTAACAATATGTTAAGTTTCATTAAAAGAATGATTAATTTATTAAATTCATTATAAAAAAACAATAAAAACATATAAAAATTGAAGTAGTGGAATAGTTAAGAGGATAGGGTAGTAAAAGTTAGAATAGTGTTATATTAACTGTAAAATCCGAGTAGTATTTTGGTAATTGTACAATTCAAGCTCATTATTTATACACAAATTTGTTCATGAATTTTATTTTGAATTGAGGGCATAATAGAATCAATCAAGATATTAATAACTTTTTGCTATAACTACTATTAATTCTTTAAATTAAAAAAAAAGAAAGCTTTTTAGAAGTTATAGTGAATAAAATGATTGCTTTTTAAATGGACAAACAGGCTCTATGAATAGTTTTTCTACCCAAGTTGTGTTGAGAGGCAAGAAAAGTATAAACAGAATAATTTTTGTTATCCAATATAATTTTAACTGTTGGTTGAAATTTATTGACCCATTAAGGATATTTTAAATTACTTTTGATTACCATTGAGCATATATTGTATTTCTATATATGCTCAATAGAAATCTAAAGTACAGTATAATCTTAACTATAATACACACACATGCTTGATTTGGCACTAAATTTTTGAAAAAAATTAAAATTTGAATATAATATGCACCCATAACTTTTCAATATTGTATATGAAAATTGCATAAGTATTTATTAATATAATTGAAATTTTTAATAAGAAAGAAACGAAAACATCAAATTAGATAAAAAAAAAATTAAATTTTAACACGAAACAAAAAAATACTGTCAAATTATTGGTCATAATCACCTTCACTAGAACACAGCTAATCTATTGCTGTTGCGTCCAAGTGATAATTATTGGTGCTATTGTAACATACGACATGTTCACGTGTGTGACATGTATTGTAAGTTCTGTTTGTGTAAAAATACCTGCACGGCATGTGTGTTACAACAATCTCTTACAGCTGTTGCACATTTATTGTTTGATGTTTAAAAACCTTTTAATTTTTACACAAGTATAATACACACCCTCATTTTTACAGATCAAAATGTGGAAAAAAGTGTGTGTTATAGTCAAGATTTTACTGTAATTTAGAATATCTTTGCTTTTTGAAGGTAATTTACCAGTAAACCAACTTTTGAGTATAATATAGATTTACCCCATATAACAAAATATGCTCAAGTTTTAATATTTGTAATGGTTCTACTGATTTTATTCTTAGAAGGGCATAGTATGAAAATGGGAGTTGGTTTAACAAGTTTGATTTTGTTCAATAGGCAATGAAAATGAATTTCATTTCTGGAATATTCAATATTCACTTAAAATTTAAAGTTTTTATTTACAAACTATGTAAAATATTCAAATAATTTTTTAAGTAATGGTTAACATATGTTAGAAAACGGCTTCACTGGATGTCAGGAAGAACAATTAAAGCTATTTCAATTTGAAATCTGAAATCCAAAATAATAAACATATTCTTTTATCGAAATTATTTCTGTAATCAAATCATTGAAAAAAATTTAAGTAGTTGACAATGTGTGCTAAATATTTTAGCTCACTATAAAAAAAAAGTAATTCATTTGTATAACTAAGATGTATTTGAGGCTTATAAATAATGTGCATAAGTTTGTTTAAGGAAAAAAAAAGAAGTGATATATGTTGTTGAAGGTGAGTTATTCAAGAGGGTGTGCAAAATGAAGGGGAAAAAAATCCAATTAATACTAAACAGTTTATCATATATATATAAAATACTAACTATCCTCAGAATAAAGCACATGTATTTGATTAAAAAAAATAAAATTTAAAATAACATTGCATGAATGGGAAAAGTTACCTCTTTAAATTCTTAATGTAGAAAAGATTACTTTAGTAAACACTGTGGGATTGTTACTAAAATATCATTAATTTTGTTTAATATTTTAATACTTCAAATTAGATAATATTATGGAATAATTTTTTTTAAATGTTATGAGCAAAGCATTTTTTTATTTTAAGAATTTCATTTACAGGAAGGTGATGGGCAAAATGCACAATCACCTCCAGCTCAGAATCCTCCTGTGCAGCATTCCTTTTGGTCAATTTTAAAAGGAATAATTTTAAGAGCAGTAATAATTTATTTTATTACTAGTTTCTTCAGGCGCCCACAAACTCCAACTCCTGCTGCTCAGAATAGTGGCATGCCTACTAAAACATCACAGAATCTTTTTGAAAATGGCACAATAATGGTAAAGATTATTGATTAAAATAAAATACTAGTGTTCATATTATATGGTTCAGAAATTGCACATGATTATTTAAATCATTTATATTTCATCTTTTAAAAACTATTTCTGAAACATATTTAGTTTTCATTGTTAATTTTTTTCTTCAATATACTTGAATTTTATGTTTGTCTTGTTTCTTGAAAAATTAATGTTATAATTATACTTTTAATTGAGTAGATGGTGAGTCATGAAATTATTAACCATTATTGACAATTATAGTATATTACTAGTGATATTTTTCTATATTAACTTCAGGTTTGTTTATCAATTACAATACTATGTATAAATCAAAGAAAATATTAAATTGTTTTTGTTTCAGCAATTGATTTTATTGTATAGAAAAATTTTAAGAGGTTTTATAAGTTTCTTTTATATAAAAAAAAATATGTAAAGCATTGCATAAAATATTAAAAGTTAAATATATTTGTTTGATTAAATCTGAAATTTGTAATTCATTGCAATAGTATTTTTACTTTGATTGGATAGTTATGAGAGAATGCTTTTTTTCTAAATTATGATTGCATTAATTATTTGTTTTTGATATGATTTTTTTTAGGATTTGTATGTTTATGTATCTGAAGAAGAGAAATTATCATTCAAAAAAGATTCTTTGATATGGTATCAACCAGATATTATCTATGGAGATTGGTATGGTGGTCCGAACGGGGATGGGACTTATACACTAGAAACACAGATTGACACCACTGAAGTTTGTTTTCATAAATACTAGCCTTTTTTTTACATAAATTTTCATAGTGAATTTTTATTTTTTGAATTTGATATTCTTATGTGTTTTCTATTTTTTTTTTTTTAAATATATGTGCTTATATCCCCTTGAAAATTTTCAGTTTGATTAAATATTTTTGTTTTGTAAATATTTTTTACCTGCCATTATGTTATGTCTTGGAATCTAACTAGTTTTTTCTCTCATAGCTTTTTTTGTGTATTTCATTTGCAATCAAAAATTCATACTGCTGAAAAATTTATTGTAACAATCTTATTAACAGAGAATAATCTTCTATAGTGTACTGAGTAATAAATTTTTGAAAATAGAATTTCATGTTCCTTTCAGAATTCATTAATTTAACTTGTATCATTTAACTTTTATTGCATTTTAATTAGAACATTTTATAGTTTAATTTGTCTTTTTTCTTTTTTAAATTCATTGCCAACGTTTGAAGTTATTGTGGTTTTAAAAAAATATAGAAGGCAAGCACATAATTACTTAACTATGTTTATTCTTTGTCATAAGTAGCATTCTTTATTTAATTATAAAAGGTAGTATGTTGCACCTCTGGGAAACTGACATGTGTGAAACCTGTATTAAACACTGAATTAAACCGCAGCTCATATATAAATTAGCATTGAGGAAAATAATATTTCACTATAAAAATCTGCATTTATCATTATACCCATAGGTTTATTTACTTCTCTCGACATCTTTTCTTGCTTCTATATCTAAGCTGATGTAATGTTGATAGAACTGTATTGATGAGACATTGGATTTGTTCTCTTTTGGATGGCAATACTTTAAATTCTTTACCTCTATTTGGAGAATAATTAATTAGATTGCATTTGAGAAACTTTTAATTAGCTGCTTGTGTTATTCTATAATTATTTTCTGTATTCATTTCAAACTTTTTTACATTTATCAATGCTGAAATAAAAGTTATGAAGGTATGTGAAAGTAAGATACATGTATAAACTTATTAGTTCCAAGTTATGGTAATGAAAATTATTAAAGATAGATAAAAATAGGTATTACTAACTTAAATATGAATGGAAATGCATCCATTAGAATTGATTTTTTTTTTTTTTTTACAATATTTAGTTTTCTCATTATATTGAAAGAAATTTATTATTTTATTAATAAGATATTATAGAAATTGTGTGCTTAAAAGAGTAATTTTTACAGCATTATATATTGTATGTATATATGTACTGAGGAAAACTCCTAATGAGGCTAATAAGGTACTTATTAGAATTGATGAGGCTGTCATGAAGATAATGTTTTTGAATGATTTTGTAGGAAATTTCTGGATATGAAAGATTTGTTTCAAGGCCAAGCTTTGAACTTACTCATATTTTTAATTGCAACACGTGAAATTCATGCTTGCTATTTCTTTGAGCAATTAGTATTTTAATTTTATTGAAAAGCTTGCTGTTGTTGAATACTGTTACAACTTCTTGTGTGCAATTATTCTTCAACTATGCATCAAATGGCATTGAATTGTTTATGTGTGTTCTGTCACCCATTAAATTTTTAAAGATTTTAATCCAGAATTTTAAATCAACCTGTATTTTTTTCCATTGAAACTTTAGCTTTTACAGTCATAGATATAAATATTTTATCTAAGTATTTAGGTACTTAGATTTATCAAGCTCCATTAAGGTCAGTTTCTTCTTGACAAATTATTCTTTGTAAGAAGCATTTTACAACTTTCATTTTAAGGGGGAGTCATTGTAATTTCGTATAATCAGTATAATTTGTAATCTTGAGTATTTGTTATTTTTATATTTTGCATAACTTTGAATGATTTTCTTCTGTAAAAATAGAGAAAAGAAACTGATGAAAGGACTAAAATTTTAATATATTTATATTAAATGTTAAATATAGGATAAGATCATTTAAAAAAAAATGTTTGAATGCAAGAAATTTCAGTTCCTTGTTATATATTTAAGGTTAATATGTAAATGATTTTTCATTTCTGGGTACAGAACATGCAGAAAAATTGTAGTATATGGTTACATACATGTGTTGTGAGGCATGGTAGATCTCCTAATCCAAAAGATAGGAAAAGACGCTCGTGGGGTGATGGTGTTTGCAAAAGTAAAAGTAAGTCCTTATTTGACGAAACTGTTTTTTTTTTCTTTCTGTATTTATATCTTACTTGGTTTCATTCTAAGCTAAAAATTTTCATGGAGCTAAATTTTTTTTGAAAAACATTCATGTAAGAAGTTTTTGAAAGTTGTTAGGAAAGTATTGATACATTTTGTATTTTACATTTACAATTAAAAAAAGTTATTAATACTCAAGCATAATTAAAAATATAGTATTGCCTTTTATTATATTTATTGGTTTCCTTGTAATTGGCAAATAATGTTATCACCAACTCCGATATCTGATGGGGGAAGATTCTTAATGATGCATTGATAAAAATTGAACTATCAATGCATAAATTATCTTTTAAATTTATTAACTCATGAAAGGACTCTTTAAAATGCCTGATGATGTTATATAAATGTAAAGTAATCTTGCATCACTAAGATTCTCAGAGCTTTAATATATCATTAATATAAAATCTTCCACCATTAATTAACTGCACATAGTTTCATTTGGTATTTTAATTTGCCTTTAATATAAAAAGTGATCAAAGTTTTATGAATTTTTAAAATTATCCTTGGTAATACAGTTAAAAGTAATTGTATAATCATATGATAAAAAAAAGTACATGATTTGTTGATATTTAGTTACATTTTAAAGATGTTATCCCCCACCCCAGTGATGAAAATCTAAATTATATGAGTTATCTGTTGTAATTTTTCTTTAATTCATGCTATTATACATATTTATTGACATAAATTTTAATATCGCATACTTATGTAACGCAAAAACTAAATATTTTCAGCAAGATAAGTATTTTTATAGAAAATAATTTCTTTAAAATGTTTTATTTTAAGCTCTTTAAATATGAAACTATTGGATGATTGGAAAAAATACTTATAATCAGTAAAGTTTGAAATAATTAAGCATTTTTTCGCAGGAATGAATAAGTACAAGAAACTTCGTTATCAACGCACTCATAATTTATTGACTGGAGAAACATCTGCAAGTGCTGAAGACATAAAGGTATCTTTTTAATGAAAGCAATATTTTTATCATATTTGAAAAAAATATGTAGCATAGAACTAGATATGAGATTTTTCGGATACATTTGAGTTTACCTTTTAATGCTTATAAAAGAGTTCAGCTTTTGTAAAGTATTTCCAAATGGTTGCAACTAAACCCTACACACATAGCGAAACTTTTCCCCAATGCGTGTTGATAAATTGAGTTAGTCCACGTATAATATGCTGCATTTCCTTGTGAACTGTTCGTACCAATAAAATTTAATTAGTTTGATAACATACAGATGACATTATGGGTACTGTGCAACTTTTTGCATAATGAGGGAAAATGTTACCGATTAAATTGTTGTTGATTTAGTTATTTTTCTTGTGTAATTTGGCAAGAGTTTGTACCTGAAAGAGCTCAAATGGGTAAGCTAAATAATTCTGATATATATGATGAATAAATCCATGTTTTAAAGTTTATTACACACAAAAGGAGTTTCAGATAAATATAACAAAATGTTTCACATTTTTAAATTGTGTGCATTTATTTAGATATTTTAATTTAATATTTTACGAACTAATATTTCAACTATTTATTATTTACTGAATTGTTTAAAAAAGCCAGTTACAATTGCTGTAAATATTAATTAATATACTGCAAATAATTCTTTAAGGACTATCTTTCAAAAGCGAGTGAACTATTCATATCACTGTCAGAAAAGGGTGACATTTTCAGAAGTTACTTGTGGGGAAATGGATGCCACTTTCAATGGCTGTTTGATTGTAGCACTGCACATAATAGGAACAAAAACTGTCAATTCTCCTAACTGTCAAAGAGTTAAATGTTAAGGCAGACATTTATTTCAAATATTTCTGAAAAATTCTTTGGGAGTTGATGTTTTTTAACTCTTAATTGTGAGACATAACTAATTTATGTATAATCTTATGAAAGGCTAAAATTTTCTCAATAAAAATTTTCAATTAAAACTTAAAATTATATTTGTACTTTTAAAGACTTTTTAAATATTACCCATAAATATTTAGAGATTTTTAGGGGCGAGAGGAAGGTTTTAAAAAGATTTAATTGAATTATTTTTTTTATTTTTTATTAGATTATTAATTTTTTAAAATTTAGATTATTCATATATTTCCTACTTATTAAACATATGCATATATTTTCTAATGTTATTCATGTGACAAGTTTTAGTAGAAACGTTTCCACTTTAAAATTTCTTCTTTTGTTCCATGTGTGATTATGGCTCCAATCACTAGATATTGTGAGTTAGTGTAATGAAAGTTTGTGCTCAATGCATATTGGGTATGTTAATATCTGCTTTTACTAAAAGGTCCTATGTATGCCAGACGCATATCATCTGGGAAAATTTTTTTGAACAGGACTCATGGACAAATTCTGTTTCAAGCTGGGGGGGGGGGCCGTCAACAAAATGTTTTGATGTGTTGGAAGAGGATTTTGGAGACATTATGGTTTTCCCAGTGCTCTTTTAAGTGGTTTTCCTGTCTTAATGTAAAAGGACGAAATTCCTGTTAGTATTTTTGATCTTTCATTATAATAAATTCCAATAAAAAATATTTCAGAATATTTGTTGAGAATTATTTTTTCACTATTGATGAAATCAGTATGTTAATATTAATTATAATGACAGTCTTAAAACTTATTAAAATGTTGACATATTGCATCAATGCTCATAGTCCTACTCTTAAATCCTGTTTAAAACAAAAATGTTACTCTGATTTTTTTTTTTTTGGTAGATCAGTGGATAATGCTTTTAGTGGTTAATACTCCAGACTTCTGCATCAAGTCTGTGTGGCTTTTGGCTAACAACATTATTTTATTTTGAAATATTCTGTACTCTTATCCATTTCCTCATTTTGGAACATTTTCTCATTTCCTTGTTTGAAAATGAAACAAAAGGGATAGTAGAGAAAATTCAAACTCCTGTTGAATGTACTTTAGGGAATTGACTCCCAAGAATGCATGAACTGAAGTCAGTACGTTTGAGGATATTGTGAAGACTTAAAGATGGACTCCTTGGAAGGTGATGATGGCTATCAATGTCTTAAATAAATATGCTACTTTTGGCTTGTTAAAGTTTATTGCATGTATTGTATAATGCAACAGTAAAATCTTAGGATGAGAGGATTACTTTGCACGATTTTCTGATGGTAACAAAAGCCTGGCTTTCAAACTTGAAATGGTTTCAATAGGAAACAAGATGGTGTGTTGTTTGAAAGACTATTTCTTAAATATTGTAGTCATAAGGAAAACATGTAAAACTGGATTGCATAAAAACACTGAAAAAATCTTATATTCTGAAGGGATGTTTGAATTCATAATCAAATAAACATTGACCATCATGCAAAGAAGTGTGAAAAGTTTCATCACTCAAAAAATGCTTCCTTCCAACACCACCACATATATTTGGCAAGGTAATGATAGAACTGATTTTCGACCTTGTCATTGGGATTTTTTAAGGGACACTTGACTGCCAATTACTTCCTTTCATTACTTCACCAGTTTCAGAGTACTTAAAACTCAGGCTATGGTTAACTTTTAAATTATTATACCCCCTTCCCCATTTAAGAGGCAGTCATAAGCCTTCCAACTATCCTAAAGTATAATGGATCCTGGCAAAACCCATTCTTTAATAACATTCAGCAGTTTTTTTGTGTTTGTATTCTATTGCTCTAAAAGAACAGATATCCATCTCTTTCAATCTTATTGAATACCCATGTGCTTTTAATAGGCTTACCTCTTCCACACTTTATTTTTCCAAATTTGCTCTTGTTAATATATCCACAATCACTTCATTTCATCAATTGGTACATTTTCATTTGTTACATTTACCAAGCAAACCGTGCAATGAAAACTGTACCAATCAACATCTATATTTTTGTATATTCCTACATCTCCCATACAAAATAATTTTGTGTTTTCTCAAACCACTTTCTCATCATGACCAAACTCTCAATCAAATTCAATTTACTATTCAAAAATCCACTCCTATTATTTCCTGTGCATGCTGATTCACTCCTCCTTACTTTTGCCAATGCCATTCCTAGCAATGTTTTGCTTTATTTTCATACATCTTCATTTCTTCACCACTAGTCAGACATTTATATTTATTTGTTATCAATCCTTTAGATATACATTAGTCAAACATATTTTATACCTCTAGCATCTAAACAGATGAAATTAGATGTCAATTTTTTGAAATGAGATGTATTTAAAATTACCAGTGCCCAGCAAAGTGTAATAACCAACAAATGCAGTTAAGCTTTAGAAAAAAATCAATTGGGATCCAAATCTTTATAAGTTGTAGGTTACAAATTTGATGATTTTATCATCAAACTTTTTTTTATTACTAAGCAGTCCTCTTATTCTAGGATCTATCCTAATGTAGCAATTTAAAATACCCATTTTTGTTATTAATTTAACTTTAATTTTATAATTCAAAAACTTTTAATCAGTTTATTCACTACAGTGTATTAACTGATCCTTATTTAATCAACTTCATATTTGTGTTAATACAAGCAGGTTATATTTTAATTACTTCGTTGCTCATTTTGTTTGTAATCTTATACAAGCTTGGAATTAGCTACTCTGATGCCCTTGAAAATTTTCAAAGCTGTTATTGTAGAAATATGAGAAATAAATTCATAGTTTTTTATAATTGTTGATGACTTTTAAAATATATGTAAATTTATCCTTTCAGAAAGCAGAAGAGAATCCTCTTGAAATCTTATCCCATTGGCATCCGAATCTGACTGTAAATATAATTGATGATCATACTGCTTGGGTACAAGGGCATGTTCCACCACCTTTAGATGAATGTAAGTGATGTTTCGATATTAAACAATACAAAATGTAGTCATACTATTAGGAAATCATTATTTTTATTAAGTATGTGTATGTGTGATATGAAAATTCTTTTCTTTATATAGGTTTTAAAACCATTAATTGTGAGAAGTATCATTCTCAATTTACTTTTATATATCAATGTCTTATTTTTATTGTCTTTTATTTTTAAAAGTCATTTCTCAAAATTTTATTCCAAATGTTGCTAAGCATTTCTTCTTCTTGAGGTCTTACCTTTATGTAAGTACAGGATTCATGATCCTGAGGTACCATGGTGCTCTAATTCTTTCTCATAGGCTTTAATGTCTAGGTAATAAACATGGGTATTTGTCCCTCAGGATATCTTAATGGCCCTTTTCCGATTTCCTTCTTGTCAACCAATTTTTCCTGTCCAGATTATCATTTAAACAAATATTTGGCGCAAATTTGACTCTTGTACTATAAATCCTAATTGTCACAATCATACTGATAATTTTTTTTAAGAAATCCCTTTATTTATAAGTAAATTTTCAGAACATATATATGTATATTCAACAGGTTATTATTAGTGTTTTAAATCTGATTGAATTTATTTAGTTTTTTCTTGCTTATTAAATTACAAGTTTCAATATGTCGTCTTTAAAGTTAGTTCTGTTAAATTGTGAATTAACTAATTTCTATCTATGATACAAATATGTATTAAATTCTTTTTATTCTGTTTACAGTTGTTGAGTTTGAGCCTGTTTCTGGTGATTACTTTCCTATTTTATATATAAATGATTACTGGAATTTAATTAGAGATTACACTCCAATTAATGAAACTGTTAAGTAAGTGAATTTTTCCTTTTGTTATTTTATGTACTGATAAAAAAAATTTAAAAAATATTATACTTAACTGATTTTACTATTAAAAAAAAAATGAAACATGCAAATGTGTACTTGTAAATTATGCAACTGCAATAAATATATATATTTTTTTAATTTAAGTCAGAACACAAGTTACATTAAGATATTTTTTAATGAATTCACTAAATTTAGTTGACTAAATATTGATGAATTGTGCTGTAATTTTATCAAAATACTCATAACATAGGTAAAGCATGCTTTATTTAACACAGTTTTGAAACTTAATTGCTATACTATGTTGATTATGTCAATGGTCCTAAACTTTTTTTCCTCTTGCTCCTGGTATCAGTTGTGTGAAAACCATTTGTTTAAATTATAGTTTTTCAAAATGATTAATTCCTTAGATTTATTGTATGCTTTTGTACTACAATAATGTTGGGAAATTGTAATTTATGTAGAAATAACAGTGCAATTTTATCCTACTTCTAACAGACCTAATTGATCTCGGGCATGATTGTATGGAATTTTTGCATACCTTCCAGTGTAAATTAGTATTATGATTCTAAATTCTGAACAATTTTAAAAGCATAAAATCAAAAACTAATAATTTTTGATTTTATATATCAATATTATTCATTTACATTCTCATTGTTGAAATATATTGAAATATTCTAGATTTCAGGAATGGGAATAAAATATTTAAAAGATAATAATTTTTTTTTTTTATTTATTACAGAAATTTGCCAATACATTTGACATTCCAACCACTTTCTCTGTTCCGCTGGCAGTTATATACTGCTCAAGCAATGAGATCTCGATGGACTTCATTCTTGGGTCAAGATCTCATGGAAGAAAGTGATGAGGATCAAGATTATATGAAAGAAGCATTGTTGGAAACGTCGCCTATCCTCTTAGGATTGACATTTGTTGTGTCTATTGTGCATAGTATTTTTGAATTCCTTGCTTTCAAAAATGGTAGGCATTAAATTCAGGTGCACTAAAATATTTTGCTTTTTTTTAAAAATGTTATTTAATTTTTTGTGAGAAAATGTATTTGTTTAAAATGTGGAAGATTATTATTTTTTAGTTGAAATCAGATATTAACTATTATATATGTTTCAGAAAGTATATTATCAATTTTTAAAAAATATTTCCCTGTACGTTTTAAGTCGTTAATAAAACATTTTAGCTATATAGTATCTAAAATAAATTTTTTTTATATATTTTAGATATTCAGTTCTGGAATAATAGAAAGTCACTTGAAGGATTATCTGTTCGATCTGTCTTTTTCAATGTATTCCAGTCAATTGTTGTGCTCTTGTATGTATTGGATAATGATACTAACATGGTAGTCAGGATATCAGTATTTGTTGGACTTTTGATTGAAATCTGGAAGATACACAAAGTTACCAATGTTGAAATCAATAGAGAACAGAAAATATTAGGCATTATACCTAGAATAAGATTAACAGATAAAGGGTCTTATGTTGAATCTTCAACAAAACAGTTTGATATTGTGAGTTGTGTTTTTATTTTATTATCTTTATGATATTGTAAATTAAAATATGAAATTTCTGTGACTTAATAGTAAATCCATATCTCTTGGGGGTGGGGGTAAAAAGATTTTCCAAGATATGCACTGAATATGAAAAGACATCTTGTAGAGCAAGCCCTTTATAATCCTTACCTTAACTCCTGATTCATTAGGCAATGAAAATATCAAGATGAAATGGTATGCATGCAGATTATGTTTAAAAAAAAGAGAGGGATAACCATTTCTAATTATATCTGCCAATAATTGAATAATGTTGTATATTTATATCAATATGTAAATTGAGAGTGGTTATGTATCATAAAGAAAAATATGCATACACTGTCTAAAGCAGTGTTTCTTAACCTTTTTGGTGCAATGGACCCCTTTAAAATTTTTAAATATGTCACGGACTCCTCTGTGAAAAAAATTTGTTTAAACGTCAATTATTACAAAATATATTCTATTTTATTATTTAAATATTTTTATTTCAATAATATAACTGTAGAGAGATATCTTTATGTTCCTGGATATAAAATAATAATTGTAATTTATTTTCAATGTGAAGGCTGTTGCTGCTTTTCCTTGATTAGGAGATTGAATTGAGGGATGGTTTTCGACAAAGCAACGCGCATTTCATGTTCGACATTCAGTCGATTTCGATGTTTTGTTTTTATTGTTACGAGTGTGGAAAATCCTGATTTGCAAAGATATACCGTAGCAAATGGAATAATGACTGCCATAGCTCGTTTTACTAGCAATGGGTAGGCTTCTCTTAAAGAAGACCAAAACTCCCCAAGAGTTTTTGAATCGAAATCCATTTTTAACAAGGACTTTGTTTTCAAATCAATTAACTCGTCTTTGGCAAGGTCCATGTCGTCGATACAGTCAATATCACAAAGAAAAGGATTACGAATCCACAACTAATCTTTTTTAGTTATTTCATCCAAATTGAAATATTTTTCAAAGGAAACTTGAAGTACTTCCAGGTGCTCACAGATTTCATCCTTCAAGTTATTCAGTAACAAACTATCTTGCCGAGATCCATTTTCAAAAATGAATTCGTCCAACATTTGAAAGTTTGCATATATCCCATTTTGAATTCTAATTTTCCAAACCGACATTTTCGATAAAAATGCTCGTAGTTTTTCAGTAGCATCCATAATTGTTGTATCAGGCCCCTGAATTGAAATATTTATAACGTTCATGTGGTTAAAAATATCTGCCAGGTAAGCCAATTTACATATAAAATCTTTGTTATTGAAATATTCGAAGAGCAAGTTATCTTTTTTTTCCAAAAATAGTGATACTTCTTTCTTCAACATAAAAATTCGTTTCAAAACCTGCCCTCGAGACAGCCAGTGCACTTCCGTGTGGTACAGAAGTACCTCATGTTCTGCGTTTATTTCTTGACACAATGTTATAAAAAGACGATGATTAAGAGCTCTACTTCTAATAAAATTCATGGTTTTAATAACTATTGACAATACATCTATTAAGCTGGTTGGAAGAGTTTTTGTAGCCAATGCATGTCTATGTAAAAAACAATGTATAACAATAACATTAGGAGCTTCTTTTTTTACCAAATGCGCAAAACCAGATTTATTGCCAAGCATTGCAGGTGCTCCATCGGTACAAAGCGAATGAAGTTTTTGTTTCCAGTCGAAATCGTGTTTAGAAAAGAAAACATTCAAAATCGCTAAAACATCAACTGCCTTTGTAGTTTGCAAAAGAGGCTCACAAAATAAGAATTCTTCTTTGATAGTATCAGCTGACATGTAACGAACAAAAACCAGAAGTTGACTACAATTTGATATGTCTGTAGTTTCATCCAGTTGCATACTAAAGGGAAATGGCGATGCTTTCAATTCATTGATGATCTGTTTCAAAATATTACAAGAAATTTCAACAATTCTTGACTGTATCACATCATTGGATAATGGAATAGCCTCAAGTTTTTTCCTCTGTTCCAGTCCACAAACTAATTCAACCATTTCTAGCGCACATGGCTTAATTAATGTCTCTCCAATAGTATGCGGTTTCTTACTTTTGGCAATACGATATGCAACTCTGAAAGATGCCTCAACCAAAGGTTTTTGTGGAATACCAAATCCAAGTTTGGTTAATGTTCCAGATTTCGAAAACTGGGCTTTCTTCTTTGTAAAAAATTCTAGATCTTTAGATGCATTTTCAGGATGAAGAGATTTGAGATGCTCTATCAATTTTGCCGGTTTCATACTGGCGTTTGCCAAAACTTTTCCACACAGAAAGCATTGTGGCTTTTCAACATCGTCCGATTCCTTCATGCAACAGAATCCATATTTAACGTAACTTTCATCGTACTTCCTTTTTTTGGACATTTTGGGCTAAAAAAAATATCAAATAATCAAACAAAATTATTAAGAATTCAAATTGAAATTGTTCACAAATGAATTACTTGACTGAACTCACCTTTACTTGAAAACACCGTTGTCAACACAAAAAAACACTAGAAAAAAACTATGATACAAAAAAGCACTCGAAAAAAAAATACTAGTAAATACAATACTTTACGAACAAATATTTCGCTTTAAGAATTTGCAAGAACTTTGTGGAACTGATTCTAACGCACTTTATTCCAAGTGAAATAAAAATCAAAGGCTACTCAGTGTTTCAAATTGTTTTTTTCAAATGTTTTTTTTTCTCGTATTGTGGAGGTCTCTATTGGGAAATGGCAGACACACGGTTTAAAGAAGTTCGTGACAAAAATTTTTTTTTTTAAAGAAATTTTAAAAATTAGGAGCAGTCGGCGAACCCCCAAAATATGATCCATGGACCCCCGAGGGGTCCATGAACCACAGGTTAAGAAACATTGGTCTAAAGCAATAATCAAGTGTTCAACATGAGGACAGTCTTGTACATCTGTGCAATTCTTATTTCCCAGTCACATTCTCCTCTAATATAAAAGCTTTGTCTTGGAAATGTTTGCTTAAAAATATGAATAAAACAATAATTTATAATTGTATGAAAAATTTTTCCTGTCCTGCAATATTTTTACTATCAAATTAGATAATTTTTCAGATATTATCCAGGGTTTTAAGTGTAATACCATATATATTATTATAAATATTTCCAAACAACACTATTAGATATTCCACTGGATACTGTTATATTTCATTAATTTTTAAAAAGAATTTTTCTAGAGTTTTTGTTAATATTATGTTTGCTTATTTCCTAGCTTTTTATTCTGATCTTTTTTTAATATCAGAAATTGTTTGTAAAAACAGAAATTAAAATGTCTTCAAATTTTTATTAATATATTGTGTGTAACTTATTTTATTGAGTTATAAATTCTATATAATTGAGCAAGAAACTCTTGCTGCTATTTAAAAAAAATAGTAAGATATTTATAATTGTTCTTTTAGCATTCAAGTTATTTAATTTTTCTGACAAAGAAAAATAAATTGTTCTCTTGAAATTTATTAAAATTAAAAAGCTTGAAAAATAAAATTGCGACATTTGAGATGATTACAATAGATCTTTGTTACCAGCCAAGAGAGGGATTTTGTTGAGAAACAGTTTGAGAACCAGTAATCCAAATAATAACTTATTTGGGATCCATATTGAATTTGTAAATATATTCTTGTTTTTTAGGGAATGGTATGTATAGCTGTAAATAACCTTAATTTGTTTTTCTGAAATGTAAACTAATATATTATATTTATTTGTATTTATAAGTTTAAAGATTTTGAATGGCAATTATTATTTAAAAATTATTTGTATACATTGAGGTTTTGTTATTCTCTTCTGTTAATTTTTAGATCTTAAAATGTTCTTTTCTTTGAAGTCCTTGTTATTAATTTGGTTCTTGTTCTATTGATTAATCTCTAGTTGGCATTCCGCTACTTGTCATGGGCCCTCTTCCCACTGTTAGGTTGTTATGCAGTGTACTCACTTATTTATTTGGAACATAAAGGATGGTATTCCTGGGTTTTAGGCATGCTATATGGATTCTTATTAACTTTCGGTATGTTACATTTCTTAATAGAAGTTTTTGTGACTTAAGGATATAATTTCTGTTTTTATTGTTAAAAGTTACCTTTTCTTTCTATTTTAAAATTTATTTACAGGTTGTTCATGAAAAATTCTTTGATATCTCATGTGTAAATAAGATTGAATTTGTCTGTTATAACATAAAATCCCAATTGGATTATTTCTTTCAGTTTTAAAGATATTGCAATATTAAGTATTATATTCTGATTCTACTAGCTATCTGACAACTACAGAGTTAAATACTATACTACTATTTTATGGATAAGTTTTTTTTTCTTCCCTCAACAATGTGTTGCATAATTTCTCTGTTGTGCTTTAATGCCAACAGAGAAATTAATGATTTTTCTCTATATATATTAAGTGAAATAATTGAAAATGTTAAAAATTTCTTTATAAGTTTGCATTATATGCATGCAACAAAAATAATTAATGGATAATCTTTTATTTTATGATATTTATTTATTTTTATAGTGCTAAATAATATCCTATATGTATTACATAAGACATACAAGGAATTGGAATTGATTTCATTCTGTCCAAAAAAAGTTATTTTTTATATTAATTTTTTTCTTAAATTTTTATAACATAATATACATTTTGAAATACGTTATTTTGTATGTTGCGTAGATAACCATTGCATAAATTTTAAAATACACTTAATTTTTTTTTTTAATTTAATGGATTTTCTATGAAGTAAGTTAAATGATATTAATTGTGTACTTTCTTTTCCAAAAGTTCATTTTCAAAGAAGAAGGAATTAAGTTTATGACTGTCATGCGAGTTCTCTATAAATATTGAAAAATTCCAATGCAGTTTTTTTTAAAAAAAATATATATATAAAATTAGTTTTTTTATCATATTTAAGTTTTTAATTCTGGTATTTTATATTATTCTGTTTGCTTTAAAATATGTTATTAAATTTTCAACGAATGTTTAGTCCAGCATAGTCAGATTTGGTTCTTGTTTGCCTGAATGTAATAAATATTCATTAGCTATTCTACTAAAAATGAATAATAAATAGAAATGTGTATAAAATATCTTCACAATATAAAAGAATTAATATTTCATAATTTTAATGTATATGTATGAAAATTTATATTAGTTGAATTCAACTTATATTTATTTTTTTAAAAAATATATTTGATATCTTTCAGTTAAGTAATATTCAAAATGAAAAACTCAAATTTTTTTTATTTTTAGAAATCGATTTTTTTATTGAATTTCAGTATTTAGAAGTAATTTATATTTAATTTTTTGTATTATAAATTGCTTATGAAAAACTTAAAAGTGGTAAATTGCTTTGTGCCTGAACTTGCTGTCTTTGTATTTTTTGTATAGTGACTAAAATTTGATTATTTCTTATTTTCCTTTTAAATAGGTTTTATAATGATGACCCCTCAACTTTTCATCAATTACAAATTGAAATCAGTTGCTCATCTTCCTTGGCGAATGTTGTCTTATAAGTTCCTCAATACATTTATTGATGACATATTTGCTTTTGTGATCAAGATGCCAACCATGTACAGATTAGGTTGCTTTAGAGATGGTATGTGTTTTTACTTGTAACCTCTCCTTCTTTTAGCATAATTAATCATTTTTAAAGAAATTTAAAGCAGATGTAAATTTAAAAAGTTAATTAAAAATATATTTAAAATTTCATCTTTAACCTTGTGTCGTATTGATATCATATCTTCATATTGTACAAATTTTTGCTTTATCTTTTTATGTACTATCTCTATTGCTTTATAAAAATAATTTGAACACACACCTATTATTTATGTAACATTTCTAGGGTGGGAGTAGAAACATATTAATATTGTTCGTAATTTTCATTTAATGCACTGGTGTCCAAAAGTTCAACATAATTTGAAAAATGCAAAAAGAACATGTTAATAATGGTGAATTTGTTCAAAATAACTTGTTGAGAATTATCCTTTGAAGGTGGAACTTTGTATTTATGCAAAACATTTCAGTCGATGTCTTCATGCACAAAATACCTGCACATATTTAAGCATAAATAAATTGGCTCAGACAGGTTCCTAACAATTCTTGTGTAAAATAATGTTTTAACAGAATGAATGACAGTCCAAAAATGACAACTGAACATGTTTGCGAAATTAGGAATTGTTGGAATATGTAAAATCACAAATTGAAGTGCTTAAATTTTTGGATTATGTCTCAGTGTTTTTTCTGTATGATCTCTTGAATGTGGCAGAGTTTTCAAAGTGCGGGAGAATGTTTAACAATGACCTTTACAAGTTGGCTAAGAATCTCAACAATTTGCCAAGACCAATATCTGGCAATAACTACTTAGCATCAAATGGACATGTAGTTATTGCCTGAGAACGAGGTTCAGTGCTCACAGCCACTGCACGAGTACGAATTTCCAGATTCAAACATATTAGCTTCTAGGCCAGATGACCAGTAATTTGCACTTTCTTCATTATAACTCATAATTATGCTCATTTAAACTGGAGAAGAGGAGTCGGGAGGTAGGAAACACATCATGCTAAATTGCTGAACAATTCTCCATATCTTTTAGATTAGGGGTCGGTGACTGCTAAAAGAACATAGAGTATTCTATGTGCACAGTGGATGACTGGCATATTTGATCTGAATCCAATCAAATGTATGAGATAAGCTCAGGAGACAGCATGCAGTCCTTCTGTACCCACCTAGCCCCTTTTCATAATAGAAAAGAGCTCTCTGTGATGTGTAGAACTTTTTGAGCTCACAACTCATCCACAATGTCATAGCAAATGGGAAAAATCATTGTGCAGCATCCTTGGTTGTCAGAGATGGCTACACACCTCACCTTTTTATTTCATTTTTTTTTTTTAATAAATTGAGAACTCATGTCCAATTTTTTTTTAAATTGTCGCTTTGGATAATAAAAGTGGTTATTTTTGTTCTTTTGCATTGTTTTCTTATTTTATAACCATTTTTACACTTGCATATCACTTTTCTCATCACATCTTCCAACTTTAATTTAATTCATTAATCACATAATTGCCAATTATGCTTAACGTTTGGAACACCAGTGTATTTTTAATGTTTGTGTCGGAAAGTTACTAAATTGTTTTCTTCGAGTGTTCACAAATTTTAGATTGGAACATTTTTTCCCCCTTTTTTAAATGTAATATTATTTATAATAGTATTTTTCAAATATATCTATTCTTTTTTACTTTTTAAGATTTTTACTAATTTAGAATAATTGTAAATTCTAATTTAAGATATATATATATTTTAAAATAATATCAGAATTTAGCCTTCTTCAAATTATTGTGAAAGGTACTGAAATCCCAAACAAAAGTATTTGTTTATTTTTGTGTTGGATTATGAAATTTCATACATATATTGATATACATGATATGTCTTAACAATTTTTATTTATATTTTATTATATGTTATTAATATTGCTTTATTATTTCTACAGATATTGTATTCTTCATATATTTATACCAGAGATGGATCTATCGTGTGGATCCAAAAAGAATGAACGAATTTGGAACTAGTGGTGAAATTGAAATCCAACGTTCTGAAGCCAATGGTACAGTTTGTACTACTACAGAAAAACCATTAGAAGAAAAGAAACAAGATTAATTATTTTATTGTATAAATTTTGTTTTTTTAAAGGGCTGTTTTGTGATTGTAAATTATATTGTTTTGGGGTACTGTACTGCTTGTGAAAAGAGGTACCTATTTTCCCTTGTTTGTATAAAACAAAATACATTTGATAGTAAATTTGTCTATTCAGTGTTCTGTAAAATATGTCTTACAATTGCTGTTAGGCTGTTTAGCTTGTGTCCTTGTCCTTAATTCATGAGTAGATGGGGGTCCATGTTTTTCTTCTAATATTCCTTTTAATTCTATATAGAGCAATCCATTACCATATAGGTACTATCTAAATGAATAGTAGTAAAAAATATTTGAATTTTCTTCATTTTAAATATAATTTTAAATATTTCTTTTAGATATTTTGGTGATTTGGTTTAATATGGTTTCTTTTTCCAACACTATTTAATAAAAATACATTATTTGCATATTTCATTGAAGAATATTTATATTAAAATCATTCATTTTCAATTTTTTTTTTATTCTGGTGTGGTGTAGTTATTAAAGAATGGTTATTAATGTTAAGTTTGATGTTTTTTTTTAAAAAAAATTTTAGAACTTCGAATATGCCAAAGAGTATTGTTAAAAGTAAAAGAAAAATAATTCGCTTAAGCTGTGATATGTTCTTAATATATCATTACACATTATTTCTTCAAAGCTGAGAAATTTTCTGTTTAATAATCTTTTTCAATGTTGATATCTAAGTCAAATTTCTGTATTATATTAGTGTAAATTATAGGTTTAGTAGTTCTTATTGGGGTGGAATTATATTAATTAAAAATTTAATTGGAAAAATCATTTTAAGTTTATAAGCTTGATTATAAACTTTTCTCATGTACTTTATTATCCATTTTACTCACAACAAGCATTTGATGTAATAGAGTTATATTAATAAATAGAGTTTATGTCAATAGTTGTTATATTTTATTACTTTTATAGACATGTGTATTTAATTGTCTCATTAATTCATTAAATGAAATGCATTTTATATCGTAATTTAATTTTCTTAAATGGATATGAAATCCCTGGCTTTGAAGCTAAGTTTTAATGTTTTTTTGTCAATAAGAGTTGTGTGTTATTGCATATATTCTTTTGTGATCTTTGAATATTAATTTCTTATGTATAATTGTTAAATTTTAAAGTGGCCGTTTTTTAATAGTTTGAAAAGTTTTTAAAAACAAATTCAAATATTCGTGTAAGTTAAAAAAAAAAAAAGTATTGTGGAATGTGAAAATGTAATTTATATTAAATTCAATATTTTAAGAACTTCAGACATCTTCCATCTTAAATTCATTTATAATATAATAAATTCTTTTTTGGTTATTATTTCTGACAAGTTCCTTATTTTTGCATTAAGTTATCCATTAAGTATATTTATATCAAAACAATTTGATTAATTTGCATTTCTGTGTCAAATTTTAACACATTAAATTGTTAAAATAGTTTTACTATTTCAGTATTGATGTAGAAATGTATTGTAGTGTTACTAGGACATTCATAAACCAATAAGAAAAATTTATTGAATTGAAATTGGTGTGTGCGATTACTGATTCAGTTCGTAAAAAAATAAATTTTAAATTATGAGCAAAATCCAAAACTATATTGTAATTGTCTTTTTTTCTTCATATGGAAATATTCATTTTATTTGTTTGGGTAATAATTTTTATCGAACTTTTCTTTGATGCATTTTATGTTTCAAAAATAACTTGCATTTTAAATTTTTAAACTTTCCATTTTGTTTCAGTTTAATAAAGTTTTACTAATTCCACAGAAAAAATTATATTTTATTTAAATATTCTTGGACATATGAATGAACTTAAACATTCTCCTGAAATATATTTTTAATTAATTTTTACTGCAGTTTATGTTAAACATTTGCTTGATAAAGGAATATTTAATCTTATAATATATAAAGTAATTGAAATATAGTCATCAAAATATAAAATAAAGATTCTTCAAATAATTATTTAAAGCAATGTTTTATAGCATTCTTTGTAATTAGCCATGATTTCCCATCTAATTTAGTTATAATATTTTTGCACCAAATGGTAGTTTTATTGTTTTGTTATGAAATATTGCAGATCGCATTGAATCTCAAAAGCTGAAAAATTGCTATTTATTTAGTATTTTATTCTTTCTATTTTTTTTTTAAAGAATGGCAGTCATTTATCAACAAAATTTAGTTTAATTTTTGATCAGTTTTTAAAAGAAGGCATTAAAATTTATTTTTAAGTGTGTTTGGAAAACTATAAAAAAGATAGGTGTTTTAATTGTATTTGTCTAAAATATTATCTAATAATTAAAGTAATTAAGGCAATATGAGGCAAAATTTTAAAATACTGTAATTTTGCTCATTCAGATGTTTGTGTTTCATGCATATTAATTTTTTTTCTTATGTATAGAAAATAATTTTTTTTGGTAGCCTTTCCTAAAACAATTTGGAAGGAAGTGATTTTTAGTGTTGCTTTCTCTAATACATTTTTTTCCTAATGAAAGTGTCAAATATTTCGTGTACATTTATTAGTTAACATTTTGATTCTGTTTGAAAGTATAGTTTTAAAAGTAAATTACATATTTAAAAAAAATTTGAAAATCTGTACCATGATTTTTTTTTCTTTCAAAATGAGAATGAAATACCTAAATGTCTTAGTGATATTTTGGGATTAATATAAATTTTGTTTTCTTGTAGTCACCATTGACTTCTGTTTTCTTTTGTGTTTTTTTTTTTTCTATATTTTCCCTTCATGTTGCATAGGAATCGCCTATAAATTTTGGAGTTTTGTTGCTTTTATTAATTAAAAGTGTTTAAGTAAATGGTTGATTTAAAAGACTCGCTATAGAGTAATAAATAAAAAAAAATGCTTTAAATAGAAGGAGTTCTTCCTTTTAGAATGGGAATATTTCAAGTGAGTTATAAGTTAGAATGAATACTTGTGAAGCTATCATACACTCACACTTGAATATATTTTTGTACTGTCTTGTAGAGTTGAACAATGATTGGCTAATTTTAACAAGAAATGTTATGAAACCTTATAATGAATCTCAATTTAAAAACAAATTTTCGTAAAGTTTTCTTTGTGCGTTGTAAATGTATATAATAATTACGTCATAGATGTTACAAGTGGCAAAAGTTTTTATTCCCTAAGACTTTTTGAACCAATAAATTTTTTGTTGTGACCTTTTCAATTTTTGAGTATTTACATGAGAAAGTATTTTTCTCTTTAAGAAACACTCATGCTGATTTTGTACATTGTTACAATATATTTTTTCCTACAATTTTGTTTTTACATAGTCACTTTACTGATATATTGGCATTAAATAGAAAAATCTGATGAAAAGCATTTCAAATTATTTAAAATTTATGTATAAGGACATTTTTCTATATTCACATTCTATATGTTAATTTCTAAATGTGATAAATATGGTATCACTGTAATTGTTTTTAATGTATTTTTGTTATCTTTATCCTTTTATTTATATATTCATGTGAAAGACAGTCTTTTTTGAGGCACTGCATTTTAAAAAAATAGTATTGAAGGGACAAGAACTAAGAGACGAGGATATGTGATAAGAAAATTTGTAACAGTTGCTTTTACTGTGTTTTTTGTTATATGTACCAATAAAAATTTCTTAGCACTCTTTGTATGGTTATCATTTATAATGGAAGAGAAAAAGATTGCTTTATAAAACTTAAATATTACTTTGCAAATAGTATAAATGCAGGTATTGCTACTTTTGATAAAATAATGTGGGGACAACTGCATAAAATTTCGTCAAATATAGACAATACTTAAAATGAGTAATGTTTAAAGTTAATATAAGCCTATAGAATTTTTTGAATTTTATCTCGCAGTTATTTAGATCAATGTTGGCTCAATAAGTCTGTAAATTTATGAGGCAGTATTTTTTCCAAAAGGCTTTATTCTGCATTATTGAAATGAAGTTTCCAAATTAATTACTTTATTGTGTTACTTATTTTGCATTATTAGCTTAGAAAATAATGGAATATGTTTCTTAAATTATATTAGTTGGAATATATAAATATAAGAAATGTGTATATGCCATCGCATTATTTCAGAAAATAAACTTTGATAGTCAGATTTTTTCAATTATTTTAGATTCTGCATTGTTCATATTAATTTGTGATGTATTTCCTTCGTTATTTAATTTTATAGCTGTCTTAAAGTCTTATAAAATAGTCTAAAAGTTCAAGACTCCAAATGAAGATACATTAGAGATTTAAAATGCACAGTTTATTAGCTCCTAAAAAAGAATATATTAAAAATCACTCTCTCTCAAATCTCCCTCAACTCAGTTAATCCTAGTTTATATTCCAATAAATAAGTATGTGGAGGTTCGCTTACCGCATTCTCTCCATTCCATGAGACGGCCCGATTTACTGTCAAATATGCAAACCAAATGCGAGCCCTTAAATGAATTTTTATGACTTTACATAAAAATGAACAAACAAATAAAAATTTATTCTTTTATAACTATTCTGATACAGCAGAAAGCGTAATGCACATTTTATAAGCCATCTTCTTAGTCTGGAGACAAAAGTGCCTCTAGCGGTTGGTCGGCAGTCTGAACTACATTGTGTTAAAGAATGACTTTCGTCTTTTAAGCCTAATTTTTGAAAATTAAGTAATTATTAAACAGTCAGTATTTTATTAGCGGAATTTTTGATTTTTTTTTTACCAAGTAATCTATATTAGGATTAGTTCTAGAAGTAGCTAACAAATTTTGGTGTTTTAGATGCCGTTTATCTTAACGATATTTTCATTTCATTATGTTAATAATAGAAAACATTAGTTCACAAACATATGTTGATTTGAAATCTGACAACCAAATCGTGTAAATTTGGAAAATCGCTTGTTGATACAAATTTCCGAAAATCAATATAATTTGGATCAATTTGCTGTTGAAATAAGTTCCTTATAAATTTGCTTTTTAGCGTAATGTGGTGCTGTAGGTTTTGCAATTTAAATTTGGAGTTCAGGTGGGTTATAACTAACTGGAATGAGATTGAAAAAATGATTTGTGAAAAGATCAGTATTTTTTTTTCTCCTTGAAAATTATCAAACAATATATAATAGGTCGGAGTATTATTGACTTTGGTAGTTAGTTCCTGCATTAATTTGAAAAGTGTCAAATTTTTTCCTCGAAAATCGCAACGATTATGCAAAAGGTTGCTTACAAAAGACGATATATAACTGATACAAATTTTAAGATAGGAAAAATACAATTTTTTTCTTTGTAACTACAAATTTAAAATCCTTAAATGACCCATAATATCGGCGAGAAAAGCCAAATTTCATAACCAATTTTAATTCGTGAGTAGTAAGCACACACTAGGCAGTTCATTGTTTTCCTCCAAATTCTTAAAACACGCTCCCTTAAGTTCCAAAATCGCTCAAGCGCACACTACAGTAAAGCAGTAACTTGCCTTCCTCTTCGTTGCTTCCGGTAAAAGCTCCCGAAATCGTTGTCGATTCAGATCTCAATCCCATATTTTGTTGGTACAGCTCGCTGCAAGATCAACAACGGAAGACAAGTATCAGTCCTCGGCACATAGATCTTGATGGATAATACATTCTTCAAAACGCGCTTCTCAAATCATTTTCGAACAATTTAAAGACAAAAAACTTTTGTCCTGCCAAATCTTGCTAGGTGCTCCATCTGTGCAAACACTATCTAATTTTGCCCAATTCGCTTTTTTTTAACTTCAATCACATTTTTAAGTTCTTTAAATATGTCTTCACCAGTAGTGAAAATTAGTTGACGCAAATCAAGAAGTTCTTTCACGATATCAAATTTATTGTTCGTATAAGGCATAGTAATGCTTAACAGCGCATTGTGTGTGATTCCACAGCATTCAGTTTAATCTAATGAAATGATCCTTTGAAGTTAAATTCAAAAACTCCCTTACTTCATAAAATTAATAAACTCATACTTAAAAAATAGATCTTTCTCAGTCGCAATAAACGGAACTTATTCAAATCCCAGACAAATTGAAGCTGGAGTCCCGCAAAGCAGAATTTTGTCTCCAACTTTATTTAACTATTACGTGAATGACATACCATTACACCACAACAAAATTCTCAGCATGTACGCAGATGACACTTCCATAATAGCACAACATAATAGCCCAAAGGCTATGGGCCACGCACTCAACAGACACCTCACAGAACTAGAAGAATGGTACTCTACTGGGAAAATTGCCTTGAACGTTTCCAAGATAGAGACCGTCTTCTTTTCCAAAAACAACAACAAGATAGAGCCAGATATCTATCTGGAAAATAATATACTTCCCTGGTTCTAGTCCACAAAATATCTTGGGGTAACGTTGGATAAAAAACTCACTTTTAAACAACATATTACACAAATTAAAAAACAGTATAAATTTGTAGCACATGATATGTTTCCCCTTATTGCGCGTAATTTTTAGTTTAGTTTTTATTAACGTCACACTAGAAGCAACACGAGGGCTAGTGGCAACGGACCTCGTAATTTTGAACCACGGTCAAGTGAAGAGGACGACACCTGAGCTGGCACCCCTCTCCTAACTTCCACATCACGCCAAAGGGAGGACTTAAGATCCCAAACTGTAGCCCTATGTACAATAGTGAAAGCCAGCTGCTATATACGAAACCGTAGATATCAGAAGTACAATAAAATGCTCCTCCCTCAAAATCTTTATCAAAAAACTGTTCAAAAAATTCTTCCAAAACACCGATACCTCCACTAACAGAACAATACAAGCCATAGAAAAATACACCCCACTCAGAAATAATCAACAACTCCATAAACCTCGAAAATTTTTCTAGACTAATCTCCCCCCCCCTCCTATTAAAACTAAAATTTCTTATTTCTCCAAGCAAAACTCATAGATACTACAAAATTACACCCATCATAGATAACCCTCTCGATAACACGAGAGAAGCCTCTGATTCTCGAATCTAGCAGACTGGACGTATAAAGCGGATATTTCTACCAATGCGACCTCTAAATTTAATAATTAATTAATTTAATAACTTCATATATTATTTCATCTATTAAAAGATTTTTCATGAAACTTAATTTACCTTATTTCTTTAAATGCAAGATTATACAGAAAAATATGGCATGGCAACTCTCCCTTGGCCTTCCCATGGCAACTCTCCGTTAAATATTTGGGAGTATATTTTTTTTAATGGAAACAAAATATTTCTGTTATGAATCAAATTAAAAATAAAGCTTTAAAAGATTGATGCCCTTAAAGGTATGACATATTAATGCGATGACCTGAGAGCTGAAGATTTAATTAAATTAACATTGGTATATGCAGTACTTTTTATTACTCCAGTCATAATATAAATAAACGGTCTGATAAACAGGTAAAACCTTTCAATGTAATATTAACCAAAGCTCTCAGAATTCCGTGGAGTTTTCCACAAAGGACACCAAATATTGTGCTCTTACAATTAGTTAAATAAGAAATTACCCAAGCAGAATATAAGATGGTCGGCAAATAATTTTTTATATTTCAAATATCAAACGGTAAGTTTCTCTAATGCACCTCAATACTTTAACATAATAAATGTAGAAATCTTAGAAGGGGACGAAAACAACATCTTGAAAATTTTTCACATGCAAAACAAATTATGTTAATTCCCACATTAATGTATTTCACAGATCTTCCATATGAGATTTATGCATATTAATTTGAATTTCAAAATTCACCAACTCTTGTAATAAGGGGAAGAGGGGATTGCAAGTTAATCCAAAAGGCGTTATGCCAATATTTTAAGTATATCGTCGATAGTTTAATTAAGGGAAAAAAACAGGCTGTTGAAACAGTTTAGGCATCACTATATTTTAGTAATAAAGCAGAAAGAGAGCACTTAGTGTGCTGCATATCGGTATGAGCGTAAGAAGTAGAGTTGATTTAAACAGGATATAGAGGCGCCACGTTACATCAAAATAGGGAGGGGCAGATGTGCCACCATCCCGGCTCCCATTGAATTATAAATTTCGATACACAAATACAAAATTAAATTTCAGAAAAAGTATATAATAAATTCAATTAAGATATTAACTCATGAAATGGAACAAATAAAGAAAAAAATCAAAACACACTTTATAAAACGTAGATTTGAACTGAGTAAACAACAACTATCAGATAGAGATGTGTGATAGTCCGGTGGACTCTTTACTCAGTGTCATATTGAAGCCTTGATTATTTTTCCAAAATTAAAACAAACATATTAAAATGTGCTTGATACACACATGAATTAAAAAAACATAAAAGAAAAGGGAAAGAATAGAGGATAGGAAAGTGAATGAATTGCTTACAATGAGGTTGAGATACTTAATAGATTTAAAAATTTTTTTTTTACAAATCTTATCTTAAGATTAGATTATAAAAAATATTTATTTCATTTTTTTAGCCCCTCAGTGCCTTCGATAGACTATGCCTAATCTTCAGCAAGAGAAAAGTATTATTTTATATGATTATTTATTAAATCTTTTTTTATTATTATTATTGCAAAATTACAATAACTAAAATAGTAACATATAAAATATTATTTAAACTTTTTTCTTTAATGATGTAAAAGCTGAAGAAGGAAAAGTGAAAATGGTTCTTGTTTGGTTGGGTGCATAGCAGTGGAATGCAAACTAATTCAGAGAGAGGAGAAATAGGGTTAGCAACAAGGAAATAATCAGCTGATGAAAAGTTGAATAGATGATGATGTAGATCTTATAGTGAGATGGTTTACTTAAAAAGAGGCTATTGAAGGAGTGATAAAGGAATTAATAAAAAAGGTCTAAGTTGGAATGCAAAGTGTTATGGGAGAATTAGATGGAAATAAATATTACAAGATTGGTAGGATAAGACATGGGTTCCATTATTGTGGGCAAAGATTAGCTGGGCCCTTATTAGAGAGTTACTATGATATGTTAGTCTATTATAAAATCTTCTAGAGAGATAGTTGATGTGTTTAGTAATAGGAAAGATATTGAAATTCTTGTATATGACAGAATTTCCGACATACCAAGTTGAGTTAGTAATCATGCAGAGGATTTTATTTTGAAGGACCTGCATTTTTTTAATGTGGGAAGGTGCGGCAAGGTCCCAAGTAGGGGAAGCATAAAGAAGTTAGGGCGGATTAATTGCTTATAAAGAAGAATTTTGTTAGCAAGTTAGTACTAAATGTCTGCCCAATAAAGGCATGTAGTTATGGATTTTGGCCCAGCATTTGTCAATTATTAATTGGATATGAAGTTTGAAGGTGAGTTTGGAGTCCAGGATAACTCCTAAGTATTTGACCTTAGAGTCCCAAGATATTTGATCACTAAAAAATTTGAGTTTTTTAATAGGAGGGGGGGGCGTGACTTTTTCTAAAATATAGAGCTTTAGATTTATTAGTGTTCACAGCAATCCTCCAGAGAGTCATCCAATCCTCTATTTGTCTTAGATTATTTTGTAGTTTAACTATTACATTAATTGGACTATTTCCTTAGGTGAGGATTGCTGCGTCATCTGCGAATAAACAGAGGCTATTGTGAGGACTCTGAGGGAAGTCATATGTAAACAAATTGTAGCATATTGGAGAAATTACAGACCCTTGAGGTGGACCGGCTTTTATTTAGCATATTGTAGAGAGAGTATTATTAAGTTTAACTTGAAATGTTCTATCTTTAAGGTAGTTATTTGAGATAAATATTATGGGGGGAAGGAAACTTAATTTGATTAGTTTGAAGATCAATCCATCGTGCCAGAGACGGTCGAAAGCTTTTTGAATGTCGTGGAAGATACCCCCAGAGACTTGTTTGGAATTAAATCCTTCAGTAAGGGCATTCACAACCCGTAGAAGTTGGTGGACAGTGCTGTGGTTAGTACGGAAGCCGAATTGTGAATCTGAAAGAATATTATTAGTGGAAGTATGAGTCAGTATTCTGGTTAACATGATTCTTTCAAAGATTTTTGAAATAGAATTTAGTAGACTAATAGGTCAATAGTTGAATGGAATGGTTTTGGCCTGGTTTGGAGAAGAGGATAATAGTTGCATGTTTCCATTTTTGTTGAAAATGCTCATGCATGAGATATTTGTTAAAAAAATTTGTAAGATGAGTAAGTGCGTTGGGAAGAGAGAGTTTAAAGGCCTGATTGTGAATGCCATCCTCTTCAGAGGCTTTCTTTTTGTTTAACCTTTTAATTATTGTAAATATTTCCGAGGGGGAGGTGAGGAGGGGGGGAATTGAAATTGGTATGGGCTTCAAGGTAATTTTGAACTATTGATTCTGTTTTTTCAATATGACCATCATCATATAGAGTTGGATTTTCCTGGAACGAGGATTCAAGATTATGGGCAAGCAGATCAGCTTTTTCTTTATCAGAGAATACCAGACCATTATTACCTATTAGAGGGGGGATATTGTAGCATTTATTAGAAAGTTTTTTGTTCATATTAAAAAGGGAGTTATCTTTGATATAAAGCTGTCGGAGTAGGTTTTTTCATTTTTTTAAAGGTATTGATTTCATTTTTAATTTGCTTTTTGAGGTTATTAACTATGGTTTTCAAAGAAGGGTATCTGGTGTTTTGCTTTTGTTTCCTGTTCCTATTTTTCTCTTTAATTAGGTTTCTGTTTGGAGGGGGGCGTCTGAGATGGGAGGTTTGGAGGGATCTGGTATTACTTGCATGGTTAATTGCATTTTTGATATTAGTGGTAAACGATGTAATTGATTGGTCTAGATCAGAGATATTATTAATAATGGGGTTACCCTTTGTGATATTGTATAGAATTTATTGGCAGCGGAACCAATTAGTAGTTGTGAGAGTGCGAAGAGGGATAGGGAGAATTTTATTGAGAGAGATGTCTATTAGTATAGGGTTATGGTAGCTATGTAGTTCATTATATAATACTTTCGATGTTGTAGAATGGAATATTTTTGAGGATAGCAAAATCTATTATAGAGTAAGTATTGCTATTGTAAGGAAAGTGAGTGGGAGAGTCGGGAGCAGCTATATGGTGGTTATTAGTGTTGCACATAGCATGAATAATTTTACCTGATCTGTTTGCCCTGCCTCTGTTCCAGGTCGGATGTTTTGTATAAAGTCGCTTATTAAAATTTCGGTGGGGTTGTCTGAGAGGATATTGATTAATTCATTATGGTTGGTGAGATTTAGGGGGATGGTAAATAGTAGAGACTGTGAAATATCGGTTGTCTTTGGTATTGATATGGATGGTGGTATTTTCAGAGGTGGGGGTATTTTTAATATGCATATGATGATGAATCCTATTTTTAATTAAGATTGCAATGCCTCAGCCCCAATGGGTTGATTTGTCAGAACGGTATATATTATAATTTGAAATTTGAAATTTTTCTGAGGGTTTGAGGTGTTTCTTATACACCTAGGGTGTTTGGGTTGTAATAATCTATGAAATTTTGGAGCTCTCCTATTTTTGATTTAATGTCATTTGCATTCCAGCTTGCAATCAGGAGGGGTGGGGGTAGTTTATTTAGCATATTAAATTTTAGAACCAAATGGACATCCTACTGCAAATGACTTGGAATGATTTTTCAATTTTTGAACATAAATCAAGTTTATTATCAGCGAATATTTGTCCTATTGATTTAAATCGTTGGTAAGTTTCTATTATTTTATCAAACTTAAATTTTTTGAAATTTTATTAACGAAGGGAAAACTTGAAGGTTGGCTGTCATTGGTGGGTGTGGTGTTTTGGTAGCTAAGGCTATTGTTGTTTTTGGCATTTTACGTCGTTCTTGCCAGTAGTTTGTAGTTGGTGGGGGAGAGGGTTTGAAATTCACAGGATTTTGGGGGCAACCAGAGTAATTTGCTGTATGATCTCCACCTCAGTTATAGCATTTTGGGGGGGAGGCTTTCAAGAGTTTTGGTGCAGCTATGAGTTGGATTATTGCCTCCCCATTTCACACCTTTAAAGTCCCTAGTGAGTGCAGAATCTAGAGTGGTGAAAATAACTTTGACAGCGATAGCATTGATTGGGTGTTTTTCTTTTATGGAGAGGTTCAATTTTAATTGAAAGGTTGTTGCGGCTACTGCTTTAAACACAGACACAAACTAAACCTTCTGATATTTCTTTTATAACACACCATTGAACAATGTACAACGAGCTCCGAGCGAGCATCAAGTTGGGGGTCATATGGCAATTATCTGAACTGTGATGAAAAAGATTACAGTTGAAGCATTGAGTGACTTTGTTACTTCGGTATTTGTCAACTGTAATAGACATATAGCATATGCAGTTAACTTCATAGATTTTCTTACTGGTTTCGTTTCTAGGTAGTGTTATTAAGAATATTGGAAGGGGAATTTTTGTACGCCTGTTTGTAAGTTGATTTATCCTGATTGGGTCGAATCCAAGTTCAATTAGTTCTTCCTGGGTATCATGGATTTCATTATCTCGTGGTAAACCTTTAAAAATAATTTTCAATGGACGCAAAATTTTTGGTTGAATGACGTAATATTCATAAGTCTTAGTGGATAATAGGTGTGAAAGTTTTCTATAGTCATCTAGCGTATCGGTATATAATTTAATGTACTCGCCGGAAAGACGAGTTCTTAGTTTAGGTAATTCATGACTAATTTCCTTGAGGTGTTGTCTGTAATTTTTGCTTACTTTAAGCATAATTGGGGAGGTAAATTTTTTGCTTTTACAATTTTGGGAGTTGAATCTGAATCTTGATCTTCATTTTTATCTGGGGGTGTAACATCGCCTGATAGTTGTTGGAATTGATTTTGAGTAGGTAAAATTAAATTAGACGAGGAGGTCAGTGTAGGTTTTTTTACAAGTTTTATTTTTAGGGGGGGTGATGAAACCTTGATTATCTTTACGTTTCATAGGGAGGATATTTGGGGTGGAATGGATAAGACAGCCAGCAGTCGCGTAAGGCGCTAAAGTAGCATACTCACTTTCCAGTCGTTGAAGCTTGTTTTCGTATCTTTCGATATTTTTCTGCGTTTTGATAAAAAGTGAATCATTTGTATCTGTGCCACGAAATTTAAGTTGGACCGGGTAAGATGATTGTGCTTCTTTTCTGGTGGAGTAGGAGGTAATGTCTTTTTCAATTCCTTGTCGTTTTTGGCATGGAGTTTTTTCGTCTTCAGATCTGGATGATATGAAAGAGAAGTTCGATGAGGTATCTTCATTAGGTTCCGAGTTATATTGATGGTCAAAATTCAAGTCCATGGTCGGTAAACAATTAAGTCAGAGAGAAAAAGTAGTAGGAAAAATATGCGGTGAGCACTAAAAAGTGCTATTTGAGCCGTTAGAGTAACCAAGAATATGCGTGCAATCTAAGGGCAAACTACGAGTCCAATCTCCAATCTCACATTCTTCAACTAACCTCGCCCAATACTCCGACTGCGTACCTCAAGTGTCTACAAGCGAAGTGGTTCAATCCCCTCGTTTTATCCAAATATATACAGTTCATTTTACAGTTATAAGCATAATCACAATTTGATAAAAAATATTAATATATAAAATACAGAAATAAAATTAACAACTGAAGTTTAGGAATTAACAATGATTATTTACGTTACTGTTGCGTATCCCTTTTATTTATTATGATACAATATAATTTTTTGAAATATTTTTTGATCACACTTTCTTAACTGTAGACAACCAAGTTTGGCGAGACTTGAGCAGCCATTTAGTGAGGGAAAACTCAACTAATGCTGTCCCCACATTACTCCCTTGCCAGTACTTAAGTTACGATACATAAAAAATATGGCAGGCAGTTAATGAGTCTTATTGATAGCCTATTAAGCAAATCTTAATAAATACATTACAGACATAAAACACAGGAGTCTTTAACTTTATATTTAGTGAAACAAAATTCTATGAAATCTGAATTGGAAATTCAAAAATTGATACTGTGTAGTGTAATACATGATCAATTTAACAAACATAGACCAAATTTTTCAAATTCACTAGTGTGGTATAAAAACTTGATTTTCTCTTTCATTTACATAATGAACAATTAAGAAAACATATAATGAATTGGAAAATTTTCTATTTAAAAGAAAAAATAACCATTAAAATTAAGTTTCAATTTACCACATAATTACAACTTAGTTAAACATTTACTCAAGCAATTGAACACATTTTATATAAACATTTTATGTTTTCGTTAACTCGAATTTCATACTGAAATATCTATTTGAGTCTGAAAACTTCCAGTCATTCAGTATTAGACAAATGGCAATAGATAATTTTGTTCCAACACACACAAGTTGTTATCAATGTACAATTCTGAACTTTTGTTTACAGAACTTTTACTTGCGTAAATATTTTAAATCACTAGATTATCAAATCAGTAGTAGAATACAATTATTCAAATTTCAAACAGTTTTATATGATCCAAAATGAAAATCAAATATATATTACTAAATTAGAATTAACTTCTACAATTCTAAAGTCAAGAAATAACAATAATAAAAATTGCTTTCTAATTTGTATAGGAGTATTTACAAAATTATTATAGAGCTTACCAGTATTTATTCATGATTCAACATACTTTTAATATATATTACTGAATTGTATTCAAACAATCAACCAATTATATATGTTAATTCAGCATTATTACTGCTCTCAAAACCAATTAAAGCGGACTGTAATTAACTAAGCAAACGATTTCATATAATAATAAACTTTATTTCAGGAATGACATTTTGGCGTCCCTCCTACTTCACTAACGGTTACTCACTCAAAAAATACCTTCCCCCTATATGAAAACAAGCAAAAATATTTTTAAGGGGCGATCGCAGCCCTGCTTCACAACTAATTTATTTAGGAGTGTTCCCCAGGATACTAACTCCCCAGGATTGAAATTACATTAATTTCAATAAATACACAAGAAAAATTAAGACTTTCAAAAATAAGTAATTAATTTTAACACTTCACAAGATATTTAAAATACACACAACATCAGTAAACAACAAATATTATTATATAACAACTAGACAAAATAAAATACAATGCATTATTTTCATATAATTAATACAGGATTCATTCAATAGGAAGTATTGCAATTTCGGTAATAGGTCTCTTAAATTCTCCTGCTTTAGTTTTAAGTTTTACAGTTCTTACTTTATTATCAAAACCATAATAAACTTCAACAACTCGTTCTAAAAGCCATTTGCAAACTGGTAAAAAGACATCTTTAACTAATACCATTGCACCTATTGATATATAATTTTTTTCGATCTGCCATTTTGTTCTTCGTTGAAGAGTAGCTAAATAATCCCTTGTCCATTTTCTCCGGATAATATGGATTACCTTTGTTGTTCTTTGCCAACGATTTAAGGGATTTCATTTACATTTATAATTATCGGTTCCGCTATCGCGTATATCGATCTCTCTATTAAAAAATGACCAGGGGTCAAAACATCAATACCGTCAAAATCGTTTCACATTGGCATTAGCGGTCTCCAGTTAAGTATCTCCTCAACCTGTATAACTACTGTTTTAAATTCTTCATGAGTAAAACGCAAATCTCCTATACTCTTTGCATGTGATATTTAACAGATTTTACTCCAGCCTCCCTCAACTCACAGAAAATGAAGGGGGGGGAATTGGGAGGAATACAATTCCAGTCTATTTTCTCAGGCTTAAGATATGAGGCTAAAAATTTGAATGGAAACTTAACTATCTTATAAAACCTTTTCAAATGGGAATTAGCTCCCACAAAATTAGTCGTATTATCCATAAATAGTTTTAAACATTTACCACGTCTAGTCTTGAAGGGCTATAGACTGGCAATCAAAGCATTCGAAGTTAAATCTGATAAAATTTCTGGATGAATGGCTTTCGTAACGAAGCTTTTGCACACACATATATAAATTTTATTAAGGACACCCTTTCTCTGGTTTTTTGTAAGTTATAAAAAATGGACCGCACAGGTTTAATCCCGTTACACTATATGGAGGTGATCTGTTAACTCTTTCATGGGGTAAGTCTCCCATAATCTGTGACGATAAAATGGGCTTGCATTTAAAGCAGGTCACACAAAGATGCGTTGCTTTCCTCGCCAAATCGCTGCCATCTAACGGCCAAAATTTTAGACGTACGGCATTTAGCAGTCCTTGAGGCCCAATATATAATAATCGCTTATGTATAGTACAAAAATAAATTTTACTTAACTTACAATTTTTTGGCAGGATCGCTGGATGCTTTTGAGTGAATGGTAAAGATGCCTTTCCTAGCCGTCCACCAACACGAATTATTTCTTTTTCTTTTATCAACAAAGGGATTCAAATTTTTAAAATTACATGTTATGTCTTTTTTTGCCTGATATTCTGCTCATATTTAATTAAGAATTCTTCAGCTATACCAATTTCTTCTACCTTTAAAGGTCCATCCTTTTTGTTTTTGCCTTTGCAATTACGTACAAATCTAAAAATATAAGAAAGAACATTTATTGTTTTATAGCAATTGTTAGAAATAGATAAGAATTCATCGAAGAAGTCAGAGTTCTCGTAGATCATCATGGTTTTCTCAGAATAGTGATCATCATGAATGGAAGGTTTGCTCTCGTCCATACAGGATTCTTACTCCTACTATGGCTCCATCAAAAAGTCTGCACATATCCACCATTTGATGCTAGTCACCAGGGAAGCAGCACTAACTCCACGCGTCAAGAGATCAGCTGAATTGGTTTTGGAGGAGCAATAAAACCAAGAGTCTAGATTAATTAATTTTTGAATTTTGTTAACTCGATTTTGATTAATGATTTCTATCTTTGGCTGGATCCTTTGATCCAGTATAATGTAATCTCAGAATCACTCCAAAAAAGATATTAGATGATTCTTTACGATCTAAAACCTTTTCAGTCTTAATTCCTGATCTTCCAGCAACCAAAGCACCCAGTAATTCTAGGCGAGGCAGTATATTTTCTTTACTGGTGCAACTCTACTTTTCGAAGTCATCAATTTTCCAGAAAGGCTTTCATGATTCTTCACTTTAATATGCACAGCTGCTCCATAAGATTTTTGACTCGTATCAGAGAAAACATGAATTTTAATGCTTCCGTCAAATGATTCCAAAATAAATCTTGGAACCCTAATTTCGCTCAGTTCTAAAAGTTCTTTGCACCATTGAGACCACTCCTCATTTGAGTCAGATGGAAGCTCAGCGTTCCATGGTAGCTTCATTAACGATAACTTTTGTAAAATTTTTTTTAATCTTTCAGTAAATGGCGTGAGGAGTCCCAGGGGATCATACATTTTCCCGACTGCCTGAAGAATAAATTGCTCAGTATTTTTCTTTCGTTTTAAAAACTCTGTCACCCAAGCAGTCTCTACACGCAAACTATCATCTTGAAAATCCCATTGTATTCTTAAAATTTTTAGTTTCGTTACATTTGAATCATTTAAGTTTGGGTGAATATCGTTATTTTCTTTTTCCAACTGTTTAACCAAATTTCTATCATTTGTCACCTATTTACGTAAATTCATGCTAGCTTTACTCATAATTTCTTTAGCTCCTCATGAAAGTTTTAAAGCTTCTCTCGTATCATTTGCTCCCGTAATTAGATCATCAACATACATGAATCAAGAATTCCAAAAATATCTGGAAATAAATTTCTAAAATTTTGAATATATTACTTTATAGTGACTTCCAATAAAAAGGGACTCGAATTCACTCCAAAAAGTAAACATTTGAATCTGTACACTTCTAGCTTCTCAGAAAACTTTTGTACGGTTAGCTTGTCAATTTTCTCAACAAAAAGAAATCTAACTTCATCTCTGTCTTTCTCAGATAAGACGATTTGTAGAAAAGCCTTTTCGATATCGGCTAAAACTTCTACTCTATTAAATCTAAAATATATAAGTAATTAAAATATATTAGAGTTTAAATTAATGCCTGCCCATAAACAATCGTTAAGCGACAACTGACCAACTTAATGTGAACTCGCATAAAAAACAAAACGCATTTTAGTGGTGATACTTTCTTCTCTATACACAGCCTGATGCAGACTGGCTTGTTCAATGGTTTAGAAGTATCCAACAATTTTTCTATAATATCCTAATCTAAATATTCATTTAAAATATCTCTGCATTATAAATATATAAGGAGATATCAAATTTCATTCTCCTTTCTAAACCTTTCAATCTTTTCTCTGCTACATAATAATTATCACCTAACTGATTGCAGTTATTTTTCTAAGGTATGCTAACAGTGTAATGATTATTTTTAAAACTAACAATCTCAATGAAAATCTCAAGCGCTTTGTCATCGTAACAATGAGGATCATCTCTAATTCCAACTGATTCTAAATCGAAGAATTTTTTCAATTGTGTCTCGACATTTTCATTAATAAATCCACAATGTATTGGTGTTTTCTTATCTCGAAAATTTTCAATACTTTCTCCTATTAAATAACCGAATGCGGAACGTTGCAAAACTAAATTAGAGTTAGGTACGTAAATTTTTCCAGATCTCATCAAATCAAAAAATATCTCAGAACCAAGGAGTAAGTCGATTTTTCCAGGTTCACAAAATTCTGGATCTGCTAATTTAATATTTTCAGGTATCGCAACATTAAATAAATTAATTTGTAGCGAAAGCATCAAATTTGTAATTTTTGTAACTACGTAAAACTCCAATTTACGATTAAAAGTTTTTCTTCATTAAAAATAATTGCACTCACTTTCGATTTCACAGTTGTTGAAGGTCCCGACAAACAACCAACATTTAAGTTGACATTTATTTTCTGCAACTGAAACCTTTCAGCCAATTTAGATGAACAAAGGTGAATCATATTTCCGTTATCAAGTAATGTTCTCGCTGAATATATTTTTCCTTCGTTATTCTTAATAAAAATTAAAGCAGTGGATAACAATACTTTCTACACAATATTATTATTTTGGCTATCAGCTGTCCTTAAGAAATCATTTTCAGTCACGAAAGGAGTCGCATTAACATCGAGTTCCTGTGAATTCTTACGAAGATTAGATTCTACTATTTGACCTGACGGCGATGCAATTTCATAATTATTTTTATTTTGCAGAAACTTAGGTTTTTTTTCGCTCAAAACAAATTCAAAAATTATATTTCTTTTTACAAACTCTACAAGAATAATTAGAGCAGCAATTTCTTACACTATGGACCAAACAACAAAAGCATACATTTTGTTTCTTTATAAACTCAAATCGATCTTTAACACATAATTTTTGAAACTTATGACATTTAACACATCAATCAATAACTCCCGAGACTTACCCAGAGATGGCGCTCGTAGTAAACCAGTAACCAGGTCTTTCTAGAGTACGAACCTTTGCTTGAAACGTGTCAAAATTTTAAGTCGATCGGACCAGAAACAGCTGAGTTATCGAGGTTGGAGTAAAGTCGTTTTGTAGTTTGTTTAAAAAATGGAAAAAACCGAGTTTCGTGTTCTGATAAAACATTGTTTTTTAATGGGTAAAAACACCGTGCAAGCGAAACAATGGATTGAAAAATGTTACCCGGACTCTTGTTCATCAAAAGCAACGATTTGTCGGTGGTTTGCCGAGTTTAAACGTGGTCGTACCGACACAAATGACGCGGAACGCTCGGGTAGACCTGTGGAAGCCGTTACACCGGAAAATGTGAGTGAAGTGACAAAAATTATAATGAAAGATCGTAAAGTGAAGCTCCGTGAGATTGCTGAGATGACACAGATATCATAAGGAAGTGTATTTACTATCCTTCATGAAAAATTGAGCATGAAAAAGGTTTTTTCCAAGTGGGTGCCGCGATTGCTTTCGATGGAACAAAAACAGCAACGAGTCGATGATTCAGAAAGCTGTTTATCGCTATTTACTCGCAACAAAAAAGATTTCTTGCGAAAAAAAAAAAAGATTTGGAAAAGCGTTGGAACGATTGTATCACCCTAAAAGGTGATTAACAAAAGGTGTTATGTTGATGAATAAAAAAAATTTTTGCAAAAAAAATGTTGTTTTCAATGTTAGTCTCGGGACGTATTGATCCATGTGTTAAACAATTTGTGTTCGGCGTTATACAGCTTACATGCACTTTCACTTTTCTCAGTTACACATGAAACCATTGAAGAAACTTTTGAATAATTTCGTTTTTGAATTATAGACGTTTTAGTTGCATTTAAAGTTCTTGCACAATCTTTAAGAAAATCTAATAGTTCTGATATAGTAGGAAATGTATCCTTCTTTAAATTTCTTTCCCACCATAACTAAGAGTTTTGGTCAAGTTTTTGAGTTAAAATAAAAGCAAAAATAGTCGATGAAAATACTTCTAAATTTTGATCATATTCTAAGGATCTGAAAACTTCACTTGTCCCATTAATTAAATTTAGAATTGCAGACGCTGACTCATTTTGAAATACAGGAATATTCATAAATCTTTTGAGGTGGGCATAAATTTGTTCTCGTGTATTAGAATATCTCTCCTCTAATAGAGACCAAGCATAATATTCTTCGAAAATCTTCTCGGTTGTAAATTTCTTCTACGAAAATTGTGTTCCCTAGGCCCACCAGATTTTTCGGAAAAAGTTCTCCGCACCGTATGGTTGGAAAAAATGCTGGACAAGGTTAAAAGCATCGTTATAGTAAGTGATGAAAGCTTAGATAAATTGGCTGCAATGGCTGATAAAATTGTGGAGATGTATCCAAGGACATTAGAGTTGGAGGCAGTGAAGAGGTAGCCTTCAGAAACGGAGCCCCTTCTCGCTAAAATTTCAGCACTATAGGCTCAAATAGCCACCATGAGTGTTCAGCGACATGTTCGTAATCCTCATCGCCAGCAAAATAGAAGTAGATCAAGATCTAGAAGCCAGTATGACCCAAAGAGTTTTTTTCTTCTTCCCTATACAGATTTGGAAAAAAAATGCTGGCCAGAAAATTGGATTCAGCCCTGTAGTTAGAATAATTCGGGAAACCAATCCCAGTAGTAGACACCGCGGCGAGTTCTGCTGCTGAGGAAGTACTTAGCCTCAATTCCCGTTTGTTCATCAGAGACAGAAAAATTGGTTGTAAATTTCTTGTGAATAGGGGAACTGATGTATCAATTATTCCTGTCATTTAAAGTGAGTGTCAAGTTTCTGAATACAATCTGTATTCTGCTAATGTCTCGGAAATATCCACTTATGGCATAAAAATGCTCATTCTAGATTCAAGACTAAGAAGACCTTTCCAGCTGCCATTTGTTGTAGCAAAAATTTCTTAAGGCATCATAGGTGGACTTTTTTTTTATTAAAATTCAAACTACTAATTGATTTGTTTAAAAAGAAATTAATTGATTGAGTTACAAACCTCTCGACAACAGGGGAAATTACTGCCATTGAAAAAAAATAGTAACCTAAGCACCGTTAACAAAACATCTAAATATTTTGAATTATTAAATTTGTATCCAGATTTAACTAAACCTAATTTAACGAATAGAGTTGTCAAACATGGTATAAAGCACCAGATGAAAGGTTTAGTGTAGTTCACATGGGTTTAATTGGACTACTACCACCTTCAGAAGGGATGCTGTATTGTTTAACCTGCATTGACCGATTCTCTTGCAGGAGAAAGTAGCTCCTTTACCTGATATAACAATCGAAATAGTTGAAAAGGTATTTTATGAACATTGGATCTGTAAGTTTGGAGTTCCTGCTACAATAATAACTGATCAAAGCCTACAATAGTCACAGTTGTTCAGAAGTATTGCTGTAATATGTGATGCCAAGGTAGGTCACATAACACCTTACCACTCTCAATGTAATGGGAAAGTTGAGTGTTTGCATAAAACCTTGAAAAGGGCTATAAAAGCTCACAACAATATGAAGGGGACTGAATTTTTACCAACTGTGTTGTTAGATTTAAGAGCTGCACTAAGACCAGATATCAACCACATAATTACTCAAATGGTTTATGGTACGAGCATCAAATTACCTGATGAATTTTTTGACCGACCTTCTATCAACACAGATCCACCAGATTTTGTGACAAAGTTACGGAAACACATGGAAGACATAAAGTCACTGAAGTCTCCCATTACTAGGAAGCAAAAAATTTTGCACATAAGGAATTGAAATCCTGCTCACATGTATTTGTAAAGATTGATAGAGTGAAAAAAAACTCTTAAACTACCATATGAAGGCCCATTTGTTGTGGTAAAAAAACTAGATAAATATTTCATTATTTTTATAAAAGGTAAGCAAGTGAATATTTCTGTGGATAGAATAAAACCTGCCTATTTGTTAGTGCCAGACCATAATAATGAATAAACTACTGTAGAACAAGGAAATGCAACTCCTAACTCTGTAGATTTTTACCTTTTGCCTGATAAACAGCCTACTACCGGTCGTGGTAAAAAGATAAATAAACCAGTAAGATTTAGAAAGTAAAAAAAACAAAAGGTTTTGATAGTATATATGTATATAAGTATGTATATTAGTGTCAAAGCTGTATATTCCTTTCATGTGTTACTATTATTTAATTAGGAAAAATGTATATTGTTTACATCCCTAGATAAATTAGTTGTGAAGCGACGCTGCTATCACCCCTTAAAATGTTTTTGTTTGTTTTTATGTAGGGGGAAATTTGTGTGTGTGTGTGTGTAACCGTTAGTGAAGTAGAAGGGACGTCAAAATATCGTTCCCTAAATAAAGCTTATTATTATTTGAAATCGTTTGTTTAGTTAATTACAGTCTATTTTAATTGGTTTTGAGAGCAGCAATAACGCTGCTCTAGCATTGTTTGGTCGTCTTTTTGTGCCGAAGTTTGTAAACTGTTAATAGAACTTTTTGATGTTGATTGAGGATTTTTGATGTTGTGGTTGATCATAAACTGTTGCCATTCGGATTGGTCATTTAACCTTACGGCACTGTTGTCATTTAAAGAAAACTCCGTTGTAAGTCGCTGAATTTCCTTTTGAATTCTATTTATCAGATTTAATTTTGAGAAAGTTATTGTTAATAATTTATTGTTTGCAGCCATATGGTTGCAAATATGAAATATTTTCTTGCTAAGAAAAGAGCACAAAAAGATACGCTAACGAAATTGAAACAAAAACTGTCTGAATCAAATTTAAGTTTAAGTGAATTGGAGTTATTGAGAACAAAATTTAAAAATTTGCAAGATGAGTTTAATTCCATTTTCGATTCTATTATCTAATCTAGGTGACGAAGTTAATGACAAAAAAGTTAAGGAGAAACAAAAGGAAATAAATGCTATTATTATTGACGCAGAATTTGATGTTAATATTAAGCTATCAAAATTTAATCAGAATAAGGTTGAAAGTTCTACTGTAAATTCTGTTTCTGAAAATTCTGTTGTACGTTCACCTAAGATTTCTTACCCACATTTGCGGGAGAAATGCATGCTTGGCTTTCACTTAAAGATATTTTTAAAGCAAGTATTGACAAAAATCCAAACTTATCAGATGCTATAAAATTGCAATACCTTAACATATCGATCAATAACTCCCGAGTCTAACATTGAAAATAACATTTTTTTTGCAAAATTTTTTTTTATTCATCAACATAACACCTTTTGTTAATCACCTTTTAGGGTGATACAATCGTTCCAATGCTTTTCCAAATCTTTTTTTTTGTTTCCCCCCCAATTTTCTTTTTCTTTTTTTTCTTTTTTTTTTCGCAAGAAATCTTTTTTGTTGCGAGTAAATAGCGATAAACAGCTTTCTGAATCATCGACTCGTTGCTGTTTTTGTTCCATCGAAAGCAATCGCGGCACCCACTTGGAAAAAACCTTTTTCACTTCACTTCAAAAAACCTTTTTCCTGGTCCGATCGACTTAAAATTTTGACACGTTTCAAGCAAAGGTTAGTACTCTAGAAAGACCTGGTTACTGGTTTACTACGAGCGCCATCTCTGGGTTAGTCTCGGGAGTTATTGATCGATGTGTTAAGTTAGCATTAAGAGGAGATGTGTTTAGAATAATCCAAACAATTTCGATATAGATTAGCTGTTTTGGAATGTCTTCAAAAGTCTTTCCTTGGCAGCTGAATACTTCTCTTTGTTTGCTGGATCTTTTATAATGTCCCAGATATTCTCCAAGAATCGAGGTTCCAGTTGAGACACTAAATAAATGAATTTTGTTTCTTCAGAAGATATTCTGCTGATAAGAAATTGCGCTTCTACCTGGAAGAACCATATTTCTGGTTTGTCTGTCCAGAATGGAGGTATTTTAATGTTGACTGACCCAGATTACAATTCCTCCGATATTATCTTGATATCATTCATTATAATTATAAGCCCAACATCCGGTCACCGGTTTCGTTAAGTCCAAGTCTGGGTCACTAATTATTCTTTCCTGTCGGTCACGGAATTTGTGACTTGCAATAGTGAACATTAATCACAGGATCAATTTGATTCGGTTGCGTGATGTTAAAAGAGAGATTGAGATTACACATAACCACAGTTCAGTATCATTATAGGATTTTATTTTCCAGAGATCCAATACACGACAACATGTATCTTTTTAGAAGTCTACAAGCGAAGTGGTTCAATCCCCTCGTTTTATTCAAATATATACAGTTCGTTTTGCAGTTATAAGCATAATCACAATTTGATCAAAAATATTAATATATAAAATACACAAATAAAATTAACAACTGAAGTTTAGGAATTAACAATGATTATTTACGTTATTGTTGTGTATCCCTTTTATTTATTATGATACAATTTATAATTATAATTTTTTGAAATATTTTTGACCAGACTTTCTTAACTGTAGACAACCAAGTTGGGCGAGACTTGAGCAGCCATTTAGTGAGGAAAAACTCAACTAATGCTGTCCCTACAATATAAACTTTACCTTTAAGAACATCTACAATTCTTTCCATGAGCGATTTCGTACATGGAAGAGAGTCATTTTTTGTCAATACTCGAGTACCTATATCAACGTTATCTTTCGCAAATTTCCATTTGCTTCTCTCTTGCAAATTGTTTAGATAGTCCGTTTTCCAAATTTTCCATATCTTTTGGGATAACCAATTAACTTTCAACAATCTTGACAATGCATTTTCTTTAACATTTATGATATGTGGTTCGACAATGGCATTAATAGGCCTACCAATAAGAAAGTAACCAGTCGATAAAGTCTCAAAATTATCAAATTCCGATGAAAGGGGGGCTAGGGGTTGGGACTTTAAAACAGTTTCTATTTCAGCAAGAAACGTCATGAATTCTTCGAGAGTTAAAATTGAATTTCCAGCTACGCGCTTTAAATGAAATTTGAAGGATTTCACTCCCATCTCCAATAATCCATCAAAATTAAGAGACATAGGCGGTATAAAAGGCCATTTAATATGTTCGTTATTAAAATAATTAATTAATGCTTCATCAGGAGATTTAAGTAATTCAGGCAGCTTTTTATAAATTAAATATTTACAACTACAAAAGTTTTTTCCATTATCTGAAAACATTTTAGAACTTTTACCACGCCTCCTGAAAAACCATTTTAAACAGGCAATAAAAACCTTCAAATTAAGGTCGGACACAAAGTCCAAATGGATTGCTTTCGTAGCCATGCATACAAAAATGCAAGCGTATATTTTATTAACATTAAACATTAACATTCCATAACCGGTCTTTTGACCAGTTATGAACTTTTGCATCGAAAATGCCTGTATCATCTTATCACTTTTATACATTTGACTTCGTGACTTTTTCTATTAATTATATACAGTTATTATTGTATCATTTTTTTATTTGTATTTTGTTTATTTTGAGTAATACTTGTCGTTTACCGTTACCTACTACAACCGGTCATTTGGCCGGAAGAGCAATTTATTGCTTTATAAGGTTATTGGATTAGAAATTATGATGCATATGAGTATTCAACATATTGTATACAGTTTATTACTATAAAACTAAATTTGGCGCAGACATGACCAATCAAATGGCGAGGAAATATACCACAAAATCTAAGTCTAGCACAGGGCTACTCCTAGTATTTTTCAATATTTTTGATTTAGCTGGCATAAATGCATGGGTTTTATACAAATAAACGACAGGAGAAAATATCTCGAAATAAGGTTTTTTACTCCAGTTAACAGAAGAAATTTCCCGCCGATTTTCGAGCAGCCCGTGAACAACTAAAAGGAAGAACAAATACAAAGCGATCTTTGCCTAAATATACTAAAGATTCTTATGAACATAAGGGGCGTCAAATATAATATTGTAATAGAAATAAAACCATAAAAGTTTGTTCTAAATGTGAAAAATATATTTGTTGAAAATGTACAATTAATGGAGACACCCTGTGTGTATAAAAAAATGCAATGAGTAATGAATTAAACATTATTCTTTGTGTTTGTAATAGAAATTGACAATATACAATGTTGTTTATTTATAATAAAGTTAATTTGTTTATTTCCTTCCTAACATCCATAGTTCATACATTCAATCAGGAAACACTAGTCCGGTCCTTTGACCGGCTATGATGGAAATAGGTATGTAATTTACTAAAGTTATTGGTTTCAGAAGCAATAGAGTTGAAAAAGTAGATTTGATTTGAAAGGAACAAATTTTTAGAAGTAAAGTTTTTTAATTCTTTTTGAATTTCAGTGACATTGTTCAGAGAATATTCAGCATTCTCAGTCTGTGAAATGTTGGGGCCCTTCCACCATAAATGATAGTTTACCAGATCTGTAGCATCCAAGCCTCTGAACAGGAGGTCTGCTGGGTTGTTTCCGAAAGATGTATGATGCCACAGAAAACTTTCAGTCAGATTTTGAACTTTTGAAACTCTGTTAGTCACAAAAGTTTTAAGAAGGTGAGGTGAGGTTTTAATCCAACTTAATGCAATTGTGGAATCAGAATACTAATTCACTTGTGAAATGTGCATTTTTAGTGCATTCAAAACTTTGTTCATAAGTTTGTTTATATATCTGTTGAAAAACAGAAAACAGACAGAAAGCTCCAACCGGGGAATGATTAGGGTTTTAAGCGGTACCACTCTTGACTTGCTGCACAAAATTTTACTATTTTTATCCCCGTTTATAGTCTGAACAGATATATAAACAACAGTACCAAATTCCTTCTCAGAGGCATCGGCAAATCAGTGGAGTAAGATTTCTCTAGAATCTTTTAAAAGAACAAATCTTGGAATCTTTATCTTTTCTAAGGCAGGTAAGGATTGCACGAATGTAGACCATTCATTGGCAACTGCAGCAGGTAGTTTCTCATATCAGTCTATTTTTTAAAAGCCATAAACCTTGCACGAAGAATTTGGTTTTACTGATTACAGGTCCTAAAGTACCAAGTGGGTCGAAAAGGCGTGCAATCTGAGAGAGGACACCTCTTTTAGTGAATACCAAATGGTTATTGATATGAACCTTAAAACAAAATGTAGCAGAAGAACTGTTCCATAAAACACCAAGAGTTTTCACAGTGTCTTCTTCAGACAATTGATCAAACTGAAGATCAGGAAAATAACTGTTTGAATGTGAGAAACATCATTTGTTCAGAGACATTCCAGCACTTTCAACTACTTGCACAAGTTCTGACTTAAGTATTTCAAGTTCCTTCAAATTGGAACAACCAGTTAAAATATCAGCTAAATACACGTCTTGTCAAACTATGTTAACTGCAAAGAGAAAATTGTCTTTCCCATCAGTCGCAAGTTGTTTTAACACTCACGTAGATAGGTTGCATGCAGGTGTTGTACCATAAGTAACTGTTTTTAATTAATAAATTAGGACAGGTTCATTGGGACTCTATTTCCAGAGTTTTTGAAAATGTCTTTCTTAGGAATTTATTTCAATATGTCTAAACATATGATGGATGTCACAGCTGAAGAAATAAGCATGTTTTCGAGCATGAAGCTTAATGGAAAACAAATCCTCTTATATAACTAACACCACTCTTACTGAGAACATCATTCAGCGAAATATTTAGATCAGTTTTTTTAGAACCCGTTTAACACTACTCTTAAGAGACGAGCGCGATTTAAGGATTTAAGTACACCATGATGCGGGTGAAAGAATCCATCATCAGATGTAATTTCGTCAATATTTAAGACTTCTTCCATACGACCAAACGTAAGATACTCTTCCATAAATTGAGTATAAAGAACTTTCAATTTGGGATCATGGTTTAATCGTCTTCAAAGCTGATCATGGCATTTGGACGCAATAGTCCTAGAATTCCCAAGATGTATTACATATTTTTGTATATTTTATTTGATGGTAGGGATACATAATATCGACCACACAGTTTTCTAACGTGTGCTTTTTCGAAATAATCTTCGCAAAATTTAAGCTCATCACTAGTTACAGGTTTCTCTTCGGAAATATTTTCCGTTTCCTAAAAGGAATGTGGAGTTTTATCCAAATTGAATCATTAAATGATTCATCATTATAAGATCCAGCAACAACAGAATGGAATTTAGATTCAACTAATCTCATATTATAGTTTCTTAACCATATTTGGTTTGGGCCGAAAATATATATAAAAAAAAAAGTATACTTCCTAATAAGCAAGAAATCTCTGAAATATTTATCCTTTTTGAAGGATGCACTTTAATTATCTCAGGAGTGAGAAAAACAAACTTCGTCCAAACGAAATGTATCATCTAAATTCGAAACAGATGCTTAAGTCAAATAATTCATTTTTGATATAGCTTTATTCAAACCTTGAACAATAGAACTTATTTTTGTTTTGCTTAATCGTAACATTTCAGTTGCTTTTAACCTTAGATAGCTATTCTCCGATGTGGAATCGAAAACACATTTCATTTTTATTTATTTATTTATTTTTTTGGCTCCTTGCCCGTAAATTATTACTGTATGCAGCAAACCTCTGACAATTTGTTGATTAATACCAGACTCTTGTTTCAAGGTCTACGATACGAGTGGGAGGGACTACATTTTGTCTGGAATAGCGAGGGAAGCAAGAATTACCGTTTGTGTTTTTTTTGTTATTTGCATTTGAGAAAGTCAAAAATTTATGTTCACAGAGTGATATATTATGCATAGCATTCAATTTTTTTTATTTGAATTAAGGCATAAATATTTACTAGGGCAATGATACTTTGCCTATTTATGAAATATTTACTAGGGCAAAATCTGTTAATTCTGTCCAATAACCGTTCTGTTCTATTAGCACTAAAATTTACTATGAAAAATCCCCAAAAGTCATTCATAGATTAGTTAGAAAGATTTTTGTATAGTCGCATATTCATAATCAGACGATTCTACTATAGATTGAGGGGCATTCGAAATTGTTTTAGAAGGAACAGGCTAAGTATCTCGCAAAATGGGTTTGCTCCAGATGAAATCAATAACAATAATTTAAATGATAGAATAAAAAGAACCTTTGGGATAACTTTTATTCAAGCAAATATTTTGAAATTTTAGGAAACATCCCAAACATAGACATACTATCCGATTGGACAAAAAACAGAAGAGAGGACATACTAAGAATTCTAATCATCAGCAAAATGATCATAACTCCCGGGCTTTTGCACAAATTCAATTTAAATGATTAATGCACAATGTCACCATATCAGTAGGATTTGGAACATATTTTTTGACTTGTAATAAATATGCGTCCCTTAGAAATAATCTCTGAAACACTAAATAAACCCACAGCATAATATTACCTTCAAAGAATTTTCGGAATGAAGAGTAGATAATAAACAAGTATTCAGAACATTCTTTACAAAATATTCATCGCGATTAAAGTGGAGAATCCTGTTTCTAGGATCCCCACGGTATCATAGTCCTCTGGTGATGGGTAGAGATCCACCACATCACCTTCAGGAGAGTCAAAGACTCTAGACTTCTTGCGAGGAATACTGAGCATTACTGCATTTTTGAGTTCCATCTTCTGTAAGGCTTTGGATCTTGCCAATGGCCTAGTCCGTAAAGCTCTAGCAGAGGAGATAGGAGTTGACGAGTGATTGTCAACCGTACTAGTTTGAATGATAGCTTTTTTTTAAAAAAAAAATTGTGCGAATTTTCGGTACTGTAGGAATCGGTTCGGGAAACTGAGTTGAAACAGATATTTTGGTAATATTTACAGCTGACGCATAACTATGTCCCTGTACATGGATACGGAATATCACTATGAGGCGGGCCTCTGAATATGTCACTCGTTGTAGGATCTTTACCGTTGTTATTTCCTTTTCTTCTGCCCACTTTGGGCAAGATTGAGAGTACGACATGTGATGGTCTTTGCAATTTACGCATAGCTCCGGTGCCGAACAGGAAGCACTTTCCTAACCTACCAATGCACAACGAGAGCAAGTCGCCTGCCCTTACATGATGTCTGGGAATGCCCGTAGCACAGACATTTAAAACAACACAGCGGATAAGGAATGTAAGGACGGATTGGGAGATGAAGATATGCGGTTTGAACTGACTCTGGTAAGTTAGGGGTCGAAAAGGTCAAAATTAGGTGCTTAATCTTAAGTACCTGATCATCACACCTTATCGATGTATTTCGTACATTACAAACATTTTGTTCTGTGACCTCATAAGGTCCAAGATATTTTAACTTGGATATCAATTCCGCCTGCATAGAAGAGGCGACTTCAACAGGAAAATCTCCAGAGCGTAACTTTTTAATAGATTTAACAGTACCAATCATACCCGAAATTCCTTTCTGAATGAGAAAAGGTGATACATTTGCGAAATTATCGTTATTATGCTTTACAATAAAAACACGAAAATTATGAAAACTTTGAGAAATGTCTGGGGTTCGTACCTGTTAATTTTCATTGGAAATGGATTCATGACGCTCAACGTGGTCAGACCATGTTGCATTAGAAACATTAATAGCTTTAGGAGTCAAAACGAAATTATCTTTATTTGTAGCCATGTTTACCTGAAAAAAAAAAAAAAAAAACCCAGATTAGCTTCCAATTCGATTGCCCCCCCCCCCAGACCCCGTCTTACCACCCTTTCCTAACGTGGAAATGAGTAACGAGAAGAGAATTCTTCAAAGCTGAACAATGTGAGCTGCCCCCATTACACAAAGCTGAACAATGTGAGCTTCCCCCATTACATGCCAGTCAGAGGTACGGCTCCAAGGCCGAAGCCAAGAAGGATTTCTCGAAATGGAAGGGAAGTCACACCATCCAGCTATCCGCAACCAAGGTTCTCGACGTCTAGGAATATTTTAAAGATAACTTTCCGAAACTGCTACCGACGGCGCACTCATCTCTTCTCCCGCAGACCCTTCCCTAACCAGGATCTTTTTTCAATCACGTCCAAGCGGTTTCCCTCTACCTCCGCTTGAGGGGTACCGGGCCCCGTAATGCCAGAGCTAGGCACGCAGGAAATTGGTATTGATACGTCGTTGGTCTTTTAATGTGTTAGTAAAGACACCACAGAGTTTTTTTTAAAAAAATATTTTTATAATTTGTTTATTTATTTTTGTCATACAAAAGTTAGCATAGACACAAAAAAGAAATAAAACTGGGATAGAATAAGCAGTTTTCCGCCTGATATCACAAAATATCAAGCAGGCCCCTCTCTCAAAACTAAACACATGACAAAGGGAAAAAAATGGGGAGGGGTGAAGGGGAAAAAAGATTAATGAAGTACCCATGATGCCCGTACTCATCTGAAGGAGTTTAGTTTTTATTAACGTCGCACTAGAAGCAACACGAGGGCTATTGGCGACGGACCTCGTAATTTTGAACCATGATCAAGTGACGAGGACGACACCTGAGCTGGCACCCCCCTCTCCTAACATCCACACCACGCCAACGGGAGGACTTTGGGCCCCGAACAGATTTAACGTGCATCAGCCCCGGCTACACGGCTGGTCTTTGGTGGCCAAGGATCGCATCTGAAGGAGATGAGTTCCCTGAGGGGGGGTTGTAATTAGAGGTTCCATGATTATACTTTTGTTTCTTGTTATGAACTATGGAAAATAAGTGTTCTACCAAATTTTATTGTTTTCTTACCTGTTACTAATGACTGCATGAAGGGTTTGCAAGGAGGAAAATGATAGGAACCTCTACCCTGTAGTAAAGTTTCCTCAGTTTGTATCGAGTTAAACTCCTAAATATTTAGTTGTCTGAAACCACGGGTCGTATCGATATTTTCTTCATAGTTTCGATTCTGATACTTAAATCCTTATCGTTCTGGTGGGCGAATTCGAAACAATATTTTGAGTGAGAGTAGTGAATCGTGTTGTGTGCGTGAAATTTCGCGTGTTGTGGGTTATTTAGGCTCTGTTGTCATGCTGTCGTATTTATATTCATGAAATAAGTATGTCTTAAAATTGTTTGAATTTCTTTACCACTGCTTGAAATTATTTATTGCAAATATGCATAATTTTAACTAGAATTTCTCAGTAATTGCTGCTGCTAGAACTTAAAATTTTTTTTTAGATACAGCTTTTTTTTTTTTTTTTTTTGGTATTTTATAAACAAATTAAGAAAAACATTGCAGAATTTTTTGCTGCTCTCTCACATTATTTTCGAAATGCATATTTCAATCAACTGTTTTTTAAATATTTGTGATGACTTTTAAATACTAATTAACATTTTTGTGAGTTGAAAAACTGAGAGAATTTGATGACACTTAACCACTCACACTGAACTAAAACTGAAAAATACAAAAGCACATAATTATAGAGTTTTTTTACCCATCAACGATCATTTGTAATATGACGTATAAAAAGTGTGTAATAGTTATGAAATCATATTTTTTGTATTCTTTCATTCCGAAACTAAACAATTTTTTTAAAAAATTGATTAGAATAGTAAGCTTGATTAAAATGTTAATGTGGTCATTTTTTAAATAGACATTTGTAACTTGCGTTTTGTAATAACCCAGTCATTATGCTTTTCTTGTTAAGAAAAGTTTCCAGCTAATTAATGATAATGTTATTAATTTAGAATTTGCAATTAATTATAACAAAAGGGATGTATTTATTAATAATTTAAATACAGTTTAAAAATATTCGGTTTTTTTTTTAAAGTTTGACAGCTATTGTGCATGTAAATTTTTTTGATCATAAAAAATTGCTGAAAAGTACTGTAATGATTTTTTTTAAAAAATGCTTATTTTTAAAGGCTATCTATGTACTTTGATTAATTTAAAATGCCTGACATTAAAACAAACTGTGCAGTGTTTCTATATCATCAAAATAAATGTATAATTTCTATGATATTAAATAAAATTTTTATGTTAAAAATTACAATGATAAATTATGTTATTGTACTTTTAAACCACTAGGAATATAGTTATTTGACATGTACATATTTATTTATCTAACTTCTAATTTTGAAATATGTGGGTATTTATTATTTAAGTCTCGGTAAAATTTAGTTGCGCAAATATACATATATGTAAAATTCATCTATTTGTTAAATTTGAACTTTTTATTGTACTGTCCAAGACTTTTGTAATAAGGTGTTATAGCAATTATTTGTTTAATTTGGAATTCATTTAGTTTCTAATTTTTAATTCCTATTGATTTGATATTTAGATTGTCACAATGTTTGAAAAAAATTTCCATGTTTGTGAAAGTGGATCGATATAAAAGGATATATCATAATATTATGAATACAAAATGACTGAGAAGAGATTCTGCTGATATTTTCCTAATGTGAGTATTTAGTTAAAGTATAATTTATTATTTTGAAGTTATATAAAAAATTATTTTGAGCATTTTTTAAAAGCTGTAATATTCAATGATGTGTGTATTAATTAGTGCATTAATTTGTGTGTAATTTAATGATATTTGTGTATTGTGATATTTGTCTTGGTAAAAGTTGAACAAAATTAGACAATTAAACAGTGTTGATTAAGGCACTTGTAATATATAGCTGAGAGATTCTGTACATGCTCATTATATTTATAATAAATAATAGGAGTACGGGATATAAAAATTCAAATCTTTTCTTTTCCTTCTAAGCATTTGCGATATTTATTGAAAACTTCTGAATTTTTTTTTTTTTTTTTACATTTTAGAACAAGAATTGGAATTGAAATTCAATAAAAATCCCTATTCATTATAATTTAGGATTTTAATTTTGAGGAGCATATAGATTTTCTAATTAAATATGTAATTAAATGCAGTTTAATATACTAATACCATTTGAATAGTTTTGGAAAAAGGTAACATAATTCTAAGAACTAGACATAGTTACATTTTATTTTGTACTTTCAATTAAAAAACAAATTTCTAGCATGGAGATGTTCATTGTAAATAAAATACAGAGTAAGGTCATGATCAATTAGGATTAAAAAAGGTTTCAATATTTAAATATTAATTGAATTTTAAAAATTCTAAAACAAAGAATTTGTAATCTTTGAGGATGGTAAGAATAATAAAAGTTGTTTGAGAAAAAAAAAAAATTGTGGCATGATTATTTTAGCTTATTTAATAATCAGAAGTTTCAAATTAATTAAACACAAAAAATATCTGTAATATTCTTAATATCATTTTTTTTTTCATCTGTAATTAAGTACAGCATACTATTAAGATTATGTTTGTGAAGCTGGTAATGTCATCTATAACTTGCAATTTTTGCCAAGGCTGATATAATGCATAAGTACCCAAACATTTAACCTATTTTTTTGATAAATGAAAATTTTATGTATGTTTTTACATTATCCAGATTTAAAAATTAGGTACTTTTTTGTTAATTGATTTCTAGTCACATAATTCTGCATCAAGGCTACTTCTCATGCATATAATTAATATACAACTTTGTGTATATTATGTACTATATTTAAATTTATTAACTATTTTATCTAATTATGTCATCTATTTTATTTTATAACAATAATTGTGAATATTTCTCACACTAACCATTAATTTCTCATGTTCAATCAAAAATGAGAAATATTTAAAATTAGATTATCAATGTTTTTTTTAATTAAAGTTTTTAAAAATGTTTAAATTTTAACAAAATTTATTATTTATATTGACATATAATATAAAATGTATTTAAAGAATAAATAAATAGTTTTAGAATTTCACACACTCACAAAATAGCTTGATAATTTAAAATAAAAGTTCTGATTCCAGAAGATCATCTAAATATGCCAATGTAAATAGATGTCATGTGATACAGTTCATGTGTATACTTGGATTTTCCCATAATTTTGATCCTGTTGCATCACTATTAAATTCATCAGTTGTTGGGATTTTTTAAGAAAGTGTTTATAATTACATTTATTGAATTAATGTAAATATGTGCTTTATGGATTACTGCTATGCATTAATATGTGCTTTTATATTCTGTTTTACTGTAGTATATTTAAAAAAACTGCATATTTTTGAAATTTTGCATGCTTAGGATTATAAAATTATTTATTTATAACACTAATTTTTATTGAATTTTTTTTTAGAAAAATAATGTACTCAGAGTGGGTATCAGTTCCAGCCACTAGGAATGCAGAAGATAAGCGTTGGAGTGTGCTTCATACATTACCTCCAAATGCTGGAAGAGATGTTGTAATTGCCGTAATTAAACCATTGGCTAGTAATCTAGGTATAAGCACACCCTCATGTGATCCTAGTGTACTTGTCACAGACAAGCAGGTTCATTGGTGTATGGAGGTACATTTATGAAATTTTTAATATATATTTCTGTTAAAAATATATAATTTTTTGAAGACTTATTTTTGTTAAGAGTGCAACATTATGATTGACAATATTATTGAAAATAATAACATACATACTTTCTAATTTATAAATGATTCAGATTAAAATTACATTGAAATACATTTAACTATTTAATGTTTTTTTCTTCTTTTTTCTATTGGAATGAAATTCTGTAATATTTAAATTTTGATTCCAGTAGAGTTTGTCCCATTCAAAATAAATCTAGGCTTAATTTTGACATTGTCTATAACATTTCTCAATTTTTATAAATGATTTTCTAGTTTCTAATTTTTGCTACTTATAATCAACATTAATTTTTTTTTATATTTATGTCTATTATGACACACACACACAAAATTGAATAATCTCATTGATTTATACAATTATTTAGGATAAAATTTTCAAAATCATCTGTTCATTGTTTCTAGTATTTTGCTTTTAAGTCATGCTTATCAGTAACAGGTTAAAAGGCACAAATTAAGATAGAGAATTGCAATAACATTACAAACTTTAAATGATTGAAAAATGAGCAAGATGTAAAACAGTAAATATATATATTAGTTTTTAAGGAAAATAGTATGTTCATTTACTAAAAAATATGTATCAAAATTTTAATGTTTTTTTTTTGGTTTTTTTTAGTAATTTAAAATTATCTGTCTTTAAAAAATAAATTATTCTAATGCTTAAGACATCAAAAATATAAATACTTTAAAAACCTTACCATCATTATTTTGAAAATTTGTAATAATTGCTTGTATTTTGTTAGTATATATTTGAGATTTTGAATATAAAAGTGTAATAAAAGGAATTATATGTATCTATATATGTAATGATTTAACTTAATTCATATTAGTTTCTCAAAATAGTAATTTAATTTCTTAATTTTTTCCATTCTCTCATTTAAAAGTAAAGCATTCATTCTTATTTCTTGATACCATTCCTTTTTAACTTTAATTTATGCAATCACATGTTCTTAAATATTAGCTGACAATGATGTTCACACGGCTTCAGATCTGTAGGGATGATCCCTACTAGACTTTATGTTTGCACTTAAATTCTCTCGAAATCCCTCCATTTATCCCATATGTTCTATGATGTTTATTATGAAATTTTCCTGTTATATAACCAAAAACACAGTGGAACGCCCTCTCTTGCTGTTACTCTCTCCTAATCTTATGCTCTGAATGATCTGTAACTTTTTATCTAATGGTAGAGTTGTACCTACCGCCATGTGGAAGTGGTCTCTCTCTCCACAACAGTAAAATAATTAAAATTAAATTGGTTTCAACTGTTTTTATTAACTTAATTAAATAGTTCTATAAAAAAATTTTAAACGAATGGCATAACATTATATATATATACACACACATATACACTCACACACACACACACTTTTTTTTATTTTTGTTTGGAACAAAATAAGAAAATATTTCTATGCAAGCATGGCATTTATTCCTTTTTTTTTTTTTTTTTTAAATAAATTATCAGTGTCTCAAATTTAGTAAAATATTATGAAGTAACTGCATTAAAGATTTTTAAGTTTTAGGGAAATATATATTATATTTTAGGTTATATGCTTTGGACTTGGACTTCCCCTGTCAGAACATGAAGCTATTAGAGATTGTGTCAATGTGTATTGTGAATGGATGTTGGCTTTGACAAAACCAAAGGTGTGTGTGCCCAAATGCATTTGTGAAGATCCAAATATGTACACAAGGAACATGCTGAATCATTTGTATAATCTTTTTTTACCAAGAAATGATAATAGTAAGATTTTTTTTTCCTTATTTTTCTAAAATAATATTATACACCATTTTAATTTACTTATTTTAAATGTTGTATTAACATTATAAAAATTATTTAAAAAAAGATAGAAATAATTTTACTCTGCCTGATATTTTTTAATTATTCTAATGGAAAATTTCACAATACTTGATTATATATATATATATATATGACCTTTTAAATACTTATATGCTATCTGTGTTCAAAATATAGGTGCAGATATTATAAATAGGCAAGCTGTATTGTGTCATCGAGTATTGAGAACAATTGAAACAGTTGCTCAGGAATCAACAGTTATTGAGAGAGAAACTTGGGATGCATTCCTACTTTTTTTGTTAGCTATTAATGACACACTTCTAGCTCCTCCATCAGTTCCTGGTAAACAGCAGTACTTTTTAAATATTGTCACCAATGTTGTGAAACTATGTTTTTATAAATAAAGTTTAATTTTTCAAAGTATAAAAATCCGTCTGAAATCTATGTTTCTTAGATGATATTGGAAGTCATTTGTGTGAAAGAATTCTTGGTGTGTTAATCGAAGTATGGCTGTTAGCTTGCCATCGTTCCTTTCCATCTCCATCACTGTGGAAAACATTTCGTGAATTAGCTTGTAGTTGGCGGCATCGGATAGCTTTGGTTGATCAATGGAATAAAGTGAATTTAGCTCTTACCACACAAGTATTGCATTTTATGTATGGATCTCATTTCCCTACAGCTAAAATTCGTGAGTATTTAGTGTTTATTTTTTAAAGAAGTTATGTGTGAAGTATACCATAAATTTTGAAATTTCTTCTAATTTAAATTTTTTTTATCCCTATTTATAGTAATTATTTTGTAATTTGATTTTGTTTTGTATTATATTGAAAAGTGATATGATTTCTAAAAGGGGGTTATAATTATTTAGACAAATTTTGGCACAATATTGATTATAAAGATTCATTTGTTTGAAAAGTTACAATGCATATTTTCACTTCATATTGGAAATTGGTTAATCCTAAGATTTTTTTTTTTTTTTTTTCATCATTGAATCAAAAAAAAAAAAAAAAATTACTTTTCATTGAATTTTCTTTATACTGTATGACAAATTTCAATTTTTTTTTCTGTAGCTGTTTAGTAAATGTATGTAATTAAGCAATTTCGGGGTGATGAATTAATTGAAAGAATATGATTTTCTTTTTCACATTTCTTGATATACAAGGGTGATATAAATATAGTAATAAAAAATAATGCATAATCATGTTGCAGCATCAAATGTTGGATCTTTCAAAACTTTCATGACTTGTGGTCCAATGAAAATGCCTACTTTCAGTTTTGTTTCATTCAATTTTGAAATATTTTCCTCAATTGTGTGAAACCTTGGCCTTCTGTATTAAGAGTTTTGATTTGATAAAGTCCTTCATCAACTCTAATTTTATATGAAATGGGGTCAAAATGATTTTACCCAACTAATGGAACATTTAGATCATTATCCTCTTCAATCATCTATGACTTTCTCACTTGCCAGTCCTTGATTTTATAATTGATTTTATGATTCAGCTATTCCATTACTTCTAAAACAGTAAAATTTTATGTAACCATCTTCTAAACAATTAAAGAGTGCATCAGCTTTTAAATCACAGCAAATGTGCCACTCGTAATCTTTATTTTTGACTCCTTCCAGCAGCTATGTTTTTATGCATATCCACTGCATGAACCAAAGGCAATGATGGGATTTTGTCATCATTATACTGTAGCACTACTATGAGACTAGTTTTAGAGGAATTGATAAAAATTTGCCAATCTTTAGATTTATGCACAATACCCATCAAATAATTCGCATCTGTGTAGACACTGAATTTTTCATTAAAAAAAAATCTGTTAAAGTCTTATTTCTTATTCTAAACATGGAAATCTGTGCGCCTTGAGCAAGTAGATTCCATTCTTGCAGCCTAGAATCTAATACTTCTGCTTACTGTATAGAAAATTTCAAATCATGGACCAATTAATTCAGTCCCTTCTGTTCTATCAGATGAAGCACATTACATGGCATTCAGGAATATACTCTTCAACTGATTCTTTTTCAATTGTTTTCAAGTTACAAGCAGGAACAGGTAAACCTTTCTCATTAGGCACAGGTATAAATACTGAGAAAACATCAAGGTATTTTATCTAATATTTCATTTTATTTGAATGCCTTTCAATATTAGTGAGGCAAAAATAACAATTAATGTGATCTTTTTGCTTGCACCAAGCCATTGGAGCAGTAAAGGGCATACTTTTACCTTTTCCTTTTTATCCATTTAGTAAGTGTATTTATACTGATTAGGAATGAAATATGAGATGCCAATTTTATATTCATATTACCAAGAACACAAATAAAGTACAGTTTATATACATTTTTTAATCAATTTTGATGATTGGCTTTTTTCTACTTTTGAAATAAATTTGTCACACTCATAGATATCAGGGTGGCTCATGCAACTGTTATATTTTGTGAATGCTAATATATTACTTAACTATTTATTCCTGTACTCATTTTGAACAAAAATGTTTCAAGAGTTCACTAACCCCCACAAGACAAACTAAGACTGAAATAATCCAAAATTAATAGTAGCAATATTGTTGATTGTAAGTTTAGAAATTGAAATTTTTTTTTCATGGTACTAGAATGAAATGTGTCCATGAATCACTTACACAAAATTCTTTTATATGCTATAGTAGAAATATTCACTTATGTTCTCAAAGCTAATTTAATGTTAAGAGTTTTGTATAAATTGCTCTAAAAATAGTTTATTTTCTTAAAGTTGTTTACTTTAAATATGACAGTACAAAACATATATGATCTATAACAGCATTATAATTACTATTTTCAGTATTTGTATTTTTTTTCTGATAGCTGATGAAGATTCCCATCTAGTTCCTACTGATATGAGCAATGAATGTATTGCTCAAGCTTGGTTCAGATTGCTACACACCCTTGGAAATCCTGTGGATCTTTGTAGACCAGAAGTTATAAGCCAAACTCCAAAATTTTATCATTTTGCTTTGAGTAGTGAAATGGTTATTGATCCTTGTCAACATCCATGTTTAGCTGTTTTACCTCAGATATTTTATAAAGCAATGAAAGGAATATCTAATCTTGTAGATGTGTTTTTAGGTAAAATTTTTACCACGCTTCTGAAATGTTTCTTTCCTTTAATATATTTTCAAAGAATATAAGTTTTGTATATATTTGCAATAATTAATCTCTCTCCAATAGGAAATATAGCTAAGTTCATTTTTGAATTTTTAAAATAGAATTTTATGTTCATCTTTTTGTTAGAAATTATATAAAGTTTGTTTCAGTTTTCATATCTGTATTATTTTAAAATCTTAATTTTATTTATTTCTTCTATTGCAAAGACTGTGAATCATTTAGCTTTATTTTTGTAGTATTTAGTTTTTTGTTTTAAATTTTGTTATGCAACTTCAATATTTTTTTACATACACACAACTTAGAGTAATATATATCTATTCTTATGTAGTCATAATTTCTATGTGTAGTCATAATTTGTATAATTATTAAAAATTTACTCTGCCAAATATTTAAGGAAATTTCCATGTTATCTTATGAAATTGTGTAGGATTCATTCCATAACTGTATAATTTTTTTTATTATAATTAGGTATTGCTCAGCTGGATACTGAAGAGCCAGTTCACATTCCAAGAACTTATTCCCATACTGTTTCTTCATCAAGTACACCACCTCATAATCGGAGAGGATTTTCAAAAAATGCCCCTAAAGATCCTGCAAATAAAAGTATGTATAAGTACAAATAATAAGAGCATTATGTTGAAGTTCATCATTATTTATTTCAATGTTTCATTCTTGATTTGAGCCATGTATATTATTGCAAACATGTTGGAAAAGTTTAATGACTTTACTGAAGAAGAATGAAGATTTACTGAGCAAAAAGTCATTAAATGTGTACATCTTTGTACAGGCATCAAGTTTTAATTATTTAGTGTAAATATTTTACTCAGATCCTTATGTTTTTTTTACTCAAGTAAGAAACTTGTTGCAATAACTTTAGAGTAGACATGAAGCAACTATTTATTTATTTTTTAGTTTCTTGATCTTCATGATCTATAAATTCAGATAGTTTATGCTTTTTAAGGCACCACTTTGCTGACCTCCACATTATTTCAGTGTGTTGCATATGAACACTAATCCTCTAATTTACTTAGTGATTGATAGTTTCTTCTCTGACCCAGTTTTTTCCAAAACAAACCATTAGTTTATAATAGATTATTTTATTTTGCGTTACTTATTCATTCAATCATTTTTAGAAATTCATTGTTATGATGAAAAAAAAGTGAAGAGAAGAGGATATATTTATATCAAAATACTAGAAACCAAATTTTGGCAAAAATGGCAACAATATGTGCTAAAATAAAACTAGAAATCCTGCACAAAAGTTGCTATGAGCACGACATTAAATTATCAGAATTTGTCCGATTAATTTAACTTTGATTATTTCCAACAACATGGTTGCTTAAAATATATAAGTACTCTTGAATTTTTAATGGGTTTTCTTTCTCACATTGTAACTTTGTCTAAAAACTTCAATTACTTTTTTTTCACATTTTAAAACACTCAATTATCCTGAAATTTTTTTTTTATACAATTATTTTGGATGACAATACAATAATTTAATTATAATTAATAAAAATTAATTGAATGAAACCAATTATTTAAATAATTAAATTTTACACCAAATTTCTCGCCAAGTTGCCAAATTCGTCGCAACAATAAAAAAATATTACAAATGGATATTTGCTATGTATCTCACTCACATTGTGTATTTGGTTCTAAAATGTGTCATCAATTTTTAATGCATTTTGAATTCTTTTACTTCTTTTGTAAGTCAATATTCGTTTACTTTACAATGCTTAATTGAGCTAAAAAAATTTACACGTATTTATTTTAGATGATAAATTTAATAAACCTCAAATAATAAAATAAATTATTAAAACTAATTATTGCATAAATTCAATTTAACTCAATTTTTCCTTTTGCTCTGAAAATTTAAGATATAAAGAACTATGTAACACTAAGTGTGAAGCATGAAAGAAAATCCATGTTTAAAAAACTTATTTTTTACCAGTGTGTTATTAAAAATAAATGCATCAAGATTTCCATGTACTTTTTTTTTCTAACTTATTTTCTGTTACAATTTAAATTTTGGTAGAAATTAATTATATAAAGAACATATAAGTGTTCTATACAATAGATACTTCTAATTGATATGTAATGAACCTGTAAAAAGGCGGTTGCATCTTTTCTAATTTAATGGATATTTTGTGGTTTTAATCTCATATGTTTTTACAGTAATTTCTTTTTCAGTTATCTTAATCAGTTTGTCTTTTCATTAGGTGTGCAGAAAAGCAGTCTTATTTCTAATCTGACCTCTGTCAAATCTGGAACTAATCAGAATCTTTTGTTGTCACAATCTCAACAACAGTTAATAAACCAGCAAACACCTCAGCAATCTCCAATATCTACTCCAACTACATCATCTGCACCTCCTCTTCGTCCACCTTTGTCCCCTTCTCGTCCAAAATGCAATTCAGTTTTGAATCTTTTTGGATCCTGGTTATTTGAAGCTGCTCTTGTAGGATCGGATATGACATCATTTACATCAAATTCTGAACGTAAGTGTTTGAATGTTTCTTGTTGTTTTTCTTATATAGTTAAATATGTGTCAAATGAAATCAAAATCAGGCAAAAGTAATTTATTTTATTAGCCCCCCAAGGGGCTGTTGTTTTAATTGGTTCAGTTTTGACGTACCAGATCACTTTTCAATTTTTTATTGCTTGCTTTAATTTTAGTTACATTTAGTTTAAATATATTCAGTTTTAAAAAAATTATGGTTTGCTTTAATTTTAATATTGGAAAAGTTTACTTTTGTTCATTTCTCGATATTTCTTCGTTTACTGTAATTCTTATATTTAATTGCGCAATTTAATAATTATAAAAAAAAGCGTACCTTGGGTGGCTAAATCTGTTCTTTGCAAAACTTTGCATAGAACTTTTACATTTTTTATTTTTAATATTTGTTTAACTCAGTGTTATTTATGGTTTAACCTGTTAACTAATTTTAAGTAATCTTGAATTATTAATTCTGTTAAAAGTGTTCCATAATGAAGCAACTTAAATTTATAGTAATCAAAACTTATCTTAATGATCAGTAATATTTTTATCATGGAAAGTTTATTAAATAAATTTAATGATGTATAAAATATTTCTGTAAAATTATCTTAAAAATCTTTAGTTAAGAGAACAGCATGTTATAGAAACTTGTTAAGTATATAAGGATTTTTAAAAATAACTCTTGAAAATATCAAGGAATAATTTTATCTTGTGTGAATCATGTATTTATTTCATATAATTTTATTTCTTTGATATTAATAGAAGTTGTTACTACTGTTTTTTTTTTTTTTTTTAAATTTTTTTTATCTAATACAACTTTTTTTTTTATTTAACTCAAAAAATTAATGAACTTTATTATTCATTTCTTAATAGAAAGTGATAACAGCTTACGAAGACCCAGTTCATTGGTTCTGGATAGCAGACAAAGCTCTGCACCTATGCTTGAATCCTTTGAAATACCATCTAATTTGACTTTAGAAAACTTCGAATCTGGTCAAGCAGAGGCTGTTGGCTCTTTATGTCGAATATTTTGTGCAAAACGCACAGGTGAAGAAATACTACCAGTGTACCTTGCTAGATTCTACTCTGCATTGCAATATGGTCTTTCTGGTGGCACAGTAATTGCATTATTCATTATATAGAAATACATTGAAAATATATACTGTATAATTGTATATTCAATAAATTGTATTTCAGGATAAAGATGGCAATTTGAAAAATGCTATAAAACATAATTCTGTTTTAACATATTTGACTAATATATTTCTATTTTGACATGAATATATGTATTTATGTATATATATATGTATATAAATGTGTATTTATGAAACTTATATTGAAGTAATTAAATTGTATTTTTATACATTAGTTTTTTGATAAAAAAAAAAGTAAATTTCTTTCTCTTCCTTTGAATAAAATCAATTCAGGCTAGAGGTCAAATGTTAGCAAGTATTCTTCTGAACTCGAGTGATTTGCTTCGCAAAGACCTGGATGGTGTGATGGTTTTATTACCAGATTTCCTTCAAGCTTTAGAATTAGTTTTACCTGGTGAAATGAAAATGAGGCAAGTTGAAATGTTCTTAGATAAATAGATTTTTTTACTTTTATTTCCTTCAAAAATATTGTTTATTGCACTATTTTGAAAACATTTTTTCAGCAAATAATTGTAAAATGTGTTACATAAAAATGTAATTTTAAATTTCCTTTATTCTAGAATGGTTAAAAGAAGTGATCAAAGTAGTTGAAAAATGCATGCTACAGAGCAGATTTGATCCTTATACAAATTAATGGGATTTTGATATTACAGTGTTTTTAAATAAGACTTTAAGTATTAAAATCAGAATGTACTAAAAAAAATGTATGTAGTAGTTTTATTTTATGTCTTATATATAGATTTTTTACAGGCAAAGTCCTCTGGTAGCTCATGCTGAACTTCGACATTCTGCTATTCATTTGCTACTCTCTATGTTACCTTTGCCTCTGCATTTTTTCAATTTGCCCATCAAGAGTAAATAACTTATTTATATTTTTATACATATTAAAATTGTTATGACTGAAATGAAAATATTAATTGCTTGTCCACAGAAAAAAGGATATATATGTAAAATTATTTACATTTGTGATTGGATTTAAAATTCTTTATATAAATTTTGATGTGCAGTGATTTAATTGAAAAAAAATTAAATAATATAAGTAATTTATGTTGCTGAAGGGTACAAAAGCTTTTTTTGTATTTGATATGTGATTGAAAACATCTAATTATCAAATAAAATTGCATAACCATGCTTGTAAGTAATTGAATATGATGTAATCAAAGACTATGTATTAAAATATCAAAACTGAAAAAAATTAGAATGATACATAAATATGCTAAAATGATGTCATTATTTTGACTATTTGCTGTTCATTTAAAATTTTTAAATGATTGTATAGTCGTTATGTATTACCTGTTATTTTTATCTTAGATTTTGGCATTCTATAGTGTTTGGAAACCTCTATTAAGATGAAGAAATTTAAATAGTGAAAAGTGCAAAAGTTTCCAGTAATATTTAACTATTTTAATACAGAAGCTTTAAGTCAAATTTATGCTTAATTTTTTAAATGTTTGTTTCATTTATGTTTAACATATTTCTCATTGAGTGATTTTAATCTTATTAAGAATATGCACAGCAAATAATTATTTATGTTTTGCAAAAATTCTATTTTTTAGGTCTGTCTGGTAATGACAAAAGTACACTCACATTTCAGTCTCTTAGAATACGATTAGTGAATCTTCTCATAAATGCACTGCAAGTTGAAACTGAATCACTAAATATTCATATGTTGTTGGGTAACTACTTTCTATTATAATGTAGATCTACTTGTAAAATTTATATTTATTAATAATCATAAGTAATGTAAAATGTTTTGAAGCATATATCAAACTAAATAAAGTAGGAAATTTGTGATCACAAGTTTCTTAATCTACATGGAATCAAAGAAATCCCCCCCCCCCCCATCCCCTTTGCTCTAATTTAATTCCATGAAACAATTCTTTTTTTTTATGTGAAAAAGTAAAGTTAAAATATTTTTATTAAATAGTTTATTTAAGAATATTCAAACTTTAGCAATATTTTTATCAGAAACATTTTAAATAATTTTTAATATTTTTAATTCAGTTATTTATTTTATTCAATCTGTTTTGAATTAAAATATTTCTGTGAAATATTTCATATTCTACATTTATATCAAGAAAAATACTGTTAAATTTTTGAAAATTTTCATTGATTATTCTGTTTTTCTGTTGTAAGTATTTTTATGTTAAATTATTTTACAAAATTTGTTGGGAAATAAATTTAATGGTCAATTTTTATTTTAATTCTTAGGGGGTCTGTTATTTTATATACAAGATTCTGCAGCTAGTGAAGAAGTTGAACAAATCACTCAGCCACCTCTGAATGATAATGCTAGTGTCGAATCTGTCAGTAGTGTTTTGTCATCTGGTATGTGATGTAATGAATTTTAACTATTATAAAAGTGTATTCTCCTTTTTACTTAGTGCACATTTGATATTATATCATGTGATTTTACTTTATAACACCATTGTTCAAAGTCCAATGTGAATTTTATTGCAAGATTATTTTAATCTACAAAATATGAATATCTTGTGAAAATATGTATCCTCTTTTAAAATGGATCATTTGTATTTGAAATTTCCTAATGTTTTGTGATGATTATCCTTTTATGTTTGATTTTTTTTGTGAAGTATTTATTATGTTAATTTTTTTTCTTTGTGATTTACATAAATATATACTACTCTATTTCTTTAAATTGAATTTTTGAATGAAATATAAATTTGCTTAGTATTATGTTAAACTAAAATATAAAAATTAGACATAAAGGAAAATTATTTAGAAGAACAATGCTTGTTGATTTAGATATCCATCAATTCATTTTGACTTATAAACTATTCTCATTTTGCAATGCTCTGTTAGGTAATAAAGCAATTATAATTTGGTAAGTATTAAAAAATCTTAATTTCTTGTCAAGAGATTTAGTTAGTTTTTTTTAAAACAAAAACATGTGTTTTTAATTTGTAATTCCTATTTTCCTTAATTTTTTATTATTTTTTTTATGGAGAAAGAAATTTTTTTATATGTTTTTAAAAAAATGTAAAAAAAAAAAAATCTATATTTTTATCTGTAAAATTATATATTCAGCTGTAAATTTTTTCAGGAGTTTACGTAACTTTATTGGAAGCAATTCTTAATTTAATTATTGTATATTTTTCAATTTGATGTGTGATGAATTTCATCCCTTATTTCCTTTGTCTATGCAATGAAGATCAGAAATTCCCTTTAATTGTTATTTAATAAAATACTTAGCTTAGAAAATTGTAACATATTTGGCTATTCTGATGGTTCCCTCAGAACTACAGACAGAAGTAGCAGAAAGCTGTGATTCCCTAGGCTCATCTGAATGCAGCAGTTTGGGTCCTGATCTTGACAACCTACTTCGCACAGATTTCCCACTACTAATTGATGGTAAAATTAGCAACTTATAATGCAAATTTCAAAAAGAAACTTCTATTCTCGGCCTTGGATCTGTGGTCTTTTTTTATTTTCTTTTTACTTCAAGCACTGTGAATTCTTGGTGATGGATTATTGTATTGTGTAATTTTTTGTTTTGTAAAATTTTATTTTGTGGTATTTTTCTCTCATCCTCCCTTCCTTTATTCTTTTGTTTTGCTGTTGGATGTTCATGTGATTCTATTTTAATTTTTATTTTAGTATTTTTATTTATTTGTCAAACAAAACTTTTAAGTTTCGCTTAAGATTTAATGCTTATAATTTTGAAGATGTGCTAAATATTGCATAAAGATGTGGATTATAGACCCTATAACAAGTCCTATAAATTAGTATTTGGAAAAAGTAATTGGAAGAATGGTATCAACCCTTTTATGATTAATAGGATATATCTGTATCTCTTTGGTACTTCATAAAAGAACAACTCTGAGATAATAAAAAATATAATAAATACATCAAAATAGATTTTATCAGTTTTTACAATAAGAATAAATTGTCTGTTAAAACACCTGTGTTCCTTTCATGCCATTAAAATAACTGTAATATTAAAGAAAATAACTCATCACATAACAAATAAATAAACCATCAAGTTGGAATTTTTTTGCTACAGAAACATTAATCTACTTAAATGTTTAATTTGAAAGATAACAAAATTTTTAAAAGAAAAATTGTTATGGCATCTTCAATGATTTTGTTTGGCAAATGCATTTATAACTATGTAATGTTTCAAGTGTTTTTTATTTTGAAATATTATGATTAAAGTTTATTATTGTTACTATCCAGCATGCCCATCATTTTATCTATTTGTTATTGTATTTAAAATTGTCTATGTTATGAATAGTTATTGTCATGTTAATCTCAAATATTTAAGCTGTTTTTAAATCTAAATTATTGAATTAGATGCACGTATTCCTAAGTACTTTCATCTATAATTAAAGCATAACAATACTGTAAGTTAAATTCTGATGAATTTAAAAAAGCAACAGTAACATACAACTACAACATCCATAACATACATCCATACAACTACATGTTATTAAATTCCTCAGCAATGTTGCCTATGAGAAATGATACTTGTGACAATAAGTAAATTTAAAAATCCAATTTCTTTTAGTTATTAACTTTTGTATTTTAATCGGAATTGTCTACAGTACCCTATTTTTATTCACACAGGAATGCAAACTTGAAAAAAAATTCATTAAACTTAGTTCTTTAAGTTCTCTGTTTTCTTATTTTTTCCAGCTTAACTGATAATTAAAATAAATTATTTGTTTGTTCAAACTATATTTTTTATGATTAAATACTTATATAATAAGGCATTTCAGAACAATTAAAATGAACTAACTTTTCATTCCTACTTGAAATAAGTATTTTGATAAAAATGTCATACATATAGGAATTTAATTTTTGCTGTAAATATTTAAAAGACATCTTTTTTATGTAATAATATTTCTATGATTTTTTTATCTGCAGATTCAACTCATGCCTTATTTTTGCGTGCTACATATTTAATTTGTCATCGTTTGATATCATCATGGATGACTGATCTTAATGTATCTCTTGCTGCTCTTGAAGTACTATCTGGTTTAGCTCGCATTCATTTACCTCAAGCAGGTTATTATTTTCTTTAGTTTTCTGTAAATGAATTTCATTAAAGAATATTAATGAAAACTGAAATTGCAACTTAAATTCAGATATTTTTTCAGATGTATGTGAAATTATTATTTTGAAGGAAAATAAAGAATAAAATATTTTAAAATAACTAAAGAAATTTTGATTTTTTTGAATGCTTTCCTTTCTTTCTTTCTTATTTTTTTTTACTTTTCTCCTTTGAAAATAGTACATCTATAAAATCATTGAAAAATAATTTGAAATAATTTGTGAAAAAAATAATTTTTGAATGATTTTTTTATGCATTTTATTAAAATTCTTATATATGAAGCAATGTTGCTGTTTAGGAATTCTTACAAGCTGAAAATGTAATTGTTAAAATCTATTTCTTGAATTTAAAATTATTACATAAGCATATAAAATTATTGCATAAGCATGTAATTTCTTGAATGTAAAATTATAAGCGTATAATAGCCTTGTAAAATAAAACTGTTACATTTTAAATATTTATCAAAAATTATTTTTTTTTTTATATTGATAAGTTTTGAAGAAGAATAAAAACCTGTAATAAAGTTTTCAATTATTGAATTAATACGTCATAAAGGAGATTAATAATCATGAAGGAAGTTTTTAGTCACTTGAAGCTTATAACAGGTCATTTGAAAAGTCCCCACCCTATCATAGTAAAACACATTTTTTTGGCAAAATTAGTTTTCTTTTATTCAACATAATTCCCTTCAAGGGTGATACACTGATTATAGTGACCCTCCAACTTTTCGATACCATTTTTGTAGTACGATTTGTCCTTTGCTTCAAAATAGACCTCAGTATCGGCGATCACCTCTTCATTCGACGAAAATTTCTTCCCAGCAAGCATTCTTTAGAGATCCGAGAACAGGAAATAGTCGCTGGGGGCCAGATCTGGAGAATACGGTGGATGAGGAAGCAATTCGAAGCCCAATTCATGGATTTTTGCCATCGTTTTCACTGACTTGCGACACGGTGCATTGTCTTGGTGAAGCAGCACTTTCTTTTTCTTCAAATGCGGCCGTTTTTCGGCGATTTCGTCCTTCAAACGGTCCAATAACGCTATGTAATAGTCGCTGTTGATGGTCCTTCCTTTTTCAAGGTAGTCAATGAAAATTATTCCATGCGCATCCCAAAATGCAGATGCCATAACCTTGATAGCCGACTATTGCGTTTTCCCACGCTTTGGAGCGGGTTCATCGTGTGCAGTCCACTCGGATGAGTGTCGATTGGACTTCGGAGTGAAATGATGGAGCCATGTTTCATCCATTGTCACATATCGACGCAAAAACTCGGGTTTATTACGCTTGATCATCTTCAAACACTGCTCCAAAATCATCAGCTCGTTGTTGTTTTTGGTCAAAAGTGAGCTCGCGCGGCACCCACTTTGCACAGAGCGTTCTCATACCCAAATATTCGTGAATGATATGATGTACACATTCAGTTGATATCCTTAGAGTGTCTGCTATTTCATTCAATTTCAATTTACGGTCATTAAAAATCATTTTGTGGTTTTTTTTTTAATGTTTTCGTTGGTAACAACCTCTTTTGGGCGTCCATTGCGTTCACCGTCTTCGGTGCTCATTTCACCACGTCTAAACTTAACATACCAATCATTGATGGTTGATTTTCCTGGGGCAATGTCTGGAAACTTGGCATCAAGCTAAGTTTTTGCTTCAACTGTATTTTTTCCCTTCAAAAAGCAATATTTTATCAACACGTGAAATTCCTTTTTATCCATTTTTTTCACAATAACAAAAGTTGCTTCACTCAAAATGCTATAATTCACAAACTAATGATCCGACAGCTGTCAAATTTATACACGCATCTTTTGAGGGTTAGGGCTAGCTAAAAAACATATGGATTTAATTCTAGTAGCGCCATCTATGTGTCAGACCGGGGACTTTTCAATTGACCTGTTATGTAATGAGGCTCATACAAAAACATGTACAGGTTAGAGTGTGAAAAAATTGTGTGGGAGTTATCCCCCCCCCATTTCTTTTTAGTTGTCACCAAGTATTTTACAAACTTTCAAAATATTTAAGAAATGTTTGAAAACTCTTTATGTGAAGGAGAAGGAATTCATTACATTTATAGTGTTACAATTTTCAATTCTATTTATTTTTTAAATCTGTGACATGTTTCAAAGTACATTAATAATTAAATTATTTATGTTTCTATATAACTTTATTTATTTAAACTATTAAAAAAATTCTGTTGGATATTTTAATTTACCATATATTTCTTCAGGTAAGACGATAGTTGACTATAAAAAGGCCCTAAAATTCAGCATTGTCTTATAGGACAGATATACAAAAAAGGATTGAAATTAATATAAATTAAAACCATTATAAAATATAACAAATCATACAACAATGTATTTAAATCCTGCAAAATTCTCATGTATTTATTATCTAAAGCAAATAACTCTTCAAGTACATCCTTGCTTTTGTTGTTGAGAAGCTCATCATATGGATCATTTTGTACCTAGCGAGCCAATATCTGCTTTGACATCAAATCCTTCACTTTTTCATTAGAAATCCTTCACTTTTTGAAGGATTTGGTAGAGGTTCAGATTTAATGTGCATCAATGTCACTACACATTGATCTTAAATAGCAACAAGTTAATGACCATGACCACTAGGCTTACTGTAGCGTATAAATTTGTTAGAGGTACAGGTGAGTTTGGGATTCAGTTCATGCTTCTATAAATCATGCTGTTGGATTCAAGGAAATAAAATTTGTTCTAGGTGATGTTTGCTGATCTAAGCTAATTTAATAGGTTGTTGATAATTTAGGGTTGTCTTAGAAGCCAAATATATGCTAAATCTATAAAACTTCAATAAAAATTTATACCTTGTCTTATCTGAAGGTAATCTTATCTGCAGAAATATACACTAAATTAACTTCTCAGTTTCTTGTTAGGAACCTTGAGTCAAAAATTCCAATTTCAGTATTTTATATAAAATATGTAATTTTAACATTTTTGATTACTAGTTTTTCCTTGGAAACTTGGTGCTAAACTTAATAAACGAAATTTTTTTGTTTCATTGCTGTAATATGGATTGGTAAAACTTAATAAACTAATAAATTGTGAAAAAATTATTCTATGTTAATATATCTATTGTGTATCATTCATGTTAATGTATCAGTTATTAAAATAATTCTTAGGTAATTTTAAGAGAACTTTTCAGTTTTATAATATGTCTCCTGTTGTATTGCATTATGTTATTGTCATCAAAAAATAAATATTTGTATTTTTTTTAATGCATCTCTAGTGAAAATTGCTACAGGTCAGTTTTTTTTTTTTTTTTTGTGATGATTGCAATTTGTTTCATATAAATTTTCTAAATTGTACTTGATATTATAACTGCATGTTGTGTTGAATGTTCTGTAGATTTTTTTTTTCCTATTGTAATTTAATCATTATAAACTAATTAAACAAAATTTCATTGTATGTATAGTATTAATTATGAAAACATATTTGTTTTAAATTTCTTTCAATTTAACGAAACTGCTGTAATTCTTAAAAATACATAATTTGAAATAAAATTTTTAGATTCTTTGGAAGGAAAACGAGCAGTAAAATGGATATGTGATTACATTGTATTCCAATGCTCCAGACCTCCTCCAGCACATTCAAAGGATTTGCATTCCACAATTGTAGCAGCTTATCATTGTGTTACTACTTGGCTTGTTGAACATCCTGATCTTTTAAATGATAAAGAAACTGTACATACTGTTCTTGAAGTTGTAGAGCTTGGTATATCAGGTTCTAAATCTCAGGTAATGTAATGTTACTGTTATTTTTCTTTTGAGAATTTTTTTAATGCTTTATTTAAAAATAAATGAAATTTAATGAATTTCATGTGAAGTACTTATATTTTTTAGTTGACAAATATAATTAACTAAAAAATATTATAATCAAACTTCATGTTATCTGTTGTTACTTTTATGTAGAAATAATTATTTTTAAGTACCTTTAGAGAATTTATAAAACATTTAATTTTGTATTTCTTTTATTTTATTCAAAAAAATGTAGTATTAAATTGTGAATTTTATGTATTAAGTTTTCATCTAAAAAAATTTTTTCACAGCCAAAGCGAAGTGATCCTCCAAAGCTTAAAGGTGATAAAGAATTGAAACCTGCATCTATGCGTGTGAAAGATGCAGCTGAAGCAGTCTTAGCATGCATGCTCGATTATGTTGTAAGTTATGCTAATTCATAATTCATATAATTTAATGGTTTTTGTGAAAAAATCCCATTAACCATTTTTGGCAAACTGGAAAATGTTTCTAAAAGATGTAATATTCAACCAATAATCATAGTTCTCTCAGTTTTGCATCTCTGATCATCATTAGGATGTGATGTTAAAGCATAGTTTTATGTAACTTAGCTTAGTCCTTTTTTGTGTAGTCCAAGAGTTCTTTCAGCTATTATCACTAATTGCTAATTTTTTTTTTTTTTCATCTTACATTTTAAAAAATGATACAATTTGGGATTTGCTTTCTAGAGTGCAGAATTCTCTAGTGTGTTTTGAAGTATGTAAAATCAAGGATTTTTAAAAGAAAATATGTGAGCAAAAATGAACAATACTAACAAGTAACAGTGTTGTAACATTCAAGATTGCAGCTAGAGAGTATTTATTGTCAGTTTCTGATTGAATGGTGACTACTTTTTTCTAAACAATAAAAGGAAATATTGAAGAATCCTCCATTTTTTCAGATTCTTGGCTTATAAAACTGAAAATTAATAGCTACTTAATTAAAACATTTCAAAGTTAATCACCATTATAATTTTATTAATCCAAAGACTAGTTTGCAGACACAAAATGTTGAAATGACACAAAAGACACAATGTTGAATGTTTGGGACTTGACCAAATGGCTTGTTAATATATATTGAGTAACTGCATTCTATCATTTAGTTTTATATAAATGAATTTATGTAGTGTGGAATTTAACAATGAAGCAAACCCATTTGTTGCAATCTCGAGTGAAATTAAGGATTTTTGGTTGTCAAAATGATTAGTTTAAGTTTGACTGGAATTGATTCAACTTTCATTAGCTAATGGGATATTGCATCAACTTTCATTAGCTAATGGGATATTGCATCAAGTTTCATTGATTAATAGAAAATTACCTAAAAGTTTCATGGTTGGTGTGATTTTATGCAAGTACCAATTTAAAATAATTATAATTTTTGCTTATAATGCTTTAAAAGATTAACAAATATTTATATCTTAAAAATTGCTTCATTTGCATTTAATTATCTGTATTACAAAAATACAAATGATTTGCACTACAAAAATTATTAATTTATTATTACTCATTTTCTTGCTTTAACTATATGCATTTTTTTGTATGTTTAAAACATTTTTTAAAAATCTTATTGCAAATTAATAATAATAAAAAAAATCAATAGAATGAAAATAGAATTGAAGATTAATTTATGTTTTATATTTCCGTTTTAGGGTTATTTTCCACCTCCTTGTGGTTCACAAAATCTTTCATCCCTTTTGGATGAGAAATCTCTACTCCAACAGTGCAAGAATCTGGATGATGACCAGTTAACTAGGGAAGAAGTTGTGAAGCATTTTCGATATTTTGCATTAGACAATTGCATTATTTTAGCTTTGTTGGAACAGCATTTAGGAAATGAGCAAGGTAACATTTTATTTGTTCAAAAAGTAGCTACAGCTGTTATTGTATGTTGTATTTTAATTTCTTTTTAAATCTCTCATGAGGAATATTTAAACTGGTTTTTATTTACTTTATTGTATAATTTGTTTAATTTGGAAGTAATTTCTTTCCGGAAAAATTGTTTAGAGCAGAACATTGATACATGTTCCTCGATGGTAAATTTAATGTTAATAATATAAAGTAATGTTTTTATTTAGCATTCAAAAAGTATTTTATCCTAAAATTTATCTTTCCAGTATTTAAAAGAAATGGATAAATGAGAACCTAAAAATTTTCCAGAATATTAATGTACTAAAATTTATTCTCTGTAAATTGTGTTAAAACCCTTCTTAATTGGAAATTTTTTGAACAAATTAAAAATATGAATAAATTTTGTGATAGAGAATGTATAATGTGTGTGTACATAACAAATCTATGGGTTTGTCAGAATAAAGTACTATGTCATCATCTAATAAAGTACAAAATTTCAGATCCTCAACCAACATTAACAGCTCTAATTAGAGGGCCTTTTGGCAGACATGCTTGGTGTGTTCAATTACGACATTTACCACATCATAAAGTAAGTATATGATGTTATATTTTCAAATAAGCTATTCATATTTAAGGAACTGATAAGTGTATGTTTTCATAAACGTTTTCAGCAATGTTATATACTTTCTACATTTTTAGTCAGGTAGCAAACATTATGCTGTGAATCCTGGTAGACCTTTACCCATGAATGATGTTGGAACTCATCATAATATTAAGCAGCGCTATTTTCCTGAAGCTGTTGACAAAATTCCTTTATGTCATTCGTAAGTTTTTGTTTTGCAATTTGATTTTTTATATGCTTTTGAAACTTTAATGCTTAATTTTGATTTTTAATTAATTTTTTTTATCTTTCTAAAACTTGCCATACTTTCTGATTATGTGAACCCTTTGTGGAAAGTTGCCAATGAATTGATGATTGCTAGTGGAAAACATTTTTTGACTTATGTTATGGCTTTATGTATATGTCATTTTTTATGAATGAGAATAATTATAAAAAAGTTTTTTTGTTAAAGTAAAATAAATTAAATGATCTATTATCAAAAGATCTATTATGACTAGCATGACTATGGTAGAATGCTCAAAATTTAATATTTATAATTGTTCAGTAAAACATCATATTTCCAAAGATATCTTCATCAGATAATAAGTTCTACAACTTCATTAAGATAAAACAACAACAACTATATATGTATTCAGAAAGTGAAGAAGAAAGCACTAATGAGTGAAATAACATCTCAAAATGTGGAAATATACAAATACAAGTATATTATCATGCAAATTCTAAAAAATGCACCAATGCTATTGAATGTTTAAAATGGGGATACAGATAATCAGAAAATATAATTTTTGCTTTATATAAATTGCTAAAGAGAGAGAGAGAGTATTGTTAAAATTATTAAAACATTAAATTTTTGTGTCTTAGAACATTCATTTTAAAGTAAATCTTAATTGAAAAAGAATCTGAAATAACATGGATTTCAGGAAAGCAAATTTTTAAAATTAAGTATTTTAAATATTAAATTTCATATTTGATAAAATACTTTCACTGTTTGTATTGCTATATAAGGCTTCAAGAATATTTTGCAATTCATGAAAAAAAATGTTTGTATTGTTAAGCAATGAAAGATTTTATAAATAAAAACATGTTTGTCAAAGTAAAGAAAAGGTTAAGATTTTAACTGTTTTTCAGTTCGTAACAAACATTAAATTCTAAATGTTGTAACTGTTATAAGAAGTAGTGAACTGTTGTAGAAGTGCAAGGATGAAGGAAAATTATTTACAATTTATTCATATTGTCATATGAATGAAAATGTAGAAATTTGTCATTTTTTATGTTATTTGTCTATAAAAATTATGTTTTGTAATTTTTAAATAGGGATAAGAGCATACCATCTCTTGAAAACATTTCACAAGTTGGTGCTGGTGAATTCGATAAATTTTTGAAACTTATTGATAGTCAAATTAATTTTGAGACATCTGTAAAAAAGCAAGTGGAATCACAGCATCATGAATATCCTAATCCAGAAACTGAATGTAAAGCTCCTAGGTAATTAAATTATTAAACTTTTCAATATTTTTTTGTTTGTTCAAATGAAATAATTTAATAGAAACTTTTTGTATTAATAGTTTGTGTCAGGAATTCCAAACTTCACGTCTTTTCCTTTCTCATCTTGGTTTCCTGAATCCAGATGCTTTGAAGGTGAGATTAACGTATGAGTCAGTTATATTTAAATTCAATGTTTATATAGATATGTGTGTGATGTTACTGCTATGTTATTTGGCTCAATGTTTATATAGATGTATGTTATATGATTTGTAATATAAAAAAATTATAGAATACAATTTAAAAATGAAGAAAAGTTTTTTTGAATTGTTTTGTTGTAAATTAGAGCAAGATTTACTTAAAATATTATAATATTAAAGTGTTTTATTTTTAAATAGTTTTTAAATGTTGATGGATATTTAAAATTCTTGTAATTTATTAGGTATTTTTAGGAGTTTTTAATGTGTTTGCTTTTTAAATAAGCTTGTAATAACAGAAAATAGGAATATATATTTTTCTTCTGTTGTAAACAGTTTTGCAATAGAATACCTTTTGAATTAAGTTTGACTTTCATTTGGATGTTAATTCTTCAAATAATATTTAAATTATTAAAGTATGTTGATTTTTAATGATTTGATTAAGAAATTTTAATATGCTTGTCTGTTTTGTGAAAGTAAATGAATTTGCTCCAATATATTTTTAAAAAAATAAAACATAAATAAAAGGATATATGTTTTGTAAAATGTAATAGAAATTACAGCTTTAATAAGCGATTTATTTATTGTGTATAAAAATTCGAAGCATTGAAGAATATTAATTTTATTTTTGATTGTTCTTGCATTCATTATATGTTGTTTCAAAGAGTTAGGTAATATTCCAGTTACTATTTTCATATTTATCCAAAAATTTAATTTAATAAAATACTTTTATTTAATAAACTTATCTTTATTAAATAATTAAAGAAATTTAGTTTATAGTTTTTGAATGAATTCTTTAATTTGAATTATTCCAAATTTCAGAATTATGTCTAAAAACAATTCATTGTTAAAAACATTTTATTTTCTTATTATAAAGAAGTAGAGATCATGTTTTCTTAAATTTTTTCTCCTCATTATTCATCAGTAAAATTGTTTTAGTTTTGATATCCTGTGTTTAAATTTGAATTATAAATATTAAATTATATTTTCAATTTTTTTTTTTTTTTGATTTTTTACAACTATATTTTAAAATGTGTTTTAATTTGTGAGCTTAATAACATTTTTTTGTCTTTTAATTTTTCTAAGGAATCATTGACACAACCACTACCATCATTGGTTTCCTTAGATCAAACATCAGAAAATTTCTTTTCTAAATTAGAGGAAATAGACAATACTCCAAGTAGAACAGCTGATACTGTTTTCATTTTGTATGTGAAAAGTGGGCAAACTTCAGTGGACAATTTTCTACAAAATGTTGTAAGTATGAATTTGAAATCTGTGTAAAATGATTTTTAGTTACATATAAGTAAGTAATGTGTTAATACTTTGATTTTTCTTTATTTAGACTCAAAGGAACATACATCCTCACTTTTTAGAGTTTTTAAGATCATTAGGCTGGCCAGTTGATGTTAAAAAACATGCTGGATGGACTGGTCATATTTCAACAGCATGGAAAATTCTTCCATCTGATGAATTAGGTAAAAAATATTTTCTAAGGATTTTTAATATTTCTCATTAAAATTACATTAAATGTAAAAATTCTTAACTTTTTTTTTATAATAGTTAAATGATTTTGAAGGAAATATATAACCAGCTTTTTTATTTTTAAAAAAAATACATATTTAATTTCTAATTACTTTGCTTTTTCATTGTTATTGGATGAGAATAAAGTTAGCATTAAACATGGTATTGCTCTGAGTATGAAAATGTTGAATCAGTTTTAACATTATAGTTTTAAAAAGAGAGCAAAGAGATATAGGCACATTATAAAAAACATTTCTTGTTAAATAATAGAATTTTAAAAAAGTATACTTAAAAAAAAATTTATATTTTAGAAAATTTTGACAAATTTATCATTTCAATTTTGTGGCTTGAAACAAGCTACTGTGTAATTTATCCTTATCAAGAAAGAACACTTATTGGATCTATAATTTTTAAAAAGGTGATTCATGTAATAGAACTTGTTTTATCTCAGTTTCTTATCAAGGTAACTGAAATTTCATCTTTTTCATTGCCCTTTAAAGATGAGAAGAGGAGAGAAAGTAAAAGATAAAAAATTGATGATCTCTAAAATTTTTGGAATCCTGTGGAATTATTGGGGGATATTGTGGAATTTATAGAATTTTAAAGATATGTGTGAATGCAACACCTTTTTCACTCATATCTTACTTGAAACTTACATTTATGTTTCAATTCCATTAAACTTACTTTTCTAAGTGTCACTTTTAACAAATTACTTTCATTTAAAATAATCTTTTTGTTTCTTTCTAACAGATTCTATTTCAGAAGAAGATACAGTTAGTGTGTATAATGGTAGGAATAAGGTCCTCTATTGGTCAGATGTGTCATCTGAATTAGCATTTGTTGTTCCAAGTCCTATATCCCTAGAAAAAAGTTCAAGGAAAGATATAAAAATACAGGAATTTGGTGATGACATTGTTTTGAGAAATAAAGGTGTTTAAAATTTGCATTTTGTTCTTATACATATTGTTGAAGTTTGTATTTGATTTATAAATATGGTGACTAATTTAGTCTTTAAATGCTCTAATTTTTAGAAATAAAGGATACAGATAGAAGAACAATGCCTGCAGGATCTTTCTCTGAAGTTACCATTCCTAGAGCTATGTCTCTGAATTTGGATGCCGGTGATGATTTATCACAGGGACGAAGCTCTGGCCGGAAATTTGGGAGACAGCACAGCTGTGCTATTGTTTGTGAAATGAAGGTTGTGGTTGTATGGTTAGAAAACTTAGATGATCATATTAATTTTCCTTTAGGTAAGTTACTCTTCAATTGCTGTTTAATTTGAAAAATGTCATAATTACAATTTATTAAGCTGATTTGAATATGTGGAAAGAGCAATGAATTTTAATATAAATATGTATTCTTTATAATGAATATATAAATATATACAAGTTATTAGTATGGAAAATAATATTCTGCTAAAATTATCAGGAAAAGGAATTTTCCTCTTAAAACAAATGATAATTACCATATATGGGAATTTATGTAATTATATATCCTTTAGACTGTGAATATTTTTATGGAAAATTTTGATAGTGTAATTTTGAAAATATAAATGTTATAGTTTTATTTTTAAAACATGATAAATCTTGAATTGTTGATATTTCAGCTGATGTATTACCTTTAATGAGTACTGGTTTAGAACCTCCAAACTTTATTGCTCGGACATCAGAAAAGGACCTTTTTGTCATTTTTGTCCATCCTTTACAAAATGGATTGTATCAAATAAAGCTTCAGGGACCCGCAGGAAAGTAAGCAACTAATATATATACATATATATTAAAGAAATGAAATATATTTAAATGAACATTTTTCTGTCATGTGTTTGTGAAACATGCTTCTGCTGTTTCATTTCTATTGTATGCATATATTTTAAGCTTGTGTGTGTTTTTTTATGTGAGAAGAAATTTATTAAATTTTTTTCAGAAAGATTTCTTAACCTGATGTCATTTTAGAGCTTTTCTTTAGGCATTTTTTAAAACAATTATCAAAATTTTATGTGTTTGTTTTTAAATAAAAAATATTATTTTAGAAACTCTTTTGAAATGATTTTTTGATTAAAATAATCTTTTGTAAGGCATTTTGAAATGTATCTTACATTATATAAAATATTACACACACACACATACTCTACTAGTTTCATTTGGTAACAATTTAAACATTTGTTTGAGATGTAATATCTCAAGAATTCATTCAGATCTACATGTTTTCTCTTTTTACTGAAACTAAAATCAAAAATGGATTCCTTTCTGTGAGAGTAATTGCTTTCTGTTTACAGATTATGTAATGAATTTTGCATTTTATAAATTATTTGTTTAAAATAAAAAAATATATATTGGGTTGGCAACTAAGTAATTGCGGATTTTTTTTAGAAAATCAAAGACAATTTTTTCATGGAACTAAATAACTTTATTCTGTAATGTATTGCCCATTTTGATCAATGACCTTTTGCCATCTTTCAGGCAGCATCATAATCCCACGTTCATAAAACTTCTGGTTTTTATTAGCAAAAAACTGAATCAGGTACGATTTGACATCATCATCATTATTGAAATTTTTACCATTCAAGGAGTTTTGTAAAAATTGAAACAAAAAGTAATCAGATGGTGCAAGATCAGGACTACATGGTGGATGTGGCAAATCATCCCAACCAAGCTCCAATAATTTTTGCCGAGTGACCAAAGATGTGTGTGGCCTTGCATTGTCATGATGGAATACAACACCTTTTCGATTTGTCGATTCGGGCCGCTTTTTTTCAACTGCATTGTTTAATTTCGTTAGTTGTTCAATGTAGACATCAGAATTGATCGTTCGGTTGGGTGGTAAGAGTTCAAAGTAGACAATTCCTTTGTAATCCTACCAAACTGATAACAAAACCTTATTTTGATGAATATCAGCTTTTGATGTTGTTTGAGTGTGTTCACCTGGCCTGCTCCACGATCTTTTCCGCTTGATATTGTTGTAAACAACCCATTTTTCATCGCCAGTTATCAGTCGTTTTAAAAATGGATCATTTTCATTACGTTTCTTTAGCAAATCGCAGCTGTTAATGCGTTGCCTTAAATGCGTTTCTTTCAGTTCGTGAGGAACCCATATATCGAGTTATTGAACATAGCCAAGTTGTTTTAAGTGATTTTCAATGCATGTATGTGATACATGAAGCTTTTCTGCAATCTCACGTGTTGTACTGTGATGAATCGAATCGATTATTGCTTTGATTTGGGCGTCATCAACTTCAACTGGATGACCAGAGCGTTTTTCATCTTTGAGTGAAAAATCACCAGAACGAAATTTGGCAAACCAATTTTGACACTGCCATTCTTTTAAGGCTTTGTCACCATAAACATCACAAAACTTTTTATGAGCTTGCGATGTGTTTTTCCCTTTGCGGAAATAAAAAAGCAAAATATGACGAAAATGTTCCTTTTGATTTTGCATTCTTCAACGAAGGCTAAGCGAAAACTACGCAACCGATCAAAAAACTTTTTTTACTGATTGACAGCTGAATTGCCAACTATCAAATAATAAAATGTGTTTTACATTTGTACTACGTCTGCAAACCTAAAAATTGAACTGACGCCATCTATGAGTGAAATCCGCAATTACTTAGTTGCCAACCCAATAGTTCATTAAACAAGTTCAGTAAGTTCTCTTTAATGTGGCACATTTGGGACCTCTAGCATGCCAAATTATTGAACATCAATGTAATTTTAAGGGGGTGATGCAAAAGACAAATCACACTAGATAAAAATTTAATTGTTTTAAATATGTATTTACTGACATTCTGTATAGATGATATAAATATTTGATGAAGTATATAGTCATTCTGGAAACTGCAGAGTTAAATATAAAATATTATTTAATATTCTTGTATTGATAAAAACACACCTTATAAGAAGTACTAATCAAGTAAATTAATAGTTAAAATAAGTTGTGACAATCTACTTTAATCACACATATTTATACTTATTTGTTTTATTAGCAATTAACATTTTACTGTGCATACACAGTGCATTGTACATACAGTTGTAATATTGTGCAAACATGATATATAACCCACTAAAAAACAAACATTATAGTGAAATAAAAATTGATAGTTCCGATAAACATTGGATGAAAATGTTAGCAGCATTGTATTGCGATCTGGTGGTTAAGATTAGTGAACTCCTGAATCTGCATGTAAAATTCCGTAAGTGAATGGCTTGATCAGTGAGGGATTATAAAATGCATTGAATCATCGATACTGGAGGTTTCTGCATTGACTACTTGTTTTTAGTGACTGGTTATATTATTAAGTGCTCATATGTTTTTATTATTTTTTTAACTTTACCTTATTCTTTAATTTTCTTTTATTGTTAAAAAATTATTTTGAAAGAAATTTTTAGTGGTATTTTTTTAGTTCATTTTGGCATGCTTTTGTTTTGGTCTCATTTTCTCTTGGGAAATTCTGTATGCATTTTAGAGATCGCTTTTTTCTCACTATTATAAACATGTTATGTTAAATCTGTAATATACTTTTGATTCTACTTTATTAAAAAGTATAATAACTCTCTTATTTTCATAAGCTATTACTGAGTACAAAAATAATTTCTCTCCTACATAAAATACAAATTAAAAATGAAATCTTTTTAAACAATTGAGTGCTATACATTTATTTTAAAGCTATAGTATTAGAAAAATGTTAAAATATTGAGTTATTTTAGTGATGTAAGTTTCAAAGTTAATGAACTATTTTGAATATATGAATGTGAATAAATGTTTTAAGTATGAATATCAAAATGCTTTAGAATCATTTTGCTTTGAAAATAAAACAATAAATTTCTTTTATTTAATTAATAATTTATTGTTTTATTTTTAGGATGTCTCTTGCTTTGCCTTTGGTTGATGGTATGGTAATAAGTCGCAGAACTTTGGGAATATTAGTTAGACAAACTGCTTTAAATATGTTGCGTAGGAAGAGGTTAGATGCTGATAGGTATGGTATAAGTTTTTTTTTTAATCTTGTGAATGTATGTATGTTAATTTCGTAGTTGGTGACTGAAGAATGAATTGTAATCTTAATGTTTACTAGGTTTAGTATATAAATTATTCAAAATTTTGTTCTAAGTATATTATCTATGGCTTTTTGCATAATATAATCATTAATAATTTGTATTTATAAAATGTTTTTGTTTTATCTGTTATTTTTATTTTTGAAATAAAAATTTGTTTTTGGTTTTCTCCCATCTTCAAAGTATTTTCTCAACAATTTTTAAATGACGATTTGTAACTCTTAAGATTTTGGGAGATCATTAATAGATACTTGCATGATATTTTAGCAAATTGTCTCAAACATCAACTTAAATTTTAAATGCCACTTTTTGCATAGGGAAAATATTGAAAATTGAACTAGAGGTTGTTTCAAGTTTCATATTTGGTATTTGTGATACCTTTTTTTTTCTATCTGTCTACTTTTCGTACTTTCTAACTAACTTCTGGAAGATTGAGTAGTGTTCATGTGGGCATAGGTCAATTCCATATCTTTTAACACAAACAATAACATTTATATGCATCTCAGGTCTCGTTTTTGCTCCTACCTCTTACAAGCGAGTTCAGGCTGCATTTCTCTCCATACCCTAGCAATCCCTCTCCTATACAAAGGAGGGGTTACCACATTTTTTCCTCATCAACAGGCGACATATATATTACAGTATTTTTGCTCTATTTTGTATTTGTTGAGCTGTATTTTTTAATTTATATTGTTGTAAAAAATTTCAGGGTGCTATGTACATTTATTTGTATTTCCCCTCTTTTAGCTGCCAACCTCCTCATGTGAGACGAAAATTAAGAATACAAGATATAATTAATAAATATCATAAGAAACTGTCAGAACCAGAATTTATTTCATCTCTCTTCCATCCATCTGCTGCACATTAATTTCCAAAACATTTGTTTCTAAATGAAACAAAGTTATGTGTATTTGTTAATGTGATGGAAATTTGTTTATGATTTGTGTAAAAAATAAATTAATGTACATATATATATATATATATATTTGTTGAGTTTAATTTATTGAATTGGTTGTCCTGTCAACTTTGAAATAAATCATTAAAAGTCTTTATTTTTTTCTAAAATGTAGGAAGTAATATATATTTAAATTAAAAGATATTGATAATATGAAAGTCAATAAAACATTTTCTTACATATACAGAAAGTTTTTTTTTTTTTTTTTTTTTATAATTCTATTTCAAATCTATATGTTCTCTGTGTCATTTTTTTGTTTATTACTTTAATAATTTTTTAATTAGGAACTTTATATAACTTTTTAATCTTAAATTCTTATGGATATTTATTATACTTTGGAAGATATCTGTTGAATAACTGTGGTACAGGAGTGGACATTTTGTAGAAGCTTATTAAAAATGAGTAAAAGTATTGTATTGTTACAAAAATTTCCTGGGGTGTGTGAAGTGAAAATGACTCCTACGGAGAGAATAATGACAAATGATGTTTTATTCACAAATCTTCAAGATGACACTCTGGTAGCAGAGCTTGGACAATGGCAACACAAACAAATAAGCAGCTCTTGCACAGTTTAGTGATGCAAGAACAAAATAGCAATTTTAAGGATAATCACAGAAATATCAGCAACGTTCAGTTCACCGGCTCATTAGTTTTCACTATTGACAAACTCCACGTTGATGCTCTGCATTTCCAGGACAAACTCCGACAATTCCTGGTAGATACAGGCAAATTCACCAGCACGCTTCACTTCCAAAAGCCAACAGCTTTCAGTAGATTTCCCGATCTATCTCCGCAGCAGACACTCGACAGACTAGTTCCTGCAGACAGATTCATACCCGAGACTGTGGCTCTTGGTGTGTTTATACCTCTTCCGGACAGGTATGATGTCACTTGGGAAAATTCATGAAAAGTCAATAACTTTCTTCCGGATCGATATTTCGCCTATGTTCAAACACATTTGGGAACTTGCAATTTCTTGCCAAGTCACCAAAATGGTCGCTAAATCACTTAAAGTAAAGAGATCACCCTTACTGACTGATTACATCTCTGTAAATGTTTCTTTTCCTTCATAAGAGAACTGCTGCAGGGAAGTATCATCTAATGTTCATAACAATTATATATATATATATACCGGGTGGTTATAATTAAAGTTTCACTATTCAGAGACCTGTAGAACCTGTTCTGCTTATCAGATTTTAATGAAACTTGGAATATATGTTATATGGACCATGAGGAAAAGGTTTCTGCATTACAAAAAATTGTTCAAAATTTGGCCACTAGGAGGAAATGTGGTGCCTAAAGAAGGACAAAATAATATGTTTGAATCATTAAAATTTATTCATCTACAGATAATACTCAATATGTGCTCCATTGACATGAATAATGTGTAGAAAGTGCATTATAACGTTTTCAATGGTAGCGCAAAGTAACTCATGAGGGATTTCAGCCACATGGCAAATAATCTTAGTTTTCAAATCGGGTAAAGTCCTAATTCCTTCTCTATAAACACGGTCTTTTAGAAATCCCCACAACCAGAAATCATAGAGATTTAAGTCAGGTGAATGAAAAGGCCATGCATCTGGAAAATGTATGGATATTACATGATTATCGCCAAAGTTAGCACTAAGCAGTGCCTTGACTTGGCGCCCAATGTGAGGAGTTGCTCCATCTTGCATGAAGATAGTGGTTTGCAAACATTGTCGTTCCTGTAAAGCAGGAATGACCTGCTGTTGAAGGAGTTCACTATATCGTGCACTCATGACAGAGTATCTTTTAGAACCTTGTTGAGTGAGAGTTTCAAAGAAAAAAGGTCCGAGGATAAACTCAGCAGTAAATCCACACCAAGCACACACGTAAACAGAATTCAGTGGTTGTTGATGCAGGACATTAGGAGGTGAAGTACCCCATATGCGGTAATTTTTACTATTCACAGCTCCATCTAAATAAAAGCATGCCTCATCAGACCATAGAATTTTCCAAGGCCACGCGTCATCAACTTCCATTCTCGCCAAAAATCGCCAAGCAAATTCAAGGCGTGTTTTGTGATCTTGAGGTTTCGGCGTTTGCATCGCGTGGATCTTATATGGATACCATTTTAAAATGTATCGCAGAATTTTTCGTACTGTCGACCAAGGAATCTTCAACTTGCGTGACACTGATTGATCACTTACTGAAGAATAGATGGAACTGGAGGCTCTTTCAACCACAGCATTAGCGACCTCTTCGACAGTTTCAAGCGTGGTGTGGAAGTTAGTAGAGGGGGTGCCAGCTCAAGTGTCGTCCTTGTCACTTGACCGTGGTTCAAAATTACGAGGTTCGTTGCTAATAGCCCTCGTGTTCTTCTCGACATTAATAAAAACTAAATTAAGCGCAACAGTTTCAGTCCCAACCGGTTTCCATCCTCTTCCGGGCAGCACACCCAAATGTCCAGTCTCTTCAAATTTCATGATCATCTTCCTCAAACCAATCGTCCATATGGGGCCTTTTCGCAGATTTTTAAACGACGATATTCACGCAGAGCAGCTAAATGGTTACTGCTGTTCTGATAAAACAGTTTTACCAGTAAAGCTCGATCTTTTTTTTTTTTTTTTTTGTAAGGGCATGATTAACTATGACAAACGCACGCTGAATGATTCTTTGTCTATAACTGCAATTTTATATAGATGTTTTTACGGATTTGCATAAGGAATATTCGATAAAAGCCACCTGGTGGTCAAAATTTGTACTAATTTTTTTTTATTGCAGAATTCTTTTTCCCACGGTTCGTATAGAATCTATTCCAAGTTTCATCAAAATCCGATAAGCAGAACAGGTTCTACAGGCCTCTGGATAGTGTAACTTTAATTGTAACCACCTGGTATACGTATTGGATATTGTTATAAATTAGCTTTTCAACTTAATTTTAAAAATAAATTCCAATTATGATTTTAAAAAGGTATTTTTAATTAGAGTTAGGATTACAATAATGTTACAGTTCACTCTCGATGATCTGTAATATATCAGACCAGAGTACTTTTGGATTATGGGAAAACCAGTAATAACGCATTTAAACATCAAAAGCTATGTATTATATTAGTTAAATGTTCTAAAAAAGCTAAAACTACAAAATATATACAGATTTGTATCAATAGAACACATTATTTTCATGAGTTATTTGACATTAAATAACATTTGTAAGAAGAAAAGATCGTAGAAGAAGTACTGTATTTGAATTTTTGAAAAGTTTATTAAATATTTTTGGTATAATTCAAAACACATTTTAGTATGAAAATAAATATATTAAATCATCTTTTCAAATAGTTGCTTCTTTAAATGTTTTCAATATATCATGTTACTTTATGCTATTCAGTTTGAAATTTAAATTGGTTTCAAAGAACTACTGAGCATGTAAATGTATGTATTCATGTACGGAATGTATAACAGAATTGCATCTTTGCTTCTTTGTTATAATGCATATTATAATTTGTTAGAATATATCAAATAAAAATTTCATTCATTAAAATTGCATGTTCTTAGAATAAGTGATACACATTTTTTACGATATAAGTACAGGACTTTCAATTTTATTATGTTCCGTGATCCAAGCTTTAAAATAAGATTTTTCTTATAATTTTTTTTGATTCAGATAAAGCTATGATATTATATATTTCTAAATTTTTTAAATGTACAGCTGTATTTGTTGCAAATTTCTGAGCTAAAGAGGAAATTAAATGCTTATTTCTTTGTGTGTGTATGGTTTTGTTGCTAATAGAATTTATAATTTATCACTAGAAATAATTTAACTTGATGAACTATATATATATATGTAACAGAGGTGGTGGTGTCTAGGGGTATGTTCAATAAAAGAGACGTTTATGATTAAGGAGATTTAATGACAAATCTACTGGTTGTTAAACCTGACTAGGCGCGCGCTGCTGGGGACTAAAGTAAGTGCGCTACTTCTCCCGCTTACATCCGAGGATACAGAGAGTGGCGCTGGTGTCGCCTGAGCGTATACAACATATATATTGTTAAGATTCATGGCTTTCAGATATTTTAGACCTCCTCCAGCAGTTTATTAAATATTCAATGTAATATATAGCAAATTATATTAATGGTTTTCTTAATAATTTCAAGGCTTTCTCTGGTAAGTTGTGAAAAAGAAAAGCAAGATCAGACTCCCAACAAAGTGTTTCTTAAAAAAAGATTCTTTAAGCATATAAGAATAACATTTCTGTACAGAAACAAAGGTAACTGAAGAATGTAATAATAAGAAATTTATGGGATTGCGTGGTCCATAATTCATAATCATGAGCTAATGACCTGTGACATTTTTGGTTTGAGTTGTTGATTTGGGAACAACTTCCTCTGAAGTCCATTGAGGGGCCGCGGTAGCCTAGTGGTCAAGGTCGTGAACTAGCGGCCGGCGGTTTTTGTTCAGTCGCGGGTTCGATCCTTGGCCGCCAATGACTCGCCGGGGCTGATGCACGTTAAATCTGTTCGGGGCCCAAAGTCCTCCCGTTGGCGTGGTGTGGATGTTAGGAGAGGGGGGTGCCAGCTCAGGTGTCGTCCTCGTCACTTGACCGGGGTTCAAAATTACGAGGTCCGTCGCCAATAGCCCTCGTGTTGCTTCTAGTGCGACATTAATAAAAACTAAACTAAACTGATGTCCATTGATTTGGTAAGGAAGTTAAGAAAGTGGAGTGCCAGCTCAGGTGTAGTTCATGTCACTTGAACATGATTCAAAATTACGAAGTAGGTTATCAATAGTCATCATCTTCTTTCGAAGTATAATGTTAATAAACTCGATTAACCACTAAAGGCCATAGTTTGTAGAAAGGGGAGCTTCTGCATGTTGAATGAAATTGCACATTACTCTTAAGTAACATTAGTTTGTAGATATTAAAAAAAAATTAATATAAATTGAAGTAATAGTCAGCAATATTTTATATATAAGTTAGAATATTTTATATATAAGTTAGAATATTTTATATACTGGATTGTAAAAATTTGATCTGCAACATTGGTCTTTGGTTACCATTTTGACATGGCCAAAAAGCGTATACTAACCCAGGATGAAATTGATAGATATATGAATAATTTGGACGAATTAAGTGAGGATGGTCTTGAATATTTTGATGATGATGTTGATTTTTTACCTGATAATGTGTCATCTAATGAAGATTCGGATATCGACTGTGAAAATAGTGTTAGTTCACAAAATACAATTCAGATTATAAAAAAATCCGATGATGATAATAAATTAGATAGAAATATTTCAGTCAGAGAACCTTTTTTTAAATTTAACTTTTAAGAATAATAAGACATTGTCAAAGAATATTTTATGAAAAAATCAAAACATTTCATTGAATGAAGAAGTAATAAAATTCCATGGAGATGACACACTCCCAAGAGAAATTATGGATTTGGGCACTTTATACCAATTTTTTAATTATTTATGGAGACGAGATCATAAGTAACATTTATGAAGAGAGCAAACGATATGTTATTCAAAAGAATCCAAGTAAGCCTTTGACTATATCAGAGAATGAAATAAATCAATATTTGGGTATTTGTATTTATGCATCTCTAGTTCACCAGCCAAGCTATAGAGCATACTGGTCAGAAGGGCTTGGATTTGATCGAATTAAAGAAACAATGCCTCTTAAAAAATTTGAAACCATTAGACAGTATCTCCATTTTAATGATAATGATAAACATCTACCAAGAGATCATCCTAACCATGATAAGCTACATAAAATTAGTCCCCTTTATGATGAGCTAAATAAAAATGAGAAGTAAGAAATGGTATATGAGAATTTTTTTTCATTTGTTAGATCTAGTTATGGTAAATGCATGGTTACTGTACAAGAGAGTGGAAACTGATAAGAAATCTGAAAATAAAATAAAAAATCTAATGAATTTACAAAAATTCAAATCTGAAGTTGCATCATGCTTATGCAAAATGGAGTACAACCAAAATGCTAAAAAAGGAAGACCTAGTAATGCTTCAATAAAACAAATGTTTCAGACTAAAAGATGCAAAGGGACTGCCCAATCCGTTCCATGTCAGGACATTCGTAGAGATGGTATAAATCATTGGCCAATTTGGTCAGAAATGCGAATACGGTGCAAGTTTCCAAACTGCAAGGGCTACACTCAAACTGAGTGCGAAAAGTGTAATGTAGGACTTTGTTACAACAAAGTCAATAACTGCTTTAAAATTTTTCATTGTATGTAAGGCCAAAGCAATTTGTAACAATGAAAAATAAAATCCTCATATAAAAAAAAGTTTTGTAATTTACACCACTACTGCGCAATGTTGCATTTCTGCAACAAACAAAAAAATGACTGAAATTCAATTTAAAACTGTTTAATTTTTTTATATATATATTTCCCTTTTATTATTACTTGAGAACTAGCTGATATAATTTTTTCATAGAAATTTAAAAAATTGGGAAGTTAAGGGTTAAATTTCCTATACTTTCCCTCACAGATACATGTACGTTCAAAAAGTGCACACGCGCTTCAACTGAATATTTTGTAGGTGAAGTAGATGTGATTAGGAAGTATGTTATGTGTTAGAATCGGTTGTGACGAGTCAAATTTATTATATTTCGGTTAATTGTAAGATGCCACGAATTTTTTTTTTCAAAATTTCTCTCGTCAGAATACTGTATCATTATCATCATAATTTTATACGCATTACTAGGTTAAATACTGATGTTCGTGTAAATTGTAGTTTTATTTTGGTAGTAAAGCAAACTAAACAAATTATTGGCTCCTTCGGGGACTTTTAATCCTCAATTGCTCGGAAGTTCGAGTAAAACACAACCCCGAGATGCCCAAGTGATTTTTCCGTTTTTTCCATTGGATTTATTTGTTTTGATCAAGTGACGTTTTTGATCTAATGATAGATGACGTGCCCCCTGGGTGCCCTAGAGATCTTTCTCTATTTTCGACCTTTCTCCTTGTCATTCTGGTCATCTTTTTTTTTTCCTTTTGTTTCTTCTTATTATTTTTTTAAATTTTTTTCCTCTCTTTTAACATACTGAGTTTTATCTAGATTACAGATACATTTTTTTTTTTTTTTTTTTTGGAAATAAATGAGTGTTTGGAACAACTTTGCTAAATATTATGACCTATGATAGTTTGATTGATAGTAATGACCCAGGTTCGTAAGCAATGGGTAATTCAGATCAGCCGCCTAGGAGGGGAGCCAGGTTGGGCAGTGCCCGTTCTGGAAAAATATATCCCGTATTGATGGATTTCGTTATTTGGCTTTTTTTTTAAAAAAAAAATTCCTTTCTAAACATTTTTCTTGGAGTTAAATAAGAGAAAACAATTTGAAAGTACACTATTGCAAGATTCAGAAACGCTTCTTCTTAATTATGAACTTTTCTTCTGAAAAATTCTCTAGTATATAATATTTCAATATTATAATACTAATATTATTATAACATTATTATGATATTAATTATGTAATTTATTATTATGTTACTATATTATATTATTATGCACAAACACTAATTTTACTATAGTATTAAAAGGATATTTCTTTATTCTAAACACTTTTCTCAACATTGTTTTACATTTTAACGGAAATAACTAAAATCTTCTAAGCTAAAAAGAAATCGCAACTCATGAATAGGAGTCTTATTTCTCATGAATTTTGATCAGGACAAGCTAAGCTCTCATAATCAGTTTTTGTGAAGAAAATATTGTCTGTTATTAATTTTAAACAAAATTTTAAATTTAGGTTAATATTCGCTTAAGTTAATTCATAGCGAATTGACAGTGAATAGAAAATACTGACCTAAGACATTTTTTGGCAAACGTAATAAAACTGGAACGGCAAAAATACCAAGCAATATCTAGCAGTATAGATCGAATTGATCAGACTATAGTTCCGCCAGCGCTGCGACAAGGAAGTGGGACAAAGAAGCTTAATTATCTTGATTTACCGCAAAGAAGTGAACCAATGAAGCAAGTTTATTTTTAGCATTTCACCCTAAACAAGCTTAGTTTTCGACTTGAATGATATAAACAATTTTTTTTTTGTTTCAGTATGCTGCTTTAAAATATACTACATTTTGCTATACCTTCCTGCATTTTCAGTTTTATGCCACAAAAGGAACCACTTACTTGGAATTAGGCTTCAAAAACTGGGAAAATGCCTTGGGTACCAAGTGTAAGTTTGTCGGATATTCAACACTCACGCTGTGTCGAGGGTATAAGAATAAAATTACTGACCTTTTTTGAAGGATATCTCTCACAATTACAATCTAGATGCAGTTACCCTCCAAGAAACATTAGGAAAAAAGAAAAAAGTCCGACATAGCCAACATCCATCATTTTGGCATATTTAGGAAATATTAATTACTCAAAATGCGATGTCGCTTTGTTGACATTCCAAGCTTTTCCGGCTTTCAACTCCATTTACAAACTACTCTTCAAGCCGTTGCGATCAGAATCCTTATTGAAATATTAATAACAGTCTGTATTTTATACCTGCCTCCCAACCACCCGCATTGACATCGCACTTATAACCTCATCAATCAGTTTCCTCAGCCTTTTACTTTGCTGGGGGATTTGAACGGCCTCGGTACTATTTGGGAAAACTGGAAAAACAACCAAAGAAGATTACAAATAGAAGTTTATTTCCGACAGTAGGGTATGCATTTTAAACAATAACCAGCCGACTTACTTCCATTTACCTACAAGGACTTTTAATTCAATAGATTTGGCAATATGTTCTCCTTCAATTTTTACCTTTTTGGACTTTCAAAAACGATCTCATACCTTTACAATAGTGACTACTTTCCAATTATATAAGGTCATGCTAATCTCATCCAACAGAACCTCATACCATGCAATATATATATTTACGTAACCACTGACTGGCCACTTTTTTCCTCTATCGCAAATATTACTAAAGAAGTAATAAATTCTCACAGTATAAATGAGGTTACACAAGACACATCATAAACATATTAATCGGAAGTGTAAATTCATCTATTAAAAATCCTCTAACAAAGCGAGAAAACAATCAAAATCGTGGTAGAAACGCATATAAAAATCAAAAATGGTCATTTATTGTTTTTAAAAGATATTCTACCCTCGCAAATTTCTTATTTTATGAACTGCATAAAGCGAATTTTAGAAAAATTCAACGACGAAGTCATAAGAATCCTGGACTAGATATATAAAAAACATTAATAGTAACATTACAAGCAAACAACTGTTCGACAGAGTAAAACATGCCAATGGAGTTCACACAAACAAATTCCAATTTTGGAATTCAGTAACCGGACCATATTTCCAAAAGCCATAATTAATACAATAGCCTTATCTATATCTCGTACTTCTAGTTCTAACAATTATTCTGAAAATTAAATAAATAAATAAATAAAAATTGCAGCTGAAAAAAAGAATAACTTTTATCACTTGATACCATCTGATTTATAATTGATTTCACTTTTATTGATAGGAGAGGGGGTTGCCAACCCAGGTGTCGTCCTCGTCACTTGACCGTGGTTCAAAATTATGAGGTCCGTCACCAATAACCCTCGTGTTGCTTCTAGTGCGACGTTAATAAAAACTAAACTAAAACAAACTTCACTTTTATTGAATTGCAAAATATCTTCTCTCATACTCATAAATCATTTCCAGTACCAGATAACAGATATCCTCAATGAACATTTGTCGGAGAATTCATTACATAATCTGTTAAAAATTTGTGACTGAATCTGGAAAGATTGTACCTTTCTTCTTTCTTGGAAATATGCAGTCATTATTCCCATACGAAAAGCTAGCAGAGATACAAGAGATCCAACAAATTAATGACCCATAACCCTCACAAGTTACCAGTGTAAAGTACTCGAACAAATGGCGAATAACAGACTAATGTACGTTTAGGAGCAAACTCTGCTATTCTCTCTCTCTCTCTCCCCTTCCCTTCTCATTCCAACGCGGCTTTCGACGAATCGACTGTTGGTAACTTAGTCGCTTTGGAAACAGAGGTAAGGATTGCCTTCGTCCAACATATATCTTGTCTCTATTTTTCCCACCATTTGAAAGGCTAAAGATCGCTCTTGGAAGTACGGAATTCTTAAAGATTTATACGATTATGACTTTAGTGTTAACCCGCAAATTTTTACAAAATAACATTTGGAGGATAGATATTTTAATGTTAAAGTGGCTAGACTTTATCTTTTTATTCAAGAAGAAGGGGTGCCTAAGAGGAATGTTTTGAATGTCACATTCTTCATTATCAAAATTAATAATATCATTTCAAATATCCCGCCGTCTGTTAATACTTTTATTTATGTTGACGAACCCAAATTTCATGCGCGAGAAAGCATGCTGCATTAATGTATTCTTTAGAACGACAACTTCAACTGGCTATTAATAAGATTACTAATTGGACAAATGAAAACAGTTTCTGCTTCTTTGTGACAACAACTGCTTGCGTTCACTTATGCGGATAAAGAAGATTCCACCTAAATCCAGAAATTTATTGTACTAACATTTTAATTTACGTTGTGAACGAAAATAAATTTTACGAATCATTTTTGACAAAAAGCTAACGTTTCGCTTTCCCGTTTTACAGTTTCAGAAACGTTGTGATAAATTAATAAAAATTTTAAAGGTTTTAGCACATATTTCATGGGATTCTGATCACACTTTTCCTTTCAGAATTTATCCTGCTCTCATCCGTTCCAAATTAGATTATGATTGCATGGTGCACGATGAAGCCAGAAAATCAGTTTTATGTAAATTAAACACTGTATACCATACCACACTAAGACTTTCGCATTTCACTTATTCAATATGTGAATTGAAGCAATTCAATTATGTGTGAATTGTTTTGAACTCTTCTTAGAAGCAAAATTTGGTCCCTTCAATATCATTTTAGAATTTTATCATCAAGGTTTTTATATTTTTCAAATAAAAATTTATTTTTAGGTAAGCTATTTATA